>OX031013.1:0-605000 GCA_943736025.1 Tenthredo mesomela | reverse complement strand
AAATACTTCGTGTACGAATTATTGAAAGTAGTACCTATACCTGTTGATACATAGATTTAATATAATGTGTATGTAAGATGATTGTATACGTATTTATGCGTAGTTACATAAATTTTTAAAGCTTTTGGTGATTTTATATGAATTATGACGTTAAGATTCGTCTTATATTAATATTCCATATTTATAATCGCGATGATCATGATTTTCGTGCGTGATCGCATATTAGCTTATTTTGCGTGTGTGCGTGTGCAGGATGTTTAGTTTTCGATAAAGTTCGAGGCCTTGAATTTTGATAAGCGGAAATTTGTATCATTCCGTATATAGTTAGACAGAATAATATAATATGTATCCTCTTGTAAGTATATAATGCGATTCGCAACACTATTTCTTGTCAAGGGATGAACTTCAGGTTCCTTACAGGCACCGCGCATAGTTCTGTCAAAGTTCCCATGCACCTGTCGTATCCTCGCTTTTTGTTGCCCGATCTTTTCGTGACGTGTATCTCGATTAGATCGGTATACATACCATGTAAAATACCGCATTCAAAATTTATATATAACCTATATCATTTGAAACGAAATGATATTTCTCTATCCTGAAGCGCAGCGCTAGATATATTATACATATTATATTATATCTACACGTTATGCAACATGCAGAGAGTTATTAATAATAATTGTTTCCCGGTGAACAGGTGCGTGTCACGTTTTAATTAGAAATTTAACTCTATTCCAATAAACCCCGGGTTTCATGACGCTCAATCTTTATTTAGATATACATAAAAAGGTATTATATACATATGTATGTAACATGATCCATGTACGTTGCGTGCATGAAGAAAAAAAAAAAAAAAAAAAAAAAAAACTAATTTCAAAACCGTATATACTATACAGTTCATATACTCATATACAGTTGAGAATATGTGCTGCAGTAAATCACACGCATCTGTAGCCGAGAAAAATTTGCCGAACGCGATCAAACTATTTAGAGTTGCCCCGAATTTTCTATTCCAATTTCCACATATTATTATATTATATAAATCACGCTTGGTCCAATTCGCTTTGATTCTCTTTTTCTTTCTTCCTTTCAGTAAGATCGATTATAATTTTTCAACTTTCATCTCCAACTTGTTATTAGTGCTGCTCATATCTATAGTGGACACTTTGCGGTGTCTCTGAGAATGAACAGTACAATTCTTTTGCTAATCCAAATTGTGCAAAAATTTCGAAAAATAGAATATTAACTCAAATTCAAATACCTAATAAGGCCATCAAGTGCGAATTGGTGATGATATCGGTAGCTCTCACCACTCACTGATGTTTCTAGTTAAGAATCAAATCAGTTTTTATCCGTTTAGCATGTTTTATATGTATTATAAATTTGAACTGCCGCGTCTGTGGACTATATACTACGATTCGTTCTGTTTACAAAAGGAATCATTTGCATATAGGTAAGCCGTTTTGTCTTCAATAATAATTTATTTATAAATACTGCTTTCGGAATCAGACGCACTTCAAAGGCAACAAAATTATCTTTACTTATCGTACGCGAAATAAAAATAAACTTACACATCATTATTGAATATGATGGCGATTTAACCATTCATGGTCACACCTCCGATTTCAATCAAGCTGGTCACACCTGCAACTGACTTCGAATGATTTCATGAATTTTAAATCAAATATTCCAGATTTTATTTATTTATCCGTTAGTGACTTATAGACAAATATTTCAGATGGAATGAAATCATTGAATTACGATCGATGAATATTTTAGTGAACTAAGGGTGGTTGTTGATCTTCAAAACCAACTCACTGAACAATACGATTCAGGGGAGCCACCTCAAGGCGAATAAATAGTATCTTTGGAATTAAATATGAGATTCTCAGAAGTAAGAATGCGCGAGTGAATGCGAAATTTTATGTTTGTCGTTCGTAGACTCGTCGAATTCGAAATTAAAAATTATCCTCGTGACCCGACTCGATGCAAGTAATTTCGGATTTAGATCCATTGACTTCGGTTGATTTCAGACGATTTCCCAGATGATTTCCAAAACTGATTTCAGCGAGTTGTAATCACCTATAACTTCACTGATTACGGTGAATTCAGTGATTTCGGTCGATTTCGATGTGATTTCGAATTGATTTCACCACAGAGTGGCGCCATGATTTCGGGAGTGAGTTAGCCCCTCGCATACATATTTATCAACAGTACCGGCAACATACATGCATTGCATATATACGCTTCATCGTTATTGGTTTAAGGGTAACCACGAAGGTGACCTAGAGGGCTATAATGATATGACGCGCATTGCGAAACCTCACGCGCGCTTAACCGCACAACTTGACCAAATCGCGAGGAGGATCCCTCTTCTCTTAAACCATTTTCAGCACATGGCAAGGTAGGGGTAGGTATGGGCTTAGGTTTGGCTGTACACTGTACAGTCTTTGGCGGTGTACCTCTATACCCCGAGACCAGTCAAACATCCTGCCTATAATTGTAGAGTGCGTCCCGCATACAGACACTCCATACCTATATATCTATCTATATGTGTACACCCATATAAACGGCGGTCGAAAAAAAACTGGACCCATTTTAACGGCGCGCATATCTCGAGAACGACTAAAGAAGACGGCGAATTGAGCAAATCTTTGAAGGGATAAGAACACCGTCTCTGGTATATTATACTCTAACATCGCTCGATTTGGAAAGTTGCGCAGGTTCTTTTCGATTCCAAAATTCATCCAATAATCGTCGATGTTTCAACTGTTATTATCAGGGTTCTAGAACGATTCTTTCATTTTCCGAGGGTATTTTTCCCCGTTTTTATACAGGTATACCTGACGCAGGTGCAGATATACAGGGTGACGCAGACCGACCGCCAAAGTTTTCATGGGTGTATTCCTCATCAAATTCTGAGACTAAAGTTCCTATTTACCAAACTTTTCTACGTTTTATATATTTTGCGAGTTTATGAGGTTTAAGTTAACCAATGAGAGCGCTGGGTCCTGCAGGTTTAACAGAGTTGCCTCAGCATACACACATACACGTCTTATAGCGCTCTCATTGGTCAACTTAGCCGTTTTATTTATCCGTATAAAATATCAATGGTACAGAGTTTTGGCAAAATAACTTGTCAGCTTACAATTTCATCTGGTTAGTCTGAAACAATCTTTTCCGCGTGTATAAAATCTTATACTTTTTTGTGATGCTTACTATTGTAACTCTTCTTACCCTTTCTTCAATTCACTATTGTATACAATTTTTAGAACAACCAAACTATATACCTATTTCATACCGCGTGTTCGTGACGATGAACGTATAGGTACCTGTTCGAAACACAAATTATGTACACGTATAGTTATACATATATACAGCTGTATTATTATCATTATCACAACGACAAGAATACGGTAATTTTTTTTTTCCCCTGCTCTAGAGCACCTGTCCAGTTTGCTATCTTCAGTTCGGAAGGTACACGCCGTTAATAAACGGGTACAGTTACTTATTCTTTTTTTATTTTCTGGTTTCTTTTTTTCCGGCTCACGATGTATACATATATATATAAATAGGCAACTATGCACGTATCTACTACATGTTAGATATAGTTGTTTTCTCCAATTTCGTTAGGAGTAAGAATCAACCTTCTATATACTATGCTATATGCATATATGCATATATAGATAATCGATGAATATAAAATACAAAATTGAACTCCAAACAATACGCACATATCTATTATGTATACTACGCATATCTATCGAACTATATCTGCTAATACAAGAATATGTATGGATGGATAGATAGATCGCAGCGCGTTTCTCGTGATTTCCACCTCACCGAGCGCCTAGAACTGCCGGTGAATGAAAGTGTAATTAATATTTCCGCTGATCATCAGCAAATTCGACGACCCACTACAGTACGTGGGGGATCGAGTACCTATATAGTATCATTTTTCAGGAACAAGCTATAGAATGATGCTATAGTTAGTATATATATATACCTAGATCCGGTATTGCGATTATCGTCGCATTTTTATTATCATTGTTATTTGCACTATGTCTTCACATAATATAGAGATTGATGATTGCTATACAATCTACAATAATCTTCCTTGTAAATAATCGTATATCCGCATACATCATATGTTCGATCATTATTGTGATTCGGAAATATTAATAAGTCGGAGAGATCAAAATAAAATAAGTCCTATATATATACCTAGATGATGGAACACTGACTCGTAATATCTTATATGCATAGTATATATATGTGTGTATGTGTCCACCGCGCGTCTTCTTCCGCGAGTTGATAGTCACTGTTAGGGAATTCAAGTTCTTTATTTTTATGGGAGAGATCGACAGAAACCAGCATCTTTGGCCCTCTTACCTGCTACGCTATCGGTATATATATTTCAGTTGTGTATATTGTTTGTATACTATATAGTATTCGAATAGAGGTAATACTCTTATTACATGTAGTACATAGGTATATACATACACAATACACATACATACCGCAATTGGCTAATGCGAATACAAGATTTCACAACCTATATGCACATCACACATAGTATATAATATCTTAGACGCGTGCGCTGATTAGTTTCTATATGGATTTATATAACTATATAGTATTTTTACTATTATTATTATTCTAGTACCTTTCGTGGGTGCAGTAAAAACATACACTTATGTATTACATACAGGATGTCTCATTTTGAAAAAAATCCAGCTCAATATAGTATATCTCGAAAAGTAATGGTTGTATAGAGAAAAATGTTTCAGATAAAATTTGTTGGGTTTCGAGGGGGACAGATACTGCGGTGATATTGGCTCTTTTGTGAGTGGAGGCGCCAAGGTGATATCATATGAAGGTCAACTTCAACTTTTTAAATGCAATGCATGTATTTTTTTTTTTTTTTTTTTTTTTTTTTTTTTTTTTTTTTTTTTTAATATCCATTTATCTGATAGAGCTGCGTTTGATTCTACGTCAAAAGGCACTATAGAGTATACCTATGTGCTAAAATGAAGATATTTCTTTGTTCTCACACAAATCTTTAGTACCTATATAATATATTTGTTGCGAGTCTGGTGTAAAATTAACCATTAATCAGATGTTCGAACACATTATACCTTCCTGCGGTTAATGCCGAATGTGGTATCAAAACGATCGTGCACCAGCCCCTATTATGGTGCAATTTATCAATTTATTATGTGCGTAATTATCTAAACGCTACTTTTAAATATCACTGCGCGGATTAGTTCGCGATGGATCAGTCCAATGGCCTGTGAGAACTCTCCGGACAATTCTTTCTTTGAAAACTGAAAATTGCTATTTTTTTTTTTTTTTTTTTCTCAAACTTGTGAAGAACCCCTATAATTACAAGTCCGAACGCGTGCACCACTACGTTTTTTACTTTTTTTGTTCTCAGTTTTTCCAATTTATGAGAAAAAAAAAAAAAAAAAAAACATCGTGTAATAAACCGAAAATCGATTTTTCAAACCTATTTTTTTTCTTCTTGAACCTTGTGATTGCGGCTATTTGTTTTTGTCCATAATTTCGAACCTACTACTATTTTTTCAAATTCTATTCAAATGTTCAACCCACCTTCGTGTTCTACGTTATATGACTGCGTTCTTCGCTATATTGATATATAGACAGCTGTTATTGCCTCGCAGAAATGGAAACCGCAATCATATAATCGATGTATATAAAAATAACGAAAAACAGTTCAGAATTTGTAAAGCTATAACTGTTCTGCGGGCTACAGTGTATATTTTTTAAATTGTGGCGACAAAATTAAAAGAGATTTATGTATATCGCGTGTGTATAACCGCAGCTAATAGGCATCGCGGAAAAACGGTGACGGAAGTTGCGTTCTCTCTTTTAATAAAGGGATTTGTATAGTAGGTATATATAATAACGGGGGTTATTTTGAGAACATATAAAGGAGTTCTCTTCAGGCTCTAGAGTATATTTATATATAAGTATATGTATATTATAGGTACTCTCTACACTTTTATTGAAGATAAGATGCAACTTTTACGATATTATATTTGACCTGATATTTCGCAATCTGGAGTAAAAAAAAAAAAAAAAAAAACACCCAAGGTTTTTTTTTTTTTTTTTTTTCTACCATATTATTCGCAGAATAATCGCGACCCAATTACTTTTCGGCAGAATCTTTTCTAATCTCTGGCTATAACATATCTAATTATTTACATATATATATATATATATAAGTATAATTATTAGGCATTTTTTTTTTAAATTTGAACCTATCGATCGGTGTAAACATGCATCGCTCGAAAAATTTATAAACGTATATCAAGTATTATGCAAATATTGTTGTTCACGAAAGTTATGTATATTTGGTAAGATAAATATTGTAACGTTCCGGCTGTACTGGCTACTGCCAGGGCAGCCGGACAAGTGTCCATCGCGCATCCCGCGACGCGCACCGCAGAGTTCCGTGGATTGCATGATGTTGAGCAACCTACGATTCCGCACCACCCGCGATTCCGCGCAACCCGCGATTCCGTGCATCCCACGATTCCGCGGGCACCGCGGAATATCGGTATAAAAGGGGGTACGTGGAGGCATCAGGTACCGATTGTGTGGCAAAGCGCCCGTCGAGTCACATCATATTAATTATACAAATTAGGCACGTAGCCAAAATAGTGCGTGACCTACATTTGCTCTTAAATCGCGTTTCGACACTTGCTAAAATTGAAGTGCATCAAATCGCGGTTTTCGATATTGAAAAATATAAGTCTAATTAAAATATAAAATTCACACTACAAATTCTTCAAAGTTTTTTACTAATTTTTTATAATTAAATAAATTAGACTGCAAACGTAAAAGTCATCATAGGAGAGATCTATCGGCGCAATTTAACTCAATCGTGGATTGGAAATTCACGATCAATAAATCAAATAAAATACCGGCTTTAAACAATTAAAACTCTAACTCCAACAAATGGAAACATTGATTGCAAATTATGAACTCTAGTTAACTCTAATCTTATCCTACTTTATTATTTCTTTAATATAATATTTTTATATTCTATTCTATTCTTGATTATTCTTTATGATTTAATAATATTCTATTTCTGCACTTAATGTGCTGTTCTCCGATTAATTCTTTTGTATCGTTTTCTACGACCAATGATTATTTAATTTCATTAAACACTATCTATTGTTAAAACTACATCTATTTCTTTCAATTTCCTATTTCCTTAAATTAACAATCTCTAAATATTTCAGGATTCTTTCTTTATTTTCAATTTGCAAACGACAGCTACGGTGCGGGTGTAAAACCCAATCCCGAGTCTAGTCGTACAGCTTGGTACGTCTAGCGACACCCAGCTCAGTGCTAAGGCAGCAACGGTTGAGTTGGTGTGGGTTTGCGACACTGGGGAATACCCATGTCTGTGATTCTCACACACAGCTAGCTCTGCCCGCGTCTGTCGCACAAGCTCGGTTAGCGAAGCAGATCCTCGCTCAGTCGATAATTAGCTCAAATCGGTTGAGTCCTGATTTGAGTCTGTGATAGGGTATTTTGTGGTTTTTCACTTTTTCCACGAGAGGAGCTCCAAAACATCACCCGTGACAAAGACACTCACGCGGACTAGCACCGTATCTCCAGCCCTCAGCTGAGATATCGGTGCAGTAAGTTACAATATATACATAACATTTTGCGAAGATATAGGTTTATAAGAATTATCACTATCAAGAACTATATTGCCTTGAATGATCAATATACGATATAGTACGATGTACATGCATGTACATAGTATACATTATATATATATATATATACTATAGAGGTATATAGACATATATATCGGTATATGCAATGTTTGTTTAGGGTTTTCGCTCTCTCCACAAAATATATGTTCCGTTTCGTCGGTTTTACACGGTGATACGAGATCTCGATTTTCTTCTAACGTTTGTATTTCTTATCAAGTCAAATAGCTGTTAACATCGGCGTAGAATCAAATAAATGATATATTTAATAATATTATAAACATGCGACGACGTCGATTTATGATACCATATTTTAATTTTCAGAAATTGTATAAAAATTGAATATAATGATATGTAGGTACCTATACTTGTCAGTAAACTTTCGCCTTTCGCCTAAACTATATCCTATAATATGCACTATGTCTAGGATTTATGAATGAGGCATATAGTTTGTTCCGATTATAATAATTTTCTAAAAACAAATTATAAATATCTCTATTCATCTGTACGTTATACGTGGGTGAATTTATCTGCCGATGAATGAGCCCCTGGGCTTCGCACACCCACACGTGAGTTCTATTGGCCAATAAATTATTCCCTAAGTCCAACTAGCACAGTTTTTGTTATTATATCACATTTACATGTAGGTGGAAACGTTTCGTGATATTTGAACGTAGTTATATTCCTACAAACCTTATACGGATAATTGCAGAGGCTGTGCCTCATTACGGAAAAAAATACGCCTGATTACATATACCATATAGTATATAGTTACATATGGTTATTATACAAATTGGCTTTCATTTCTTCATTCATGTGTAGAAAATAGTATCAATGCCTTTAACAAATAATCGTTAAAATACATATATCTAAAGTAGGTATATGTATATCTATATAATGAGAAAGCACTAACAAAAGCTCGTTAGCTAATATAGTTGTGTGTTGCAATCAAAATTTGCCTGTATAATTTATAAATTCATACTCTATATATTCTGATATGTCGCTTCGCACAAGCAAAATAAGTCCAGCATAAATACATATGTATATATCTATTATCTAGATTCTAGGTGTATAGCAGAATAAATTTTTATACAAGTACGACATAATTGTATGATGATGAATTTAATTAAGCGCATTACGAGTGATTAGTATTCGCAGCAAGCTCCCCAGGCTGTTTGATTCGAAATTGCAACCTCGAAAAGCATGAATAACAAATTAGTCCGATCGTGAACAGGTAGACTAATTATGGTACGATATATACTGTGCGATATAGTTTATACCCTGAGTTGTGATTCATGCATACGAAAAGCCGCACAAATTGCGATATAATTGACATTGTGCAACAGTATATGTACTCGGATATAAAAGAATTAAGGGTCGAACCTAAATCCCTAGAGAAAAGAAAAGTGCTTTTTTTGAAACACTATAACTCGGTGAAAACTTATCGGAATCAAATTCAAAACGGAGCATTTTATAGAGCTCGAGATTTCAAGTTTGAGATGCTTCTTTATATCATTTGTTTGCGATGGTCTTTTTACCTATAGCTGCGTGTATAGGGTCGAACGAAGAGTTGCGAAATGTATGGCGTAATAAACAATTTTTCAAACTCCTCTGTGGTATACGTACATAAAATATCGTAGACGATTTCGGCAATGATGATTTTCAGGGTGAACATTTTCTCTTTGAAATGCTTCTTTTCTTCGCATTTTCTACGATTTTTTTTCACTGGGTTATTCAATCGCGATTAACGTTAGTCGTATGTAGGCCAAATCGATTTACACCAACTTGTCTATTTCATCTTAGATAAAAGACGCTGTTCAATATTGAATAACTCGGCAAGAACAAAAAAAAAAAAGGAATTTGAAAGAAAGTATTTCAAAGAGGAAGCTTCAATCTTCAAAAGCCACAAATGCAAATATTTTCTGCGATTAGAGGGTGTCCCCTAAGTGTAAAACCAAGTTTGTGTCGTCCGAAACTGCGAGCGTTAGCCGCCATCTTGAAAAACGCCTTTTTGCAAATATCTCGGAAACGGTGAGTTTTACGTTAAAAATTGTAAGGACCTTTTTTGTAGAAGATAAAATTTCCCATCTTTTTTATTTGAAACTTTTTTCTCTATTGTTAATATTTGCCGAGATATAGTCAATTAAAAAAACCAAATTTTTGTTTTTGGAAAATATCTCGATAATTTGTGGAAATACGAAGAAAAATGTAAAAATTGTTTTTTTCGATCGACTATATCTCGGCAAATATTAACAATAGAGAAAATAGTTTCGAATAAAAATTATAGGGAATTTTATCCTCTACAAAAAAGGTTCTCACAATTTTTAATGTAAAACTCACCGTTTCTGAGATATATGGAAAAAGGCGTTTTTCAAGATAGCGGCTAACGCTCGCGGTTTCGGACGACACAAACTTGGTTTTATACTTAGGGGACACCCTCTGACATAATCCAATCGAAAAATCAATTATCAGGATTTTTTGCGGAGCGAATGTCTAAAATTCCTGGACTATTTCGCTAACTTTTAACCGGGTTATAAATGGTTTGAAAAACGGCATATTTTTTTTAGGTATAATACTTGTCAATATATTGTACAATGCATTGGTTTCCATAACCATATGGATAATTATGAATTATAAATGAGATATTGAATGCGTAGAGTGACTATGGGTTGTAAAAAATAATTGTATTTACATTATTGCAGATCGGTATATTAAAATAACCCAAACTATGCCCGGTATGCGGATAGAATGTATGCGTTCTATTTTCATGTGAACTCTGTCTAAACTTAAATCGTTTTCTTGGCGGTAGTTTTAGTTGCCCTAGAGTCTTTTAGCCCCTGCCAAAGAGGTTGAAAAATACGTTCAGGCAGTCATGTAACACTTTTCTCTCTTCTTTTCAGAATGTGTGAAGATGCGGCCTGTGTCTTACCTGTACGGCATTGTCGGGGTGCTGCTATGTCTAACGGAACACTCTCTGTCCGGTAAGCATATGAATGATATTATATCATAGTTTGAATTCTATCCGTTGTATATAATATATAACTTGAAATTTATTTGACAAATTACTTATTATTTGTCTTCCTGTGAATTCCCTTCATTGGGAAATAGACTTGGGTATGTCGTTCACTAGTCACCCTGAGCCATTCGCCGCACCTCTAGGAGATGACGCACTATTTGAATGCGGTTTAAATCTTCCGGCTGAGAAATTTGTCTGGAGGCACAGACCGCTGAATAGCGATCGATGGGGACCCTTGATTCCAGTTTCAAACAATGGCATGAAAAAGTCTAGTCTCTTTGTCTTCTTTGATAATAAATCAAAGGCTGGAGACTATCAGTGCATAGCTTATTATGGTAAAAATTTATCCAACTATTAAATATGTATAGATATTGCGAAGCTTCTCATAAGTCATAACATCTGAACAAGAAACTGTAGAAACACATTTGATTTATCGTTTTTTGTTATTTCAAATTTCATATTTCTACATATAGTTTACTTAGTCTTTACACTTTGCAGGTACCATTGGTTTGGCGTCGGATCCAGCGAGATTGAGTCTCGCGGTTCTGGAAGAATTTTCGGATGAAAAAAATCAAGAGGTGCAAGTTTCGGTTGGAAATACAGTGCCTATCACTTGTCCAGTGCCTTATTCCTGTCCTCAAGCGTTCGTACAGTTCTTCAAGAACAACAATTCGATTGAAAACGCTTCTTCGACAGGTGGAAAGACTATGGTTTTGGAAAATGTCTCCGTATCGGATTCTGGGGAGTATTCCTGCTTGGCTACAAACTATATTGCCACTCAAACTTACGGATCGCGACACAAAACAATTTTGACAGTATCCGACAATAACAAGGCCCAATCGCCATACTTTACAAAGCAGCCCCAAACAGAGTACAAAGTTTTGCCTGGCGAGAATGTAACCCTGGAATGTTTTGGGGCAGGTAATCCCGTTCCTCGTGTAACTTGGAGTAGAATCGGAAGTCATTTGCCGACAAAGGTGAGAAGTACTGCAGCTGGATTGAGCATACATAACGTGCAGTCGTCGGATAAGGGGCAATACCACTGCAGTTGGAAGAATGAGCATGCTGTTAAACAGGAAAGGATACTTTTGCGGGTTGTCGAAAGTCCTAAAGTAATAAAACCACCAAGGGTACCAACTGTTCCAGAAGGCGATGACTTAGAAATCTCCTGTAGCGTAACTGGCGAGCCGGAACCCACCGTTGAATGGTTAATCAACGGTGAATTTTTGCCCAAGGATCACAAAAGAGGCTCTCGCTTTTTGTCCATATCACCTGTTCAGTTAAAGCACGCCGGTATCATTCAGTGCGTTGCTAGTAACGAATATGGTTCACATTCTGGCTACGCTATGTTGAGGGTAACTCCAAAACAGCACTTGAGCGGCACAACGGAATCGAGAATAGTTTACGGCAACCATGGCGTAGGTGTAAAACATCGCGATCATACGAGAATTGGAGGCAGAAGGCGTCCCAAAGACGGAAAACGCAAAGGAAATGGTGAATATATATGGAACAGTTACTTTCAATCTTACTCAATCTTACAATATACCGAATGAATCAATTTCTGACTTTCTCTGGTGAATATTTGCATTTAAACATTTCACCAGCTGGTTCAGAAAATTGAATCATGATGCCAGAGGTATATTATTTACAACAGTTTTCATTATTCTTAACTTTCAGCAGTAATGGTGCCACCAAACCAGCCAAACGTTACCAGGCTCTCGGACGTGTCTGTCATGGTGAGATGGTCCGTTCCTGAGAACAAAGGTCTGCCGATTGAATTTTTCAAAGTTCAATATCGGGAGCTGGGACAAAACATGAATGGAAAACAATCCAAGTGGAATACCGCTACTGGAGAGATAGCAAGCCATGTTCGGTCTTTTGAAGTAACAGATTTGCAACCAAATCACACTTACAAATTTCGTATAGCCGCTGTATACACGAACAACGACAATCAGCTGAGTCGTAACTCTGCTAAATTCCTCTTAAACCACACCTCGGATTTTGAGACCAACAAAATGCCGGTTCCAATATTGATAACAACAGAGGCTCGGAATTCGCAGGAGGTCTTACTTGTTTGGGCCATCGAAGACAGTTCGGCCAAGATTGATGGGTTCTATGTATATCACAGAGCCACAACATCTGCTGGAGATTATATAAAAACTACAGTCGAAGGAAAGACAGCAACATCTATAACAATATCTCACTTGGAACCTGATACAGCGTACGAGTTTAAAGTACAGAGTTTCTGTGTCGGAGCTGCATCAGAATTCTCACGAATATTTAAACAGAAAACGTGTAAAATTCCACCAACCGAATCTCCCGTACAACAAATTATCACCGAGAACAATTTGAAACCCGACGACATTAATCAAACCGGTAGTTTGTACGCCATCGTTGGGGGTGCTTTGGGAGGAGTCGCCGTCTTAGCTGCCTTGGCTGCTGTTACTATTGTTTACAAGAGAAGCAAACATAAACAGAATCGCGCTTCCCCGCAAGGACAAGGTATGTATTCATAGAAAATTATACAACTTTCCTGTTGTGATATCGATCGTTATTTGATGTACGACTAAAAAATGTGGTCTTTACCTTATTCTTCTATAGACAAAATAGTGGCCAATGGGAGGGTTGCAAATGGAAGTGTCACAGACTCCAAGATCAACATAACGCCAAATCCGTTGGCTGGTCTGGATGCTCCTGAAGATTCTATTCCCAAGGTTAGTCTAACTAAACGTAATATATTCTACTCGCATTCTGCATACAAATAGGTTTAATACGTATAATTATCGAAGAAATGAAATATGCTTGTGATCGTCAGCATGCACAATCAAATATTGATAAAAGGAAAAAGGAAAAAGGAATTGAAACTGTTACGCGCAGTAGTGGTTCATATGATTTTCTCATATATACATATTTACCATATAGATTGTCTATACACTTGCTACTAGCATCTTATTCTAATGGCTGTGGTATCTGATTGCAGTTACTCTATAATTTACAATAAATTTATACACATACCTAAGGGGCCCGTAGATCATTTAATTTAATCTCACTTCAATTGCTATCTCCAATAGTTTTATTTTCTTTTTATTTCTCAATGTACCTGTGCAACGCTAATACCATAGAAGCGGTCTAATTCCAATGCATATGCATATGCATATGCAATATACAAACTATATCTATATAAAGCCAGGGTGAAATCTAGCTAAGTCCAATGTGTAATAATAGAATTAAATTAGCCAACTATTTGAAGTGTGAAGATTTCAAGTTGACGAAAGAAAACAATCAATAAAACATATAATGATATATGTAAATACTCGAGCAATAGAAGATTGATGTAACAATATCGCTGCGTTTTTGATAAGATTCATTGTTAATATTTATTACATTGTTAAATGAGACTAATATATTGATCAAATTGATGATTAAATAAATTAAAATATACAATTAATTGTTGGAGCGAGATACTCTGGTACTAACGTTGCTATACCTATCAACTGCCTCCGCACTCTCTCTGGAGCCTGCACCTTTCTTTTGTTTTTCCGAATACCACGTACGTACGTAAACCACACACGCTAGATCTGACAGAAGCGAACGAACACGAATGTTTATAAACAGAATGGACAACAGTCAACAATGGAAATGGCCTCATTTTTAAATGGTCAAAACAACAACAGCCACAACAACGGAGACCCGGCTGGCCAGGGTAATGCAACGGGAGAACCATCCCCCCCAGGAGCTCCAACTGCAAACGAACAGCCTTTATGAATCCTGCAACTTCCCCACTCACCCTCTAGCATACGAAGATCAAAAAGCGTGATACTAAGACTGCCCAATAATTATTATTATTATGTACGCGTGGTGTAACTCGACGTGCACATTTCTCGTTTCACCTACAGCCATTGCTATAATTCTGATCTCTGGACGTTCACTTAGCATTTTTTCTTTCTCAAAATTCAGGTGCCAACATTTCATGCGCTTTTAATATGAAATATAATCATCTGCAACTCAATTGCATTTTAAATGATAGTGTTTACGCTTCGTCAAATGAACAGAAACACAATTCGAATCTTTGCTATTCAAATTTCAATTTATTCTGACTTTGCGATTGGACAAAACAGAGTCTCGGTTCAATTGTTAGAAAGAATAACGATTCTGAGCGGAAGTAACCGCCACGTACATAATATAGGTACGTATTTAAGATGACAAACATTGAATAAGTACATTTTGTTGCATATAACACATGACATTCACAAGACTTACAATACGGGCTGGTTTATAAAATTAGACAAAGTCCGTAACTATTTTTAACAACTATTTTTATATTTAAGTGTTAGGAACTATTATTAATGAATAATTATTTAATGAAACAAGCTCAAAGCAGGCAGCTTCTGAAAATATGTACTATCTTCTGGTAAAATCTAATTTTTACTTTACCGTTCTATAAGCGACATACCTACTTTTTTATTCTTACGTGAGGAGTCGCGTCGTCATCCCGATGTCTTCTACCCACCGTTTAGATTCCAGAATCTGCACTAATTCCTAATCAATTCCTAAAAATCGCAACTTACATTCATTCATTCATATATCTCATGATGCATACATTATTAGCTTTACCAGTAACACATTTTCATGGACGGGCTTAAGCCTGATTAATAGGCATCCTGGTCGACAGCACTGTGTTGGATCGCGACTCTTATACCTATGGGTTAAAAACATGTCCGCACAGTTTAAACTCTCTGAAATCTATTTATCTGGATATCTTGTGTCATAAATTAAATTAGTAAAAATTGTAGTTGGAAGAACATTGGCTATAAGTGTATCAAGTTACGGTACAGTCAAGGTACAGTGTTTTTGAATTGAAAAATAGCGTTAATTAATATGAAAACCACTAATAGTAATAACAATACTTGTCCTTTTAAACATGTTAGTTTATGAAATAACGTAATTTTAGTCTAGTTCTCTGAGCACATTACATATCCAAAACCAACTATACGATCATGAAAGGCAAAGACGTTTGTTTGTTTATAGATTTGCTAAACTTTAGCATGACTATAAATATTCGAGAATGTAGGGATTTGGTCGACTTGTTTCTAAGACTCCTACTTTTTATTGAACGCGACAAATAGAAGGCAGTTGAAACCAATAATGCTAACAGTATTGTTTACGAATTACTACTATTATTATTAGAACTATTATCGCTTACCCCAGCATTGATTTTTATGCTACAAACTTAGTGCCTTAACGATAGGAATAATATCATCATTTTTTAACTATTAATAATTGATAATCGTATTTAATTTATATAATAGATGAAGTGAGAGTCTGGTTGTGCGTAAGAAAGGAAAATCGTTATGGTAAAAATTTCAAAAGCATCATATAAATAGGATAATTTGAAATCGCCAGTGAAAATTGTATATATATGGATTTTATATAATTAATAACATATAGTATTTTATTATTATTACATTAATCTTCGATTACATCGAGACTATAGCATTCGCGAGATATTTTATATATTTTGAAACTATTTTAAGGAAATCATTGTTCTTCAAGCGTGGCTCGTATATGAGTTACGTTCGTATAAGTAGAGAGAAGAAAAAAAAAAGAAACAAAATTTGTATATATTAGAATATTTTTTATTGATATATGCAACGTATGTGCCTTATATCTTGCCGACATGATAATATTTAATATTGAATATTTATATATCTGAGCATTTCTGTGTACTTAATAATTTTAGTAATAAAACTCATTTTGAAAATATGATTCTATCTTGTTGATGCTTTATTTGTTCTTGTTGATGCAGTACTCTGAAATATTTCCTCCTTGTTGTCATGGAATCAGAATACTGATGCTATCGACACTTTCCTTTAGCATGAAACTTAAGTTCCAGCAGTAAGTAAATTTAATAGTTTGAACGTACATAGATTTTCAATAATCCATCTACGATGAAAAGAGTTATTGTCTATTTAATACTTAAAGTATGATTTATAACGAATGGGGGGTGCGCTTGTACAGGAAGGAATATTCGCTGGTATAAATTGTTCCAACTCCAGTGAGTGTCTGAACTTTGAAAGATATCTTTCATCAAGCGTTTGAACCGACATGATTTATGATTAGATGAAATGATTAGCAGATTATGGGGTGTAATAAATTTAGTTTCAGTTTTTGTACAATAGTACAGTATATCTTTATTACCATACAATTGTATGCGTTTTAACGCCATTGTTTATGTGAATAAATAATAAATAAAAATTCTACAGAAATCATTTGTACAGAGGGCATATATGCCGAGAAGGTGCCCTTTGTATGGCAAACATACTAAATGGTACTTCTCACGTACCACGCTGTGCATTTTGATTTAAACTTAATATATACAATACATAGTATATACTTGTGTATATGTATATATATATATATATATATATATATATATATATATATATATATATATAGATAGATACTGAAGTTACTTTGAATTCATATTTACAGAATGAGTATAGGCGTTTGATAGCTATGCGAGGTTTCTGGCACCTCTATTACATCACACATAGATAGAAATCCGAAATCGCACACATACAATATATTTCCAAGGCTTTGATGTTTTTTCTCATCAATTTAATTCCATTAAATCCTTGGCTCACTCATGCAATCCTGACTATTCAGTTCTTGCAGCGTTATATACGTATAATCATAGCAGTCTATATAATATACATATACATACATATATATATATATATATTATATATAATATACATCATGGTTTGTAATTCTAATAGACTGCTCAAGGTTTTCTGTATACACCTCCTATGATAAGAATGAATTACAGAAGTCTCATATCAGTTTAAAAGCTCTATGTTTATTTATTTTTTACTTGGTAAAGGAAGACATAATACGCTAGTTACATATATATACTTATAGAACTTTGTTAAACACATATAAAACTTCTTAGCATCAGGCTCAATATTTAACAGATAATAAATACCAAATGCATATGACAGAAATACTCCATATTAAAAAAAAGGAAAAAGTAGTTTATTATCTTTACAAACTATTTGGTCATGTGGTACTTATATGACAGAAGTAATAATGAAAAATAATGAGAAAAGATTCGTTTCTATAAATAAATGTATGTATATTATAATATGCTGAGACTAGTAGTTATAATGTCAATAATAATATCATAAAGTATAGGGACTTATATCGTTAGTCCAATCGTCGGTGTAATTTTCATGAATACATCATAAATATTTTGTAAATATAATATATATATATACATGTACATAGGTATCGTATATGTATATGTAGACACACACAATGTAGAAGATGCCTCTTCCACATGTTATATTACCTACACATAAAACTTGTATTCTTTCAAAAGATGAATATAATATGTATACATATATACCTATATGTGTTGGATTCGGCATATAAAAATATGTGTTGACCAAATTTCATCGTTTATTGGATTATTAATATTTAAAGACTATATCTAATATGTTAAAAAAATTTTATCGCCTTCGTGGCATATGTATCTAAAATGTATAATGTAAACGTATGATTGAAAATATAATGATAGATACCTTTTGAAAGAGATCATTAACAAAAAAGTTCAAATGACTATATTAAAAATGATCGATGTTGAATATTCCTTAAAATAGAGAAAAATCGATAAAAATCCGAGGCGATAATTTTTTAATTCCACACTGTTGCAAACTAGAAAAATGATGTCACCGCTATAGATATTTACACATGCTAAAGTATATAGATGTCAGTATATTACGATAATATAGGAGCTTTGAAATCGATTTGTTGACCTCCTGCTTACCCTATACCAACTCTATGATTTCGATCTAAGCAATTCATATCCATAAACTGAAAATAAATCTCTCGAAGCATGAATATATTCGAGATGTATTCTCTCTGGTTGGATATACACATTTTACGTTGGTGGCAAATTGGCAATTATATATATATATATATTTAAAAATACATGTCTTATACACATACTATGATGAGGGGGAGGATAGTATTGGGAGTTAAAAGATGTAAAGAATAACGAGGTATAATGAAAGATGAATAGTTTCGATTTGAACGAGATGTAGTTCTCATGCCTTAAAAATAATTTATAAAATGATAGGTAGGTATGTGTGTCACTTTGTCTGAGACTGCTCCGATTTATTCATTCTCTCGTGTTAATTTCGAGTGGCATTGCTATTTGGCAAGAAATTCATTTAAATGTGTATGTGCCTCGGTGTATCTGGGTCTTAAGAAGGCCCGCTTCAATGAATGCTATGAATCTAAACATATAAAAGTTGTAGAGTATTACTTCAAAAGAGTTGGCGCGTTTTCAGGCTTATGAATCGGAATTCGGAAAGCAAAAGCCATGAAATGGAAACAACGATGAACCGTTAAAATCATACGCAAGTCTGGATAATACTGATAATACACATATGATTATTTAATGTCGAGCAGCACAGAGGTTTTTATTGTAATTATTAGCACTTTGACGTATCAAAAGTATGTCTCCCTATCGTCGTATAACTGAGAATGTATCAACGTTTTCTTCTATTACACACACACTTTTGAAGCTTTACTCTAACAATATATCTACTCAATTATATGTATGTATAGTGTATAGTGTATACCTATATATAGTATTCGTATGTACAAATTACGTTATCGCTAATAATAATCATTTAAATTATCGAATATCTATAAATAATAATTCACCTTATATTCAGATTTGGTATATAAATGTTTAGCAAAAGTTTTCAATTTTCAGCACATTGCTAGCTTTCGCACGAAACTATATATTCGATGATCAAATTCAAATATTAGGCAGTGTTTTCGCAGATTTATAATGTTTATCTCATACTCTGTGTAATAATTAAATGCCATTCATATTCAGCATAGGTAATAATAATTGTCCAATACAATTTCAATAATTAATTTAATCACCACTCTAACTATCACTCGTCATAATGGCGACTGCAACAAATGGCGCGAAACATTGAATTCATATTTAGAAAAAAAGTCACATAGCGTTATATCGTTAGCGTAAAAATCACTATATGTTATTGTTCTGAAATTAAAAGAGTTATACATACATAGTGTATACCTATTCATTGGTAAGTTTATCAGAGTATAATGTGTATTTAATGTATTCACAGCTGCTGGATTTAATGTCTAATCTTGGCATTGCAAATTATTGCGACACTCCTATGCTTTATATGGAACATTTGAATAGTAAACATATACAAATACCAATAACTTTAATATTATTAGCGCCTTTATACAGAACCATATCTTTCCATATATTCAGTGAAATATTAAGGTAATTCTTTTATTTGAAAATAAATTATATCGTCCAGTCTTTTTAGGGTCTTTGGTGGTCTGGAGTTGATTTTAATATATCCGGTTGTGTTGGAAGACAGCTTGAACCTGTTACATCAATTATAATATTTTTATATTCAGAAAATTCACCTTCTCAATTCCTACCTGTAAGTCATTCTATATTGAGTTGATATATCGCAACAGATGTATTAAATATCTCTTATTGTTACATATTGTCATTAGGTACCTAATTATTAGAGTAATAATGTAGTAATATGTTTTTCATACAAATTTCGAAATCATCTAACGCAGATGTATCAAATCAAAATATATTCATAATTTTATACATTTTATGTCCCATGTTCAAATTTCTCCCATAAATAATAACTTTATTCTACCATTGAGCATAGTCGTTGGCTGGAACTAATGAATTGTTCCAACAGACATACATACGCGGACCAAAGAGAGGATTCGATCACATCGCAGCTAGTAGTTATCAAAATCGCATCATTTTCCATGCTTTTAATTAAAAAAGAACTTATATAGTACAAGGTGCAATGTATATATACATACATGGATATATCATACAAAGTTTAGTAGCTCTATCTGAATTCTAAAAGATCCAAAGATCCTATGATTTGAAATCATTGTTTCAAATTTAATATGGTATGTTACGGCCAAAATGACTAGTCTTCTTGGTAATTTATTGCGACCTACATTTCTTTCCGTGTAAAGGTGTACAGATGTATACCTATATGCATGTATACTATACATCTACACACGAATTTATGGAAGATGTATACTATTTATTACTATTTTATTCTTAGTTTGATTTTTACGTACCAGTCGCAGGTCTCAGGGTAGACTTTATAGACCTGTGTGAACCGTTTCGTGTCAAGGTATTCATTTGTGGTGTTCCGGGCAAAGCATGACCCAATGCATTCATGTAGTCAGCAATTAACAATGTTATCTCCAGAATCTGAAAAGTTATACATAAACCATAAATGGAACCTGAGATCTACAGAGTCATTCGCCGAAGGACTTATCGGAGATAATGGAAAAGCTGTTCATATTTTATACATAGAATATGGTAATTCGGAGATATATGTAAGACCTAACTGAAGTGATATCTTGAATAGTTTTATTCACAACTGAAATTCGCAATTCACCTTGGGCTTGTTAAGTGCAAATAAAAGCTTTTGTTCGGCAGCTCCTTCATCCGGACACGCAACTAGCATGAAATCGTCCAAGCATCCACCAAAGGTAATAATATTTCCGTAGTTGTACCGGCAGACAACCGCCATTGTTTGTAGCTCGAGTAACGTGACGCTGTCTTCCGAGACTGCGATCCAAACAGTTGCCGGCTCGACCTGTTTCAACTGATTGAAGCGATGGTTTTTCAGTAAAGCTTATTTTAATTCTATCTGGAATCGTGTAGCAGTAATTGTTGAACATTTACCTTGGCCTGATATAAAGTGGCACCAAAAAACGGCCATTTCCTAGTACAAGTTAAATATATTCTAACGCAATCCAATACGCTGCGACCCCTCAGCGAGATCCACTTTTCCTGAAGCTTTTCCTGCAATTCTCTGCAAATACCAAAACATGGATGAATTTCATCATAGTATAACAAAATTCGTAGCTCGATTGTAGGTGAAGCTAGTATATTTTGTACAGACCTTAGCTGGTCGGCGGTGATATTAGTTCGATATCTGATTGGGTAAAATTTATCAAGAGCCTGCAACACGTGATGGTGGGGATTGTTTCCGGGTCCGCCACTCCCGCGTGTCTTTTCATTATTATATTCTCCATAATCGATCTGGAAAATAATCATCAAAATTTCATTGCCTTATGTATCCTCCGATCTTATGTATTGGATGTTGTATTCATCAAATCCCTAGAGAATACACAATAGTTTACCTGCGCCATTAGCGAGGCGAGTTCAAAAGCGAGTTCACGATTAACAGGAAACTTTCCATGTACAACTTGCCGATTGACTTGATAACAGAGTAAAAGTCTTTCTCTGTCAGTTTCCATTTTCACGGCATGCTTCCAATAGCATCTAGATTTGTAAGTCAATTGTATAACTCTTGTATTTTCAAACTTTCCAGAACCCTTTTCTCTCAACGCTGTTTCCCATTTTGATATTATGTCGCATAGCTGAAAATTGAATTGGATCAATCGTCGATAAAGTTATACCAGACGTTGAACCGTTGAGGATACATGTGAACTTTATGAGCCGTTTGTTAAACATTAATCTACCTTAGCTTGGAGGTCGATAAAATGTTCCAAATCTTTCTCTATCGGGTCATCGCTGAAGAGAGTAAACCCAGATTGATGAACGTCCCGACAGCCTATCTCTTGGTTTAACGTGTTCAAAAATTCTTCGATAGTTGTACTGCCGTCGAAACTGACCACTTGATAAGTTCCGTTTAAAAAATGTACGGGAATTGCATGTGGCAAAGAATGATGATACGGATTTTTCAATAATATCGACAACACCTCCATCCTAGATGGTTTCACCTCCCTTCCACCGTTTTGCAGAGTTCTTTCCAACGCTCTTTCACAATAGGCCGCATACTTGCCACATTCCGTTCTAGGTGGTAGAATTTATTCATCAGAATGATTTTGCCGCCACAATATTACAGACATTGCGTGAAGTGAAAAAATTTCACGAATATTGCAAACGGGTAAATAGCCGGCGAGTACACCAGCATACTCACTTAGAATCAGCATTCCTGTTGAGATGTAGCTTCAAATACCACAGTAGCCTGTTATTTCTTGGTAGGAAAAGCGACACAGCAAGCGCCAACAGCTGCCATCCTTGGACGAGAACATAGTGGGCAGGATTCGTCTTACAATCCATAATCATTGGTGTTGAATGGGCCTGCGTGAGCGGAGGACTGTGAGAAGTTGAAGCCGTCGATTGGGCGTCTGCATTTTCACTGCCACCATTGGCCGTGGGACTTTGCGTATCGCAGGTGAACAGCGATTGCGTGGCACAGAGGAGGAGTTGCTGCAATGGTATGCTGGCATACTACTATGGCCTTTCACTGGACCTCACCTAACTTATAGGCTTGCTAACTCTTTCAATCACGTTTCAAAATGATCATCATTTTCATCTGAGAGGAGGAAATCTAATTTCTTAAATCGACATCCCGCATGGTTGTCACTGACTCGACCATAAACTCATTAATGTTTTAAGCTAGCGAATAATTTGAACAGCAAGCGAGTACTCAAGATGAGAATTTTATCAACTCTTAGATCGCTGCGCCACTGTCTTTTTCAAATAATTTTATATATTTTATAACGACCAATACTCAGACTTGAAACAATACATACGGATATGTATAATAGCAAGTGTTTCATAGTGCAGTCTCGAACTCAATTTGACAAGAACCGATTCAGTAATTAATTCGAGAATAAATAAGACAAAAGTATGCAGCTGGCACTGATCAAAGTTCCGACTTTGTTGGATATTCGGATATTCAATGAAATTTACCGGGTTCAAACAAAGTGGATGTACGACCAATTTATTGATCAAATTTGTTAGTATGAATAAGCAATGGGAATTTATACTAAACCAAAGTGATGTATGTTTACATAATAACTCAAAACTTTATTGTTAATCACATAAAACGTATGGAGTATAGAAATTATGAATCAAATAATGAGCATATGAGAAGCATCTAATTTATTCTAGACTAATCCCCATTACTCGTCGACAGGGAAAGATAATCTCTTCCATTGAATTATTTCTTCTAATTAATTTCTAAGCTAAATTGCATGATGAATGATGATTAACGATTAAATTATACGATTTCCTCTCCCTTAGCGGTGAAACCGTAATTTTGAAATTCAATAACAAGATTCTAACTTCATTTCTAAGCGATATTTTCACTACGCCCTTGATCTAGAGTCTATTCTCTAAGTAGCATTCAAATAAAGAATATTGTGTAAATATAGAAAAATTAATTAATCAATTAATTAATTAATTAAAAAATGGAGAAAAAAAAAAAAAAAGAACTGAATTTAAAAAATGTTTTTCTGTGTATGTGAATTTTATGTACACCAACATACCATTCTGCAAGTGTGTGCGACGCGGAACGTATTTAGACAAAATATACATTTGTTCAAAGTAAAATTCTTCAAATATTACATTCAGAATCATATTGGCTTACATATTATATTCTCAATGTAAGTAAATCATAGATGTTCATGAACAGAAATGATCGATTGTCGAAATATGTTCGGCTCACGCAGAGGGTGACAAGATGGGAGGTACGATATGGTTTGATGTATAATAATCAATTTAAATACATGAACATAGTGAAATAAAATAATAAAAATTAATGGTTGGATGTAACTAGGAAACCACAAGGCATGCAACCAATTTATCGAAATCTAGATTTAGCACATGTAAAGCAGCAAATGATAATGAAATATGAATGATTGTTAGAAATAAAAATAAAGTTTTAGTTTCACATTTGGTCAAGTATATTAATCGCTGTTAAAAGCCGTGTGTATCATTACACGCTATCTGAGACCTTCCTCTGAAAATTAATAAGTTCGAGTGTTATACTTTCACGATGAATAATTACCAAACATGAATAATTATTCCATTACCGTTCATATCCTGGAGAAAAAGAATTGAAATTCTATAAAAAACTTCGTCGAATGTTGAGAGAGTGAGAGAGAAAGAGAGAAAGTGCTCAGAGATTGTCCGTTCTGGATTCTGTGCGATCGAGCCTTTCCTCTCATTGAAAATATACTTGACCAAGTATTTCCAGTGTACCATTTCTTAATTCAGGATATTATTATTACATAACGTTTCATTTAACAGGTGATTCTATTAGTTTCGAGTTCTAAAGAACGAGAAATTTCATTTTAGATGTGGATCTCTTTGCCTTTTCTTCACACAATATGTGATTCCGAATATAAGATATCAAGTAATAGAGTTGTACAACATTGTCATTCTTCGTCGATGTGTTACGTTACTACAAAGGCATTATACGACCCCTTGATAATAATTACTGATCCCTCTATAGTCAAATATTAATGAAATCCGAATTAAAAATAAAAATGGTACAAAGGATTTAGGTGTTGGTTAAACAAAAAGCAGGACTTACAACGCGCGCAGTGCCCAGTGACACACGTCTGGCGGCCTTTTTTACCTGAACGCCCAAGCGCTGCTGAGTATGACGACTAGTCTGCTTTACCAAAGCGCTAACAAATTCTGACTGTAGTTCTGGCTGATCCAAGCATTGTTGTAGCGCATTTTGTGCCAAAACAACGTGATAATCGATTCCTGCCTGTTCCACAGCGACTGACATAAAAAGTTGACAAGCCTGAAAATATTGAATAATGAACCGATTAACACGATGCTCAGCTATTGTCGCGTGATACACGATTCGCATGCCCTAAATAGTCCTTTGAATTACGAGCGGATTATTAGGTACCTTGAATAACTTAATGGCTTCCATTTGCAGAGATTCAGAGGTGAGACTGGTCAGAGGACTAGTTATATTTTCCTTAGTATGAAGCAGCAATGGATGTCGCCAAAGTACACAACTAGGATCTCCGTCAGTTTCCATTAATCTTTGCACCAATTGTTCGTACTGAGTGCCAGCGCTGGGTCCGCCGCCGGATACCACTGTCAGATGATAGAGCCAATTATCCTTTTCTTGTTTGTGCGGTATCAATAGATATGTGGGGCCCTGATGAGTCGGAAAAATTCCGATTGTTCTTTCGTGCGGACATTCGGCGTCTCTTTCCTCGCTGTCACTGTCGGAAACGTGCTCCACCTCCTCAACTCGAGCATCTCTCATATTGATTTGTCCAACAGGATTCTTGAAATTTATTATAAAAATTTCAAGACCAGTCAGCGTTTAAACACGAAATAAAGAAAGAAGAGCAAGCATGAATTGTCTGATTAATTTCTAAAATTGTAAAATTGTATTTGGTATTTAAAATATTGAATTCTCACCGTGTCGCTGGGACATTTGAAATATAGGAACATTTTTCCAATAAGAACGCACCAACACTTCTTGGCATGACCATTTTTAACTTTAGTCAGCCAGCCTTGGATAGTTGGTTTATTATCCTCTTTGCTTAATAATAACTTTGTCGCGTTACGCCTTTGAACATTTTGCAGAACTCTTATCCAATCTTCCATAGTTGCTATACAATCGGCCGTTAAATAATACGTCTTCTTGCCTGTCGCAATTTCGAAAGTAGCTGCTCCCTCCGCACGGTTTATCCTGTCGGATAACGCGATGCGAATATTTGATTAAAAAGAAAAAAGTATAAATGCATAGCTGTTAATTGATGCAAAGACTATCCAATCTCTGAGCAGCTACTGCTAGTACGTACCTACAAACTTCGTCGAGAACAATTAGCCCCTGTGGTTTTCGATTGACATCATTTTGACTCTTCCAATAGGTGAGTACTCCATTTTTAAGAACAAACCACCTCTTTCTCCAAGTCTTGAGTTTCCCTCCTAATTTAGCAAGGTGCCCAGTCTTCTCCAGAGACTCGAGTCTTTTTGGACTTTCACCGGACACCCGCATGAGCAAACTAGGCATACTAGACTCTAGGGATGTCGAGCTCAGGGCGTCGGGTGGTATGGCATAATCTTCGGAGAGTCCCGATTCCAAAGAGGTATCTGTGAATTTCGAAGCATCCCAAGTGGTCAAGAGAATTTTTATATGATAGTTAATAATGATTGAATTAGGCGATAAATATCAAACTATACGCGAACTTGCTCACTCGCCATTTATTGAGGTACAATAATATGAAAATATATCATATCAATGTAAATTAGACCCACCACGTTTAACACTTTTGCTTGGAGAACCGCTTGAGCTCCGTTTAGCCGGACTTAAGCTGCTCGTAGTCTTGACGCTCTTGGATGGGCTGCTGCCACTTCCAAGAGATGAGTCCGTATTATCCGAAGAACTGTTTGTTATTCTAGTATTCGTCTCAGTTTGATTGGGATGTTCCTCACCATCTGAACTATCGTCTGAACTATCCCCAAATGGCATGGATCGTATCTGGCTAGCTCTTCCTGTTTACCAAGTAATTAACGGATATAAGACACTACACTACACATTGCCGTTTTCAATAATCATATGCATAGATATGGATCGTCGAAGATCATAAATACCAATTCCTGTATAAATTTACCTTTGACAGTAGCATATACAGGCACGGATATATCACAATAGCCTTGCGAGTTGTGAGCAGTAAGATTGTGTCCAGTTGCATGAGAATGCTTAGACGAACTTGTGGTATTGGTAGTCGTTGATGGAGCTGATTCTTCATTAGGTGGAGGACCGATTCCTAAGCCGCCGTCAGCGACCTAAATTTCAATGAAAGAAAAGGGATTTTATGATTCTGAAGCTTGGTGCATATCGTTATCATTCTTATTGTTAGAATGGCTAGTTGAATAAATTCTTGGTAAACCCATGAATAGTTCTTTTTTAACGAACGTTTGTGCTGTTTTATTTACCTGGTATATCTTAGCTTCCCAACTGGGAAATCTGTGCAACGGTGGCGTGGGCGGTCTGGGACCTTGACCAGCTTGACTCCAATTGACACCTTCTCTGCTCGGCGTATATATTTCAGCATAATCATGCACCGCCTCCGAGCCAGTACTATCTCTATTAGTTTCAGAGATCCCAGGGACACTAGGTAGCATTACAAGATTCTCAACGGCAGCAGCCAGCTCCTCGGATAGCATGCTAAAAAAAATGTAACCAAAGGTGTAACAACATGGAGCTAAATTAACCTTCTCTAAACCTTGGCGCCCACGGTAGCAACATTCCCCATGCATGTTGTAATTTGATTCTGTTGTTATTATTATTATTATTCTCCAATGAAGAGTAAGAATGGCGAACAAAGTGGCATTCTCAAGAATTATACATTAATATTGATCGTCAATATTGGGAATGAAAAACTATAAGGAAATGAAGAGAGTGATACACGGATGACGGATCCCAGTAGGAAGTCCCAGGACGTTACAGGGTACCACATTGTTAAAACTCGGGCGCCGCTATCACGTCACGAGGCCTCCCAAGGAGAATTAGATACCAATAAAACAGAGGTACAGGTACTCTGGGCTGAGAAAAAAGAGACCTACCTGGAATCCATATTGATGGTGGTACTGCCCTGCTGGATTGTTCCGCAAGCTGATAAATGCCGTCTATGTCTTGTACTGGTCTGTGGCTCTGCAACAGAGTTCTGAATAGCCAAATCCTGTGCAGTTTGCGGAGTGGCTTCCAGACTTTCAGATCGTCTGCGTAGTGTGGGGTCTACTTCCAACGACAAGGATGCTCTCGTTGGTGCCTAGATTAAGAAAATAAAAAAAAATAAATAAATAAAAAAAAAAAACAGATAGAGATTGTAATAAACCATTGCAAAGAAAGCAATGAAACTAAAATAAGGTGAGTCTTATTGAAGAATTTTCAAATTAACTTACCGGTGGCCTCAGTCCGATGTTTGTTATATGGTTTCTTAATAGCTCGAGTTGTTGATTACATTTGTTATTTTGTTCTCTTAAATGTTGATTCTGCTGTTCCAGTTCGCGCAACTTATTTGTAACCCATTCCTTTATCCTAGCTGCCTTTGCTTCAACTTGTCGAGCGTCTTGGAGCCTCAATTGTCTCTGTGTTTGTGAAAAATCATCATCATTATTATGATTATTATTATGATTATTATTATTATTATTATTATTATTATTATTATTATTATTATTATTATTATTATTATTATTATTATTATTATTATCATCAGGTGACATCTCATTATCTTTTCCCATCAATGAAATATGAATACTATAACAGTCTTACCTGCTCTTCGACCTGAGTCTCTAGCTTTGAAATACAGGCGCAATGAGTGTCGTCTATTTTTTCATTCTGAACAGCCGAGGTTGACGGCAGCGAATGTGGTGGAGAACCGACGCTGGAAGTGCTCAAGCAGTATTCACCCTTCACCAGCCGTTCCTCCATCATCCGTACCTACAATTTTGTGTAAAGTCGTATAAATTAGTATTGAGTTACATCGGATAGGTTTCTTAAAATAATTGAAGGTAATTATGCTGTTGTGCAATCGGCTGGTATATAATATACAATCAATGTTATACATTAAGGAGATCCCAAAAGCTCACTACTGCAAATTGCAAATCTCCAACCATTTATCATTGGGTAGATATCATTGAATGCTAAAAGAATTTCTGAATAATTCAACTTTATCGCAACATTTCACTAGATTTTTGAATTATAATCGGTAATAACAGTGATAATCACCGCAAATACATTGGATACAGTAAGTAAGAGTAAAAGAGCACTCATCGTGAGAACTGAGATGGACCACTTCTTAGATTTCACATTTGATCTCTAATTGCTTGCAAAAACAAATCTCTAACTTTACGGATGGACAATTTTTTTGATAAGCAATAGATAGAAGAGTAGAAGAAATTTAAAAAAATTTGTATAATTTAATTGATAAGATGAATTATGTGTGGATAGATTTATTGTAAAACCTTTGCGAATGATATATGTATGTATATTGTACGCGGGTACGATGCTCTCGTCGTGGGTAACAATTACAGTGTGAAATGATATAGGAGAAGTTGCGTGTCGCATATGCATCTGAACACGTATACATGTATATATATATATGTATAGTATATATCGTCCGCGTACAGTAGCCATAATGCCATGTGCGACGGCAAAGGCAGGTATAGTACATTATAGATGTATGTGCGTTTAGTATACATAGGCACCGCTATTGCATAGCAGCTGTCGAAAATCGATATCGCCAAGGGTAGTTCCACGGTAGTAAAACCACGACGAGTAAAACGGTACGGGGCATACGCCTTTCCATTGACAGTAAAAATCAATACGATATTAGAGAAGTATACATACATGTATACATACATACATACATATACATACATGCTATTTGGAATACTATATAGTCTGTAATGAAACGACAATGATGTGCTTATGTATGAGGCTAAATGGCAAACAATTAAGCAATTGTAGTTATATATAATAAATAATAACAGATGGCAAACGGTTCAAAGACGCGAAACATAGTGTTTGCGTATAAAAGGATCGAGAAAAGCACCTTTTCTCTGGTCTGTATTGTGCAGAGCGGTTGATCCCCTAATTGTTCCTCTAAGTTTCCGCGAAAGCATCATTCGATCTTATTGTCAAGTATACGTATACCTGTTCTATATGAATGCATACAATACCTATAGACCTGCGTATTTATAATTGAGTCGTGAAGTGGATTTTATCATTATTCTTTATAAAGATGTAGAGATATAGAGACGCGCAAATTGACTCAATAATTGAATGTCTCTCGTGGGCTGACGAACTCGAAACCGTTTACCAGGGAGAGAAGAGCTTTATAGGTAAGATTGTGAAGATTGTATGGCGGTCTGAATTCAAAAAAGTAAATAAGTATAAAGAACAAAAAACAGTCGGCTGTGAAACATCGTGACACGTTATAAGTCGGAATGTGATAATTGAAAATTGCTATACTGTGATATAGGTATATACATCACAACCGCGTATGCAGTAGAAGTAGGATATAGATTGCCTGAAATCTAGCGGAAGATTTTCACTATACATATAGTGTCTGTACACTTGTATTTAAGGACAGCCGCAATACCTCTACATACATTTTCGTACAGATTAGAGAATTTACATACGTATAATAGATGTGGACGTTCGCATTAAAAGAGCCCACTTTGGCACTATTGGAGTTATGCATACGGGCGTATTCCTGACTAAATTTCTAACATTTTGAGAGGTGACACGACCCTCTAGGTGCAAAAACCGCGGAGTTATAGACTTTCAAAGTTGAAAGCTCCGAAAACCTCGCTTTGAGAAAAACGAAATCAAAGTTCGAGGTACTATTTTTTTGTCTTATATACTTAAATTCGTGGCATTTATATGTCATAATGTGTTTCCCTCCACGAATCTACTATATAATCAAATAGTACTGCTGAAGAATACTGCCGAGAAATAGAGAAATTCACGAGACTTGCGCCAGAGCGACAAAGTGGGTCCTTATTTCCTTTTCCTTTTTTTTTTTTTTTTTTTAACAATCAAATTAAATACTTCTAATGGAGATGGAGTCATGAAAACTGCGTGATTCAACGGGGGAAACCCTGTAGTTAATTATTCCTGAGCAATAAAAAAAAATTAAAATTCAAGGATCTAGACCGTAAGTCGAAAATTATTGCGATTATCTCGGAAACTAAATTCGAGAAAGTGGGCCCTTTTCATGCGGACGTCCACAGATGATTAGCTAGCTGTCTTTACAAATGATTGATTAACCCGTAAAACTATACGTGTTTTATATATATAGCCAAAAATTCAATCAGTCAAATACCAAATATTTTACTGCGTTAATTGTCGATGAGAAGAGGAATAAAAATAATTGTCTCAAAGATCTATAAATAGATTATATTATATACATCTGTACTGCAGTTCGATATATAGAGGATAGATGAAATAATGTCTTACCAGAAAACATCAAAGCCATTGTGCCGAAGGTTTGAATGAATGATCAACGAACGATATAAAATTGGTATTGTCCAAGTTTCAGTAATCGGTATTGATATTAATTTAAAGGGACACTGCAGACATTCACGTTTTCGAAAGATGAGAAATTTTTTTTCTCCTTTTTTTCTTTTCGTGAATTTTAGTAGCAAAATATGAAGCGTTTAATTTGATGTTTGAATTGAATGTAAACTGGTTGAATTTATCGAAGCATAAGTTGAGTAGCTCGATTAATTCAAGTGTCTAGCTCTGCGTTCAGTGGCGTACTAAGGCTTTGGGGTTTCCTAGAGTGACTCACGTTGCTTTCCACCCGTTTCGAACCCGAGGGTTGTGCGTGTGTGTGTGTGTGTGTTAATATATACTATAAGTAATATATAGGTAAACCGTTCACACAACCGCGAACGTATTCTATATGTAGTGTATAGAACATCTGTATATGGCGAAACACAGACACAGTCGTACTATACGATCGTATCTTGTACGCGAAGGGCTCCTATATCAGACCACCATACCAGTCACTCTGTCACCTCGTATTTCTCATACCTTCTTTGTAATTACACATAACGAATAGTAATATGGATATAAATTCGCCCACGCGTATATACGTATATATAAAACATAGGTATAATATATTTGCATTCCGCATGAAATGATCTTTGTTCAACTGAAAAATTTTAGCTAGACTTGAATTATAGGTATAGACGTAAAAATTCATATATGTATAAGTATATACGTATATATATATATATATATATATATATATATATATATATATATATATATATATATATATATACCCGGATATATACACAGAACGTTGAATCAAGCTGGCCGCTTGCCAGTTGACTATATACCCACTGAAAGGAATAATAAGGATCATGCTCCCTTGCACGCAAACAGAAATATCTCATTCGTTTAAAATATATATGAAACGAGGACAATAAAGATAGTATATATATATATGTATCTCGAGGAGCGCATATTTCATAAAAAATACTTTATTATACACGGAAGACAGGCGAGTTTCAATGTCGCAGAAATCGAGAGAATTAGGAATTAAGTTGTTGAATAGAATGAAATCGAATATCGCGAAGTACTTATATTAATCGATTCTTGAATCAATAAAATTGAATTTTATTCAAAGAAATATAAGGGCCTGTAGTACAAGTCGATGAGATTCATTCGAATCGAACGAGAATACAATTGATTTTGACAACTGAATACTTTTGATTCCTTGAAAATATCTTTTCTCTCTACAGCTGTAGGTATATGCAAATTCTAAATCTACATCGGTGTAAAAATTTAGAAAATTAGCGTATAGTATAGAGGTACTATATAACTATATTTATAATATGGCTTGAAACGCCACCGGCAATGAGCGGGACGCTTAACGGCCGGTGAGGGTACCTTTTCGGAAGGCATTATTGCAGTTCAGTGTACATAATGTAGGACCGAATTTCAACTGCTCGAATTAAAGGACTCAGACTAAAGAGAGGCAAAATTTAATCACGTGTGTGATAATAATAATAATAATAATAATAATAATAATAATAATGATAATAATATGTATACACGTATATGTGCAGTCACAATGCGAATCTATGATAAGTTTGCATACAAAGATGAACACGTAGATGTATAGTACCTATACGCTATATATATTGTTACTTTCCTTTTATCATTTCTTTCTTGGCACTATACAGTAGTGTGTCACGTGAAATTGGCATACGGCCAAATTATGAGTAATCCTCATTTACCGTGTAGAGGATATATATGTGGGGTATAGTCACTAACCATCCTGGGATATACATATAGGGATTTAGATGCAGGGTGCGTCTACAAGCCATATTTGAAAAAAAAAAAAAAAAAAAAAAAAATTAAAAAGACAAAAAATTAATGAAACGAACTGTTCTCGCTCCATGATTCATCTCTAGAAATCTACTGCTTCCGCGAAACGAGAAATAATAATAGAAACTACCGTCGAAAAATCTATAAAACCCTCTAGGGTTTGCCGGTGCATTGTTTCTATCGTTGAATATCCCCGCGATATATAGGGATAGTAGAAATAAAGAACTTGATCATTGCAGGGAGGTAGAAAGCAGAGTTATGTACAACGATTCGTTTCAAAATTTGGACCATATTCAATGTACCTATAGAATGTTTAAAAATGCACATTTTCACAAAAATTCTTGAACAGATCTGTGAAATATCTATTGTGTATAGTACCCACGCGTAAAACCAAAATAGTCGTAGGTATAGGCCAATTGGCGATAATGCATTAGCGGAACAAATACCCGACGCAACGTGTGGAGATTGATCATATTATAGAAATGAACATGAAACAGAAATTTGAGAATTTCACGTGGAAATTTATATACTACTTGATAATTAGATACACGATAAAATAAATGAGAAGAAAGGTGAAAGAATAATTACACACTGCAAGAACAATAGACGAATGAACAAAGATCAAATGTACTATATATAGTTTGTGATTACTGATTATGTACCTTTCATCTGTGTCACCTGTCACGGGCCATTCTATTTACGGTCGTTTGTAAAATATTGTTATCAGATAAGTAGTTGTTTAAAATTCACACCGAAAATTGTTGTTTGTAATATAAACTAAAGAAATTGCCGGTGAGGAGCGTTGGAAATTTTGATGTAAAATGCACCGAGTTTGATAACAAAATAACGTAACGGGGGTGCGCGTCGGCCATATTAGTTCTAGACAAAAATCAATGCTTCGGGTGCAATGTTACATGCGCGTTTGGCCCAGCTATTGCGGATGTGCTCCCGGCAATACCGTGGTTTGCGTCTTTGCTGAAATCAATATCGAACATCGGTCGGTAAAACACAAAGAAAGAACGAAAGGAAGAAAAAGACGGAAAGCCGATTGCATGGTTTGCCTCAGCGATGTCGTCGTCGAGTATAGTAAATCGATTCGAACTTTCAAAGGATTCTTCGGCGAATGGACAAAAAGCGCGAAGACACTCTGCCGGCAAGGTAGATGTGCGAATAATGCGAAAGAAGAGGGCCTACTTATCCGCCGACATCATGGGAATTACGCAAATGTATTCACGTCGGTAAGACGGTGTGTTTTTTCATTGTCAAATGCCACTAGAACCATAGGGAGGAGGACTTTGTTCAGAACTCTGTAGAAATAGAGGGGACCTGTAAGGCTCTTTCGATCAATTGACGTTTTGTCTCACCTTGTCTTCGGCTTCATCCGCTCTACCTTCCGCCTCGAGTACCCGCTGTTCAAGTTCCGAGAGCTGAAAGAAAGAAATTTTTAATTATAACAGGAATGTTTCAAAATCTCTAAACACACGCACAATTTTCCATTTCCAATTTCCAATTTCCAATTTCCAATTTTCAATTTTCAATATCAGTTTCTATTGCCAGATAAAAACATCGTTATTTTAACAACAGCATTCGAACCTGCAATCATGAAAGCCTGAGAGCAAGACCCTTGTTTAAATTCACTATGAAAAAGGAAACCCTAATAAAACTGAAGCCGTAACTCTTAATTTCCCTGAAACTCCGATCGATCGACGAGCGAATTTGCAAATGTCACATCCGGTAATCGCTCTGCGCGACTGACTGGCATTCAAAAATTGCGCAAAAATGTATATTCATCCCCATAGGATCAGGCATATTCAATATAAAAGAAGATCATTGAACGACTTCTTATGAATAGGTATTTGTATTAGTTTCGAAGGGCTCCTATTTTGTTTTCACAAATAACAGGAGTTGTTTTTCTCTAAGATTCTGAAAATTAACGTTCCTCATATACTCGTGTATAGGTATATAATATGTGGCTATTAGACTGTGCCAAATAAAACGACTATTTTTTTTTCGGTCCCATTTGAAATTTATGTTGACGGTCACAAAAAAAAAAAAATTGTGGCAAAATTTCAGCCCTCTATCTTCATTTTTCAGTTAGCGCTCGCAAAAATACGAATTTTCGATGAAAAAAAAATTTTCTGCTAGTTTTTTTTTTTTTTTTTTTTTTTTTTTACCAACAATTAAATATGACAAATAAAAATAAAACCTCGGTATGGTTTTGTAGGGAATTGAATTCGCTACAAAGATGACCTTTCACCAAATTTAAAAAATCAACTCCGTTTTTTCTAGAGCTAATAAAAGTTCAATTTTTTTTTTTTTTTCAAATTTAGATTTATTTTAATTTTTTAACCCGTATAAAACAACTTTTATGAAAGAAAAACTTGCCGATTTAATTTTTTTTTTTTTTGCAACTTTATGATCTAAAGAAATAGTTTTCATGCTCCTATGAATAAAAATAGTATCAAGTTATTGATATAGTTACTATTTTTGAAATAATTGTTTGTAAAGCTCTAGAAAAAACGGAGTTGATTTTTTAAATTTGGTGAAAGGTCATCTTTGTAGAGAATTTAATTCCCTACAAAACCATACCATGGTTTTATTTTTATTTGTTATATTTAATTGTTTGTGAAAAAAAAAAAAAAAAACTAGCGGAAAAAATTTTTTTCATCGAAAATTCTTATTTTTGCGAGCGCTAACTGAAAAATGAAGATAGACGGGCTGAAATTTTGCTACAATTTTTTTTTGTGACCGACAGCATAATTTTCATATGGGACCGAAAAAAAAAAAAAAAAAAAAAAAAATAGTCGTTTTATTTGGCACAGTCTAGTGCCTGTGTATATAACTTCTTTCACCTTGTCGCGAAATCAATACGCTAACAACAGCCTAACGATTTGACTAAACCCGAGCGAACTCAGCGAGTCCCACTTAAGCCAGTCTCGATTGACATAGGTCTGTGTGCGTGTCTCTCGTCGTCCGCAGTCCACGTATACAACATACAAACATAAATTATCCTCGCGAAGAGTCTCGCGAGCCTCGCACATAGCTGTATATCTATACTATAGTCTATAGAGGAACTAAACAGTATACGGAATCTAGTACACGTGTGTACTGTGTATATCTAATATAATCTAAGCATATAGGGTAGATATGTGTGGGTATATATAAGCCGTAGATACCGCGTGGCTGCTCGGACGCATACATACACCTATATACGTACGTAACCTTCCTACATGGGCATTATGTACAGGGTGATTAATTAAAACAGAGGTTAATCTACGGGTCGAGGCTCGGGTTTAAGTGCAATTTATGCTGTCCGGGGTTAACCGCAAAATATAATTATTCCGTATCAGCCGAGCGAGCTGGCGTCGCGTCGTGTCGCGTTGTTCTATATATACGTATATGCTGCAGCGCGGTACTAAACCTAGGATTTCCAAACTTGTTCCAACTTATAACCCCCGTATAGATATTAGAATTATATTATACAGCGAGTGGACGGTGAGCAATTTTTTTTTTTTCCTGCGAGATTCTGTATGAGATTTGGTATATGTATGTAGGTATATTAGGGTGGTTCAAAAAAGACCTAATTTCTCAGATGTTGCTGCTCATCCGTGAATATGTTGTTTGTGATTTTTTTAAATTATTCCATTTTTTTGAGCTCTATTGGACAATATTGACTACTGCCTCAGTGAAGTTGAAATTTCGAAATTTTGCCATTTTTGGCAATTTCAAAGTTCTCAGATCAAAGCCCTCATCTGGTTACCTCGAGATTCTCATTCAATGAGCATTTTGGTTCAAGATGAGACTCGTACGATAATATTTAGTACTGCCTCGGAGACATTGAAGTTTTTTCAATATTTTGCGTTTTTTCGGAGATTCGATCGCAAGGTGCTGCTCATGAGACAGTTTCATCTTACCAATATAAGGAAGAAATCCAAGCAGTTTTCAGTCTGCGGGACCATTTTTACTACTGCCTCATTGAGGGCGACTTTCCTTCAAGTAAAATTAGCAACATGAGGCAGTAGTAAACATGGTCCCACGGACTGCAAACTTCGTGTACTTCTTCCTTAAAATGGTAAGAAAAGACTGTCCCATGAGCAACACCTGGCGATCCAATCTCTAAGAAAACCCCTATATAGTGAAAAAAACTTCAATGTCTCTGAAGCAGTACTAAATATTATCGTACGAGTCTCATCTTGAATCAACATCCTCATTGAATGAGAACCTAGAGGTAGCCAGATGAGGACTTTGATCTGAGAACTTTGAAGTTGCCAAAAATGGCAAAATTTCGAAATTTCAACTTCACTGAGGCAGTAGTAAATATTGTCCTATAGAGCTAAAAAAAAAAATGGAATAATTTTTCAAAATCACAAACAACATATTCACGAATGAGCAGCAACATCTGAAAAATTAGGTCTTTTTTGAACCACTCTAATGTATATCATGCATACCTATATACCTATATATAATATGATACGTATAGCATACAGGGAAGAGCTTTCCCTTGGTATCTATATATAATATATACGTAATGCCGAAAACTCATGTTCTGACGACAGTTTGAGAGATTCATCCGTCTCTCTTCCACCTATACGCTAATGTATATCCTACCTACCTATACCTACGATATTCTCCCTTATACTTACTTCCTTCCTTCCTTTCCTTCCTCCCTTCCTTTGTGCATTACGAAAGACATTTCTGCGTTCGCTTTCAGCGCCAGATGCTACTAACTGCAGCCCTAAAGACGACCAGGGTGAATAAAGGAAATAGAAAACGAGAGAATTATAACGTACTTTTCTCGCTATTCGCTCTTTCCGCGAATGCCTGCAAGCTTAGCCGATTATTTGAGGAGGTTTGACTGTCGAAATCGGTACGTTTATAAATCATTTCAAAATACGATATAATCGCACATGGAATATCTATCACACTCATTCACTCGTAAACTAGGAAAACTTTAACGTAATAGTTAAATATTGCTATTCGAAATTCTAAATCGATATCGATGTAGTTCTATATTTAAGATTGAATACATTAAAAAAGAAAATTTGTCACGTGAAGTTGTATAGGTGCAGTGTACCTAATAGGTTTCTGAACAAAAATTAATCACAAATGTACCAATTTCAACAGTCCAACATCATCGCCGCTCTCAAGTTTCTTTTTGTAATTACTGTAATTAGTCATCACTGTTTTTTTAATTCCGCCCTGGCCTGAAAATATGTATCTGCCATGTATTTGAATGAGATAAATCTTTCCCTCTTCTCTCTCTATCTCTCAGTTATTTCTTCGGTATCTGGATATATATAATATATATATATACTATACATACGCGCGAGTATGAAAAAAGAATGTCGCATACCTACGGTAGTCGAGTTTGAATTCTCGCCAAGCCCCAGGTTTATAGTTTGTGTATGTGCATAAAATATGCCGATGCGTCGTATACATGGTATATACGTTTATATAGTATATATACCTACATATATGCTTCTTCTACCTATAGATCAATTCGTGACCGTATAGGATTACTATATAACACGTAAGATCTTTTCCGGTCCGATTCTGCAGGGACTCCCGCGGATCGCGGATCCTCAACGGAATCCTTTTTTTTTTTTTTTTTTGCGGGCAAATAAATTATTGACTAACGAGCTACGTGTGTATATAAGGGGCACGACGACGGATCGTGCGTAACACGTTAAACGAGAGGAAAAAAAGGGTGTCTATACGGCGGAAAAAAAAAGGAGAGAAAAGAAAATGAGCTCTTTTTGTGCCACGTGCGAGGAAGCGAGGAGCAGAGCTGCAGGGATGGCCCGATGGTCTTTGGCTCTCGACATCGTATAGTATATATCCGCGAAACTAAAGGTGACATAGTTGCAAAGTGCAATTTCCTTGTCGCCTCCTTATGTATACCTATAGACACTTATTCGTGTATAGGATATAGGTAGATATAGGCACAGAAAAAAAGGTTTACTTGACTGAAGATAACTTTACTTCATCCAAGAAATTTTTCAATGGAGGGAATGAACACCAAGAATTTCTTGAACGGAGTAGAATAATTTTTTGAATTTTTCGATTTTGAATCAAGAAAAAAAATTCTTAAGCCAATAAATCTTTGATACTTGATCAAATGGTAGAATAACTTGATTATATTAATACGAATATGTTTCATTAAAATAAACATAGTCAGGTTACTTTTGACTACGTTCACACTCTATAAAACAAAATGTCTGAAAATGTCAAATGGCTGAGTCAAAATGTTTTGATACAGAAAAACGCAATAACACCAGTAATTTTAGAAACTAAAGTGAGTATAACACCGATTTTCCAAAAAGTGAACCTTCAAACAACGGATCGCATAAAATATTGTATGCGCCAAGTCCGAGAAGTGTCAAATCCGGTATGGGTAATTTCCAAAAATCAATAATAATATATAATAATTTATTATTTATTATTCAATAAATAATAAATGCTGTAAGCTTTTTGGAAAATTGTAAGTTTATTTACTTTCATGTGTGAGAATAATGCATGTAGTTTTCTTATCAGAATAATCAAAATATATTGTTATCAATTTCATTTTTATAATTGGATGTAATAAACTTTTTGTCTCCAAAGAACTAATCATTTTTTGTATTTATTAGTGAATATTCTGGAACCATAAAAATAATAGCCTTGAAAAAGGAAATTATTTAACCAAATATTAAAGTATATATTATATTATATTGTATTATATTATTTTACCAAACAAAAATTTATTCAGTCAAAAATAAAACTAACTCTAACCAATAGAATATTTCTTGTCCCAAGAAAGTTTTTTCTTGGTTTGCGGAATTAGTTTTTCAGACGAAGAAAATAATGTCTTCCATGAAGTAAATAATTTCTGGATCCAAAGAATTTTTCACTCCAATCAAATAAAAATTTTTGTTTTGGTTCAAGAAAAAAATTTCGAAGAAATTTTCTATCTTGGTTCAAGCTATCTTTTTTTTCTGTGGGTATAAGTATATATATAAGGTGGGTATAGTCGTACACGTATTTTACTAGACGTATATTAGGTGTGCAGGCATAGGGTATCCCCCGCGGACATTCCGCAAGTCCTTTCAAGCCGAAATAATAATTAATATACGCGACCCCAGAGGGTGATATCGGTCCAAAGGATTCTAGCGCGCGAAGGGTTGTCTAAATATTCATTTGCCAAAGGGTGAACCAAAAGCCAAGCGGTGCTAATGGCACGCGCTCTGTACGCTTGACGGGACCCAAGCGTCAGGAACAGGTGCCGGCAGACTTTCGTGTTTACTATTCAAATATACCTCTCTATATTATTTTATTAGCGGTAGAGTGCAGTAGGTTACGTACGAAATACGAAATACGAGGAGCTATACAGGTTAAGCTTCGCCAATTCAACCGACCCTCCCGAAACCCGAATACGACACGTCCGTCTGACCAAGCAGTGTGCTTTTCTACTTTCTCCGCCGCGTTATATTATATAGGTAAGGTATAGGTAGGTATATATGTACGTAGTCATTTGTTGTGAGTTCAACGAAATGAACAAACCTCGTGTATAGGAATTTTCACCGAGAAAAACGTCCCTATACTAAGTTCTTTTTCTTAACAATATTCGATGACAGTACACAGAAAGAAAGGGTAACTTGATTCAAGAAAATTTTGCGGTCCAAAAATGGAGACCGAAATTTTCTCGGATCAAATCAAAAATTTTCTCGAACCAAGAAAATTGGCACAATTTTCTTGGTTCGAGAAAATTTTTGATTTGATCCGAGAAAATTTCGGTCTCCATTTTTGGACCGCAAAATTTTCTTGAATCAAGTTACCCTTTCTTTCTGTGTAGGTACTATATGTATATTATAGTAGGTATACCTACTTCAACACGTATTGTACGAATCCACCTATATCACCCAGTCCCGCGACATCTTTTTACTCCAACGCATTTTTCCATTTTTACGAATGAGTGATTTGTGAATGCTGCTCTGTGAAAAAAAAAAAAAAAAAAAAAAAAAAAAAATCGCCACCCTCCCTGCCATCCAAATTTTATATGGGTCATCCTATGCCAATGTGACGATTTTTCATTTTCCAATTTTATCGAATGTTGCTAAAGGACATCGGAAAATATATATTTTCAATGTTTTTGATCAACATTCGATGAAATTGGTGAGAAAAATAACCATCACATTGGCATGAGATGACCATTAACAATTTTGAGGGCAGGGGGGTAGCGATTTTTTTCCACAGAGCAGCAGCATTTCCGTATAGACCAATCTGTGAGAATTTCAGATTTTTATGTACATAATTAGACCTACAGTGAAATAATAACTGAAAAGACCGCGAAACCCCGTGTATTTCAAATGGAGAAGTTCATCCTCTGTGGTCAAGGGTCAAGCGTTAAAATAAAAATCTGCAAAAATTACAGGATGAGTTTTGATTTATTTGGAGTCGATTTAGGGGGTGGCCCGGGAAATTCATATTTTTTCCCGTTTCAACGGCCAGCCTAATATTCTCTAAATTCGAATCAGTGGAAAGTTACTGATGGCAGTGCTACATACAGCTACTACAGTGCTACATACCCAAGAATCATAACAACACATACATGTGAGCACAAGAATAGAAGATGAGAAAAATTGCGGTGATCCGTGGGCGAGCTAGGTGGTCTCGGGTGTAAGTCCCCGGATAGGCGTCCGTAGATCCTGGGTTCGATTCCCGGATCGTCCGTTAATTTTTCTCATCAAAAATTATTTCAATTTACTGATGGTAGGTATAGGTATACCAAAATGACTAACAATCACTGAAAATATTACTGATTGTCAGTGATTTTGGTATACTTATCACTGCCATCAGTGACTTTCCACTGATTCGAATTTAGAGAGTACTTGTATAGGTATATACCATATATTATGTTAAGATACCTCGTTCGTCGAAAAAATAGGGGTGAAAGTTATAACACCGCGGTCGAAACCTAGAGAAGGTCTTCCAAGCCGAAGGTTCTGAGCTATTTTTACCGTCGTCGATTAGCTTCCCGAAATTTATCAAGATATGTGACGTATTAAAGCCAGGATCATGGTCTGCACGCGGTGCAGTAATGATCTCGGTTATTTACACCCCACGGTAATTTCGTAGCAGAATAGCAGGCGATTTCCAGTAATCGAGAATTACGACTTTGGTGCACGGTATATAAGACCGACTATAATCAAGATTGTCACATTCGAGAGTCCTTGCAGAAGTTTTCAACGGGTGTCTCTGGGAAAGAAAGTCATTTCAAGAAGTCGTCATTCTATATGATCTTGTTGTCGCCGAAAGCCCCACACATCAGCCCTATTCGGAGACTTCGAACTACAATGTGGTATACATATATATAAGGTCATCGAGAAATGTTTCGAGCATAGGAGAGAGTGGGTGGTGGATGGTGGTTGAAAATCGCTCACGACTTAAGTGATAGCGTCGTATAAGGAGCTGGATCGCGTAGCTATCTCGTAACGGATAGAACCTAGTGCCTCTAAAATCCGTAACCCAGATGCGACCCACGTGTTTTATTGCTCCGGTGTACCGAAGGGGTGCTATACATATACGCCACGGCCGTATATATATATAGATATATATATCCTACGTTTAGTTTAACCGTGGGCAAAACTTTTCCACCGAGAAGCACGAGATGAATGCGCGGGGATATGGGGTTTGATGCGATTGAATGAATCAAGGGGTTTTTTTTCCCCTACTCTGTGGAATAGAAAGAAGAATAAGAGAAATTAAAAAAAAAAAAAAAAAAAAAATAGGTCGACATTTTCGACCCGGGAGTTAAATTCGGCTTACTTTTTACTCTTTTATATAAGGAGTGGATTCCGCGGTCGGAAGAGGCGTTAATTAGACATTTGCTGACTATGTGATCTTCTGCAGATAATCAAGCTTTTCATACGAAGAAAGAAGGTGTGCTATTTATTAATAATTGATTTACAGCTTGGTACCGTAAAGATTAAAGAGAAATGCAACGGGAGAGGACGGGGAAAAAAGACGAGAGGGCTTAGCGTATAAGAGGGAAACTGATCGTTCCAAGTAATGCGATGATCAATTTTCCGCAAGGTGGAGAAAAAAAGAAAAAAAATTATAAAGGGAGAGTGGCAATAAAGAAAGAGTAGTATAGTAGAGAGTGAGAGGAGCGTGACCTGCAGCTTCTTTAATCTTATCTGGTCCACGCGCCCCAAGTGCATTCGTTTGAGCGCATCAGTTACATTGGATTCTTAATTGATAAAAATCATCCCCTGCTCAGTTTTTTTTTTTTTTTTTTTTTTTGTTTTCGTTCCTTCTTCTTCTTCTTCTTCTTCCTCCCCAAGGGAGAAACGTGAAATTTAATTGTTTGGGGGACGGGACTGTATACCTACCACTCTCTGAGGGAAAGATATTATTTTTCTTCGTTTAAACTCGTAGGTACGTTGATTGCCTTCATTTTTTCTTATCATTTTATTCAGCTTTTATACCGCGCGATAAGACAAGAAGAAAAATGTGACTTTAGCTTATTATAATTTAATCAAACCTTCCGGTTATTGCCCTGTTATAGCCACCTGCGTGATCCACAACGATACCAATAACAATTTATTGTTTTTCGCACTCTCCTCGATTTGCCATTTTTTCAATTATATAATATACGTGCCTATATATAGTCGACCACTTTACCCTACCCTACACACTTTCTGTTCTTCACAATGCGCATTGTCCACTCGAAAACGAGACACGCGAGCTACAAAACGAGTCGCAAAAAGGGGTTTGAAAGCTGGCTGCTGTATGACTTCAGTGTGTAATTAAAAGGATAAAAGGTTGGCGTATATGTGTTTCAATTTGACGACGATTTCTGCACATGAAAACGCAACGAGAAGACCACATTGACGGAAACATACGTCCGAATGTAATACGTTCTCTTTTTGAGTCACAACTCCCTCTTTTCGAATAAATGTTTCCAGCAAGAGGCGAGCTTTATTCATTGTTAATTCATTGCGACAGAGAGGTTTTACTCCGAGACCACACGAGCGATTCTCTGCTTATGCGGGTTTTAGGAAAAGCCCGGTACGGCCGCGGCCCTCCCAATCCCACTTATACACATATGCCCGATGGTCACCGTGGAGAAAGCACGATGATATACAATATTATATAACCATATATAGGTATAACAGTTTGGTTTGATATCGTCGTTATTGTTGTCTACTTGAATTTTCGCATAGCCCAATGTGCATTTTTCGCGCTTATTTTTACCGCAGAATCTGCCCCAGTCAGTTTTGCGACATAATTCCGTGGTACATGGGTGCTTTTTTGGCCAGAGTCCCAGTATAAGCTGGTTTTTGCGCCCTGCAGAGTGGTGCGCGATATCGACCCTCTTTCGACTCTCTCACGTGCGTTTACGTGTTCGTTCTCCGCTCGTACAATCGGTCACAAAAATTAATGCCCCTCGCGATGATGACCCGGGAGGAGACGATTATAAATTACAAATCGATGATTTCGCCAGATAATGAAAAAGGCGATAGAGAAGAGTGGCTCCGACTCATGTCAACTCCGGGAGATCGTCGAAAGTACCAATGAACAGATTCTATATTTCTAGGCTGCAGCTGTGTGCATATGGTATATATATTCGTACCTAAACTCTGCTAAGCTGGCACCACCACAGCGTAAAATCGAAAAATGGACTATGCCATAATTTCAGGCTCATTTTATGCTTCAGGTTCATAAATGCCATAGAGCCGAACTCTAAGCTTTTCAAAAAACCGGAAAAATCTGTCGTGCAAAAACCAAATCATGCAAAATCGATAGTCAACGTCCTGCATGCCACCATGAAAAGAAAAATATCCGAAAATAGTTTTCCTTCCCTATTTTTTTTTGGTGTGGCGATGCTGACCAGGCGTCAAGCGAGCACCGCCAAAGGTTTGTCGGGTATTTTCAAAATTTTATGAATGTCTTTGGGAATTGCAGAGAGACATGAAGCATATACATACCGTGACAAACTGTGGATGCGGAACGTCAGGGATACCAACCCAAAACTCGTTAGCAGCAATTTAGTAACTAACTAGATGTTTCTAGTAAAATCACTAGAAATCACTAGATTTTTTAGAGATTTTACTAGGAAAATCTAGTAGGTTACTAAACTGCTGCTAACGACTTTTCGGTTAGTATCCCTGGCGTTCCGCATCCACAGATTGTCACGGTATAGGTTCCCAAATAACTCTGAAGAACAAAAGAATCATTTCCACGTATTTCGCATTCGGAAAACCCCATACAAAGAGCATACATATACACGCACAAATGCCGCTAGTGGAATTCTATAGATGGGAATTCGTCGTCGTCGTTGTCAAATTCGAATCTCGCGGGCAGTTTTATTATATTGATGGTATCGACTTAGGAAAAGTCTGTGAAATATTTTCACGATTCCCTGACAAAGCTTCTCCAAAAGTGGAAGTCGGGGGACGAAAAGCGAAAGAAGAGGAGGTCGTGGAGGGAGACCGACCCTTTGCGCCAAAGTGCTGGCGAATGGGTTCATTTTTAACTCTGTCGTGCGCCGAGGCAAAAGAGAACCCCCTCATAGAAAACCAGGCTATAACTGTTAGGCCTACTCCGACATTCCTACTCCCTTTATACCACTACCCCACAGTCATTATATTCCCTCTTCCTGACACATTGGTACACCTGCTGAAGCCTGCACCCAGCATCTCTACTTGCACGCCCCCGCATCCTACGCATTATAATCGCACAAATACGTTATAACTTCTTGAAAGAAGTCGATATTTCATTTTATCTACACGGAAAAAAAACTATTGCTGCACTTACAAAACAAGATTTGTAAAAAATTTTACTCGACTTCTTGTTATACTGACAGGAGAGGAAGTCATTTTGACTATGTTATCATGTAATTCCACACGCCAGTATTGTTACAGTAACATAGGCATTCGAGTAAGAATATTTAGTAAGCGTTACATTGGAAGCTTGTACATTCAACAGAAGATATTGTAGCTTTGACATGGCAACTTCCACATGACTCAAGAGTAATATTAACAACTGTGGAACATTTGTTCATTTGACAAAGCATTTTGTCATTCCAACTGATCATGGTTACAAGTTTACCCTTGTTAACGTGACAACAGACTTCGCTTGTCCCCTATTTAGCACAGGAGTTCTGTAAAGTTAACACTATTTTTTGTAAGTGTAACATTTTTTTTTTTTCCGTGTACTCCCACCACCTCAAACGTTAGTTTTTTTGATACGAAACAAATCCTCCTACCAGATGAACTCTACATTTCAACTCTACGAGGTAGCAAAAACCAGTTTTTTTTTATGTTTATTCAACTTTTCGAAGCCTACACTTTTCCTGCCATCCTATCGCTTTGAAACTATCTCGGAATGGATTTTTTGGGTCGCTGATTTCAGAGCTGAAATCTCGAAATACTGTCATTCAAAATGGTGGTTCAAATATATGGCGTACTGAAATTCTGAAAAGTACACAGTTTTGCATCCAATTCGGTAATAGAAGGTTTTTGAGGCCCCTAATTACAAATCTAAATTCAAAAAATTACCAAATTCACATTGATGAACACTAAAAACCCTAAGCAACAATTTTCATGTGACTTAGTCTACTGAGTACTTTCTACAGTCTGGATCCATCATTTTGAATTGTTGGTATCCTGACTCTAGATGGAAAATCAGCGACCCGGCCAAAAACTATCGAGTACTAAATTTTGAGGTAAATCAATCTATACGCTTTACGATTTTCCGCCACCATTTGAAATTTCTGTATTATGTCTTTGGATCCGAAATGAGTCACCCGAAAAGCCCCTTCCGAGTGAGTCTCAAAGGAATTGTACATAAGAAAAAGTGCAGACTATGCAAAAGGTTGAAAAAACATGAAAAAACGAAAAAAAAAAAAAAAAAAAAAAACAACAGTTTTCGCCATCTCTTAGAGTAGAGATGTAGAGCTCATTCTATATGGGAGAATTGTTGTTATACTGCGGAAAATGAGAACGTCAATGGCCCAGGGAAAGAATTACATCGACATTGCGATATTTTCCGTATCAGTATAGGTAACTACTATATATATAAACTAAATCAATCAAATTATATAGCTATATATATATACGTAGTTGCTGTAGTACTTGTTGAAAGTCCGTACCTATATGTACTACATACTATATAAGTATACCTATGTGTCTATGGCTGCATTACAGACGTAGATACGTAACACGTACCGTACCGCATATAAAGGTGCATTACGGTGGTGCAGCAGCAAGTTTAAAGAGTGGTAAAATAATAAAGTGTAAGGGGGCCTTTTAAGCTCGATCCCTGGGTATCTCTCGTGTGTGGGATGCGCTAAAGTGGTCCATTCAGCCAGCCCGATGTATACTACATTACCGGAAGTGGCAGTTAAAAAGCCTTATTCATTGCGTAGGATAATTCTTCTTTTAATTTCAATTATTCTCACCAAACCCCTCCTCGTCCTTGCGTTGCAGTATACACTTCTGCCGTAATATACGGTATATTTATACATTACCTAAGAGACCCCTACAACGTACCGCGCCTGTCTGACCCTATATATACGCAGGTGCCCCCTCCCAGTTTTGTTACAAATTATTCCCTACTCATCGATAAAACTGCATCAGCTCCAACGGTTCGCAATTAGTAAATGTGTCAATTACCTTTCGCAACATCTCCTCCAAGGACTCCATTTCCAGGGCGGAGTTGTTGTTCTCACTTCGTACAGGTTGAACCATTGATAAAACTTTTATACTCAAACGAAAGAAAACACACGTCCTGCAACAGCAGCAGTAGTAGCAATAGAAGCACAGTTTAATAACATTTGTCTCGATCAAACGAAAACACCGATTTTCTTCTTTCTTTTCTTTGGAGAAGAGACTGAGAGACTGAATACTTCGAAGCAAGGATTCGTTGAGCTTTGATGAACACTGCAGGTGTTTGCGTCGTTCGTTCCTTCAGTAATTTTACCAAGTAATGATATTGTTAATTCTTTCGTTTCACTGTCTTTTTACTTTTGTTTCTGTTAATCACCGTTCGAACCTGACATATATTCATCGTAAGATATTCAATGACTGATTTTTGTTTCCAGACAAAATACTGGCGTGTACTTGAGCGGGGAAACGGGGAAACGGGGATAAGGAGTCGATAAAAATTGGTCGCATGTCAACCGGTCATAAATTAGAAAGTAGAGGTTGAAAAAAAAAAAGAAAATAAGAAAAAAAGAAAATGGTATAAGATAAATTATCGCCTCGTATACACGTAGTACATACGGCAATGAAGGTCTATTTCAACTGTAGAATAAATTATACTATCGCACTTTTTGTGTACCGTTCTCATTTTTTCTTTTCTTTCCTTTCCATTCCTTTTTTTTTTTTTTCTATATTCCTCTCTTGATCCCGGAGAGTTTTCGGTTTGTTAGTCAACCACGGGGTTATATACCTCGAGGGCGACACTTTCGTTTCTACATACACTATTTTTGGTTCGAGTATTTTTAAGCCAAGTTTAGAGCGGACTTAACTTTTGGTACAAAGTAAAAAGAGAGGATGAGAAGAGAAGAAAAAGAAAGGAAGAAAGAAAAAAAAAAAAAAAAAAAAACACGCTTCCGGCGCGAAACGCGAACCGACGCTTTTGAATTTCCCGTACTAGAGATGCAATTATTTCGTTACATGAATGATTTTCATATAGATTTATGCCTACTTCATGTCCCGAAATCCCACACGGGACAAAGCCTGACTCTTCGTAGGTGGTTAAAAGTTTATGATTAGCCTTGTCGGTTGACCTCGACAAGAGTATGTCTAATTTCTAGCAATTATAACCCCGAGAAGAAACACCTATACTAGGCATTCAAAGCCATTTAGACTGTAGGTGTAAGCTTGCGTTGTTAATTATGAAAGAGTATAGCTGTATGAATAATAATCTTAATAACTATACTGAACGCGTATTACACTATTGAATAGATATTGAAGTAGTAACAGAGGCACAGATGGAGGTATCAGTAAAATTAAACTAATTGTAAGTAAAGAATAAATGCAAGTAATTATATATATATAGGTATATGTATAAACAAGCGACAACGTCCTCCGTCTGAGGACTCTGCAGCAGGAGTAAAGTGGGTATAAGTTCCGAGGGAAGGTAACTATTAATCCGAAGATAGCTGGCTATAAATCTTTCCTGAGATAAAATGGAAATTTCTTGCTAGAAAGTTATTTAATTACCAGTCCCTCGCCCCCGGGCCCCAGGGTGTAAAGTGAAACATAAAAGTACATATTGAAGCTGTCTAGATTTGTATATATAAAGGAAAAACTTTATGATACCTTTGAACTTAAGGTAGATAGGTTAGCCTATACATACCCAGGCGCTGATTTACATTTATTATCATTTTTTAATCTTACGATAAATATCGTCGTTTCGTTTCATTTCATTTAGTTTTTCTACACGACTTGTTACACAAAGCACAAATTTATTTGCGAATTATGAAAATTCTCGCGAAATATATTTCTGACCTTATAATGCGAATTTGGTGAAATCGAGTTCAACCATACTGACAATCAATTTCAAAACTATACTGCAGAATATGACGATAAATTGAACCATTGCATTGTCTTGAATAGAACTTTAGTGTTTAAGTTTCACATTTTTAATTACAAGTGAATGAACATTATTTTTTCTTCAATCTGATTCCCTCGTTAATGGTTCATATTTTTGTCTTTTAATTGATTTTTAAATCTCGTTTTTTTTTTCTTATTCTTCGTCTTCTTCTTATTTTTTTATCGATGTGAGAAAATCGCGAAAGTAAGATAAGCGCAGCGAATAAATAAATCACGAAGCGAAGCGTTTGTTTATATCTTTAAACGTTAAAACATCTATAATACAGACGTATCCGACGTACTGGTGTAACAGCACGCGCTACCCTTGTCACCGTAGCAAACGAACTGATTCAGATTCCTCTGTGTTGGCGCCCGTGGCGGAACGTCGTGCCAACACGCCGACAAACCGCGCAAGCTCACACACTGAAACCTAACTGAAATACATGCCGCGACTAACCCAAGGAGGAACGTCACGGAGGCTGTCGCGGCCGCGGGTGCAGTGATTCGAATTGACGGGGGCGGATCTGATTCGCGATTTCATTTCCTAACCGAACTAACAAATGTTGGTTAAACTTCTTGGCTGGCTTTCCACTCTGCGTTTCCACCCCGATATCACGCGTTGCACAGTGTTTGTGTCAAAGCCGCGTATCGCATCTCACCCAACGGCCCAAGTCGAGCGAACTTCCCGTTCAACGGAAATTGATGAATCCTATACAAGATTCCTTCGCCCAAACTGCAATGATATACCACCTATAGGTACCGCTTCGTTAGTAAACTTCATCTTTCGGTGGAGAATAGGTACCTATATATAGGTACGTATATTCAAGGTGTTTCTATTCTCTATAATTTCCACTCTACTCCGCTGTTCGATCCGGAGAGCGACTACCACCCTGCAGCATAGAGTTCGAGAATCTGCACTGCAGCAGTTCGCTTTAGAAAGTTTTGGGGCTTTGTTGGAAGATGAAAACTTCGACTTTCTTGTTTGTTGGCTATATATATATATATATATATTAGAGTGGTCCTTATTTTGGTCATTTTCGAATTCAGATTTCTTCGCCCCCTAGAAGGGTTCCAAATAATTAAAAAAAAAACATCCTCTAAATTTGAGCTTTTTATCTCAATTTTAACACGTGCCGCAAAGCCTCTGAAGTTTGGCATTTGATGAACATGGCGTTTTCACTGACCTTTATTCAGAATTTTGGCGCACCGTCAATAAATACGAAAAAAATCTTATTCCTATAGGAATCTTATCAGAAAACCCGATATTATTTAATCAGATTTGGAGAAATTCAAAATTCAAAATGGCGGATCCGAAATAGCGGCTGTAAACAGAAAAAAAGTTTAAATCCAGTCATGGGTCAGTTTGAATAGGTTTTTGGGGTCGCTGATTTCAAATTTGGTGTCAAAAATATGAAATTCAAAATGGCGGATCCAAAATGGCGCGCTGAAATATAAAAAATATTCAAATCCAGTCATGGGTCATTCTATAGGTTTTTATTTATTTATTCAGTACATTTTTTTTTGATTGATTCATTTTCTTATTCATCGCCGGCAAATGAAGCTGAAAATTTTGCTGAAAATCTATCTACTGTGGTACTGATCCGCCAATAAATACGCAGAAAAAAAACTAAATATAACACAGAGAAAAAAAACCATTGTCGGTACAGTAGATCGATTTTCAGCAAAATGATAGCTTCATTTGTCGGCGATGAATAAAACAATGAATGGATAAAAAAAAAATGTGCTGAATAAATAAATAAACAAAAATAAATAAATAAAAACCTATAAAAGCTGACCCATGACTGAATTTAAATATTTTTCATATTTCACCGCGCCATTTTGGATCCGCCATTTCGAATTTCATATTTTTGACACCAAATTTGAAATCAGCGACCCCAAAAACCTATTCAAGCTGACCCGTGACTGGATTTAAACTTTTTTTATGTTTACAGCCGATATTTTGGATCCGCCATTTTGAATTTTGAATTTCTCCAAATCTGATTAAATAATATCGGGTTTTCTGATAAGATTCCTATAGGAATTAGATTTTTTTCGTATTTATTGACGGTGCGCCAAAATTCTGAATAAAGGTGTTTGTCATATCGCAGAAAAATACACGTGCTTTTCTCAATTCTTTAGCTCTGTCAAAGATTCACGACAATTTAATCACACGTCGGATATAATATTAGTTCGGCGACGTATAAAAGATTCTCGAGATTTTATAGATACCTATATAAGCAAAGAGAACCCAAACTCGATGTTCCTTCTTAAAAGCGAAACAGGTGACGTCAGAATCTAACAAGATGATTAGAATTTTGTATGTAAATTGCTTGACAGTGTTCGATTGATTTCGGGTCGTAAACAATTGAGTAAAAATTCCATACCGGTCCCTCAGCTTCGCCAAGGAATTTCACTGTAAATTCCAGACATAACATAACGACGAGTGGTCATATACGCCGGACGGGGTCAGTTTAATGAAGCTATGGGAGCCACGGTGTCCCCCGCAGGTTTAATTAACCAAGGTTAATCCTATCAAATTAATTAATCACCCAGCCAACTACAGGATTACCTAATGAGAACATCGAGTCACCGAATGGTTTCGATAACTATAATTATTCCACGTGTAATTAAATTATTACAACACCAGTATAAAATATTGACAATTTTCGCCTTGATAATTTCGCGGGGCGGGAGTAGGGAGGGAGCAGCACATCGATTGAGGTCCTGCGGGATATGATGTATTCCCGCGAAGACGAGCGACCTCAAGGAATGGAAATTTTGGCATTTCTGATGAATACCTGCAGGTTCCTCCATTACATCGCAGGCACCGAGTACAACTTTTTTGTTTTTCGACTCCAAGAAAAATCAGCCCAGCCCCTTCACCTCTCGTGACTTTTAGTGATCACAACTATATAATATATATACTATATATGCGCTATTGTTTGCCGTGATAAATGAAGTAGGTCTCTAACCTACATCCACCCCTGCATCCACCCCTGCATCCATCTATACCCTGGTCCCGTATTCCGCCTACCGACCGGCGCACAATAGCTGCAGCAATATATTGTTTCGAGTTAATTCAATGCTGGAAACTCCTTGCGTGTGGTGTGCCTCGCCTTTGAAAGCTGAACTTTTCCTGCGCGCTTAATGTCCCGTTGCCTTCGCTCTATCTCTATCTCTCGTTTTTGTTACACGCATTAGCACGAACACACAAACACACATAACACACAGCTGAGAAGAAAATACGCCGACACGCGCTTTCCGTCCATCTTTCCCTATATATCTCCCGGAAAGTTCAATTCTGGTGGCATGCAACTGCTACCCCGCGTACTGTATATATACCTATATACACGTTATCCTCTCGGCTCGCGCCTCTTCTTCGAGCTATAAGAACGAGGAGGAGCCGAGAGAAATTGAGGGCTCGTATAAGAGGGGCAGTAAACTTAGCCAGGCTATTTCAAGGCTTCTCGGAGTATCATCCGAAAGCGTTGTCCCTGACGTACATAGACGACGACGTCCGAGCCTCGCGGGTTAACCTTGTATATTTTCAAGACGTTCAAACGGAGATCATTATTATAGCCCCTCTTCTTCGTGGCTCAAGAACAACGACCGAGGATCATCCAAGATCGATATTTTCCGTTCAAATTAACACCGTGCCATAATGCAGTATATAAGGTATATATATATATATATATGACGCGCATTGCGCGATATTTCATGAACCGCACGTTATTCCTCGCTTACAGCGTCAGTCCGACATTGATTGACCATTGTGAATCAATTTTCACGATTTCGTATTCCACGTCTCTGTGTAGAATCGAATCTATAATATACCTATACCTATATACCTACTATATCCTCGTGCGGAGCTGTGCTGTTCAGTGATGACCATGAGGAAATTTCATTTCTTTTTTCTTACGGATTAAGGACGAAGATATACTTACTGCAGCTGAACGAAAATCGCGAAAAGTAGATTGCTTTACACCGAAATTAGCACTTGACGATCTTCGGAGTCGGTTTTTTTTTTAAAGTGAATTTAGTAATTTTCTAAATCTAGATTTGAATTTAGGGTGGTGGGAGTGGAAAAAATAAGATGTCGACTTTTTTCAAGAACCCCTGATGTATTCTTCTACTTCTTCTTCCTTTTGGCTTATCTCTGACCCCTGATTGATGTATTATGTGCGATTGTCATGTACTGAGTAGCGATGTGTCGGGAAGCTGAGGGTATATATAGTATGAACAAACGTGTAGAGATTCCTTATTAGTTATTGTCACGGTCGTATAGCTAAGATATCGATATTATCCGGTCTACGGATTATAACGATTTCTGATGGAGCTGCATAACTCCGACGGGCAGATCGCATTATCGCAATAGTTACTAGCTCGAAAGGTGCAGCAGAGAGTAAATTTCCCGGTCCACTTCTCCTTGCGAATTGAGTCCATTACATATACGTAGGTATTATAGGTGCGATTTAGACTTCCATAACATATAATCGACACGCCGTGATATAGCTTCATTGCAGACTTGACTGGACCACCGATTCACGAAAAAAAAAGAAGAAAAAAAAAAAAAATAGCTTTTTACAATTTAAAGAGTGAACAAATTTCAACGATCAAAAGTTTCATGTCCGAGTTATATTTCTCTGTAGAATCTTGAACGTTGCATTAGAATTTTACACAGTCGGTAATATACATAATGTATACGATTTACGCAGACCTCTAGGGACTGTAGATAGGTATAGTGCAGTGCAACATTTTCAGGTTTGAACCACCTCATCTTCTTGTGAATATTAAATAGTATGGAAATTATATTTTCGCATTCATATAGTTGAGACTCGGTTGAGACTGCAGAGACTGCACAGGCGTGAAACCTTTGCGTTATACGGTTAAACTAAACAATACCATGGGTGTCCGAGGGAGAGGGGTAAGTACACGACGTCACTCACCTTCAAGTATAATATAATAATACGTAGACGTGTATATACATATGTATACCCAGAGGTAGGTGTACAGAATTTCGCTCTCTAGCTGAATTATAACAATTCTGCAAGGACTGGATTGAAGATACGAAGAGACTGGACAAGTTAAGCTGGTATTCTTTCTGATCCTTTGTTTCCGGTTTCTCGAAAAGCTCTCGGAAGGTACGAGGAAGGTACGAGGAAGGTATATAGAATTTGGGGGGGCTCGAGTTCATCCTTGGGCTTAACCGCATCGAAACCTCGCACTACACCATGCATACGTACGTATATATAAGTATATAAGTGTGTATTGTAGAATGTAGAGGGTGAGTGAGCGGTCGCGGTGTCGCCCACCCCTAGCAAAGGGAGCTGGGTGTTTGAGCGACCAGAAAGTGATAAATTGCTTCTGGTCACATCCATCATTGTCATAAACAGAGTATAGAAGCAGTAAACTATACCGGCAGTCGGTTAAGATAATCACCGTAGGTATACATGAGCTGATGGCCAGAGAATGATCTCTCCCTAGCTGTGGCAGAGATTCAACACTCGCTATAGATTCCCGCGCAGTTATTATACATATACCTATATACTTGAATATCTAATTGAGATTTGTGTATACGTAACGTGTTTGGGACTCGCAACCCAAAGCTGCGTGGTATTGTTATTTTGTCCGGGGCCGTTGACGTCACAATTCCGAAGTTTGCGCTGCTGCTGTTGTGGCGACAGGAAATCGTCTGAAGAACTCCTATATACCTATCTACCTATAGCCTCTTTCCTTCTTGACGACGCACGACTCTATATACTGATACGCCTCTTCTTGACGATCTAAACTTTGCTGCGAAATTGAATTTCAACTTTTTGACGTTGTAATTTGACCAGGTCGTTTTATACCGCTCCACCTCCCCCCCTATTAGTCGTAGCCATTACCCTGTACGTAGTTGACGAGAATTTTTACCTCACGAACCAATTTATTACGCGATCAAATCCTAAGACTTTCCATACTCTGCACCCTGAGCCCTCCTCGCTTTGACTTTTTTTTTTTTCTCTCTCTCTTCTTTTTTCAATCCACCCTATAAACTATGTATATAACTCTGCTATACCTATATACGGTTACGAAACCTCTGAGTGCCTATCTCGTTATCGCCACAATTATGGGATATTGGTGAACACGAACTCGATATTCTGTGAAAACCTGACCTGCGGGTTATCCGCGGAATGAAATGTTCTCCATTTCGTTGTCGGAGTTTATCGTAACTCCTATATCACAGATATAGATACCTACATCGAATTTTACAGTAATGTTTATTTTTTTCATTCAAAGTAGAAATATTGCTGCAGGTATAGGTATTCGCATTTCGCGTTGAAACAATATGAGGGTAGTGAAACCTGCACCCGCGGATATAACAACAGCTTCCACAATTTCCGCGATATTAAAATTTTTCAGATAGTTCACAGCGAGAATTGCATTGCGTGACACGATTGAAATATGGAATAAAAAAAAAGAGACGAACGAAAGAATGATAAAATTTTTGCGGTACGTTGTCTACGATTTCTTCTATACCTATAGTACCTACCTCCCGCAGCTGCAACCAAAACTATATTTCATCAAAGAAAATTTAATGTTCAATCTTGATCCGCGGCATTTTTTCAATTTACATTTATACCTATTATAGAACGTGAGCGAAAATCTCTCCGCGAAAATAATGCGACGTTTAGGTATAATCCAGTGTATACCAGGTATGCTGAGGCAAAAAATCAATAGAATTTAACCGAGTCTGAATCCTCGTCGCATCAATGCTCTCTCATCCGCGACGAGATTGGCTTTATTATTTACCAGAGAGCCTATTGTTCAACTCAGTCCTCGCTCGCTGCCTACTAGAACCGTTCGTTCAAAAACCTCTGAAGTTGCAGAACGAAGCTCGGCGCTCGATCTAGATATATACTATACATATATACGCAAGGCACTTCTTCTATATATATATACAATTCAAAGATATTATGCATATAGTATAGAGACCATCTAGGCTACTCAAATCCCATGTTTTCGATCTCTTCATGCATAAAATTTCCCAACTATATATGAAACCAAGAATATTTCTGCGACATATCTCCGTTACAGAATATATGCCCAAGAGCCCTCTACTCAAAAGTAGAAAAAGAAAAAAAATGTCAAAAAACCAAATACCAATAAGAATAACTACCTATACGTAGTTGTATATCGGTGTATGTAACTATATACTATACATGTATTACTAGGGTGGTCCTTATTTCGTTGAATTTCGCAAAAAAATCGGGACGCCTCCTGGATACCTTGCAAATAAGTAGAAAAAAAAATCCTCCTGGATTTCAATTCTTAATTTTAACATTAACAGTACGTTGCCTAAAATTCGGAAAGTAGTTTCATTCGGAGAATAAATGCAATTTTTTCTACCAGTTACTTTTTTTTTTTTCTAACTTTGATAAAGCTTGATGAAATAATTAGAATTTTTTTTTTTTTTTTTCAATTTTTTCAAAATTCTGAATATTGCGAATTTCTTTCTTCGGTTTTTTGTCGAATCTGCATATTTTGTGACACCTGCAGATCTGCAGATTTTGTTACCAAAAACCTGCAGATTCATCAAAACAAAAACTTTGATCGTCTTGCGTAGGGTAGAGTGGTGCAAGCGTGCGCGGCCGATAAGTGTGCGCATAGGCGGTTGACAGCAGATGAGTCAGCTGTTGCAGCTAACTTTATCCGTGTTTTGACCGCTACCAGCCACAATGCTTACAGCCGAAAAAATATTAATATACGAGTGAAAACGAAGCATCTAGCTAAGTTTGAAGATATTTGGCTACTTTGTCACAATTTTGACGTTGTTTAAGGCCGGGTTTCAGTCCTTCTTGACCAACCGAGACAACATGTATCGAAAGTTTCGCTTTATTCAATAACTACAGAAAAAAATGTAAATTCCTTCTGGGAATAGGTTTATTTTTAATAATTCTAGAGCGGATGACCAGAATATCGCGAATAGGTAAAAAAAAATATTTTTTTTGTAGTTCAGATCAGAACCCACGTCCAGCTGTTTTGAAACAGAAAGTGCTTGCATTTTTTTTCCAGATGGTGTTCGTGTCTAAATCCAGTTTACCGCTCTAGAGAATTTATCGGAGAATCACATTGTCGTCAAAATTCTGCATTTAGAGCTTTTGTTTTCACGTGAAGCGGAACTTTCGCAAGGCATTCGCGGCGGCGGTAGACACATGACTTATACTATATATAGGTATAGCTTACGCGTTGCCGTTTCGAAGTTACGGAGTGACTGAAACCTCGCCTTAAATGCACGTCACACAATAATTTGGCTGGATTGTGATAAAATGACAAAATCTTTGGTTTACCACCACTGCCGTCTTCTCGAAGAGTCCGCCGAAGTTCGCTTTGCCCTGATAGATGACATCGGGTAACAGATCATTTACAATCATGCCCAGTTTGTAAGTGTGCGTATTCTTACACACTAGGGTGTGTAAGATTGCGCATTCGACAAAATTTTTTCGAATAAAAATTATACAAGATATAAGTATAGTTAAGTTAAATGACTGTGGTAATATTGTTAAATAATAACCAAAGTTAAATAATAAATATTGTTTGATTACTTACATGTTTTATTTATCGAACCATGACTAAATGTTTAAAAAATTCGCACACTTGCACCAGTCTACCCTACGTATTCTTTTAATTTTTTTTTTTTTCATAAAAAACATATTTCCCGCATGTTTTTACACAAGAAGAAAACTTTTGAGGGGGCGCCTGAAAAAATTTAACTATCAACGACCACCCTAATACTCACCAATTGTATTTCAATTACTGATTTCTTAATAAATCTTTCAAATTACAAATTAAAAAGATGGGGGAAATTTGTTTTTTACGCACGCAAGACGATCAAAGTTTTTGTTTTGATGAATCTGCAGGTTTTTTGGTGATGTGTCACAAAATATGCAGATTTGACAAAAACCCAAAAAAAAAAAAAATGTCAAATTATTTCATCGAGTTTTATCAGAGTTAGAGAAGAAAAAAGTAACTGGTGGAAAAAATTGCATTTATTCTCCGAATTAAACTTTCCGAATTTTGGACAACGTGTTAATGTTAAAATTAAGAGCTGAAATTTTAGGAGAATTTTTTTCTATTTATTTGCAAGGTATCCAGGGGGCGTCCTGATTTTTTTGCGAAATTCATCGAAATAAGGACGACCCTAATGTATACGTACCTATTGTACATACAGGGGTTCGAAGCGCGTCACTTAGGGGCGGCTCTATATCTTTATCTTAATGATGGAAAAGATGATTAAGGCTATCTGCGTAATTAATCTGAATCATTTGTAAGACAGATTTCGGCTGTTACGAACGCCCACTCTCCACTATGTATATACCTGTATATACCTATATACCTAACCTACATAGGTATATTATATTACTCCGTGCCTATAAATGGGGGTTATTCGGGCGGCCCGCACAGCACCGATATACTACTACTCTATAGCTATAATACGGTCAACGCATACATTTCTAGATATTCACGCGTTATACATCTCTCTCTCTCCCTCTCTTTTTCCATATTTTACGTTTTATTAGGCGTAATTTCAACGCTTAACGCGAGATTTGCGTGCGAATGGTCATTGATGATTTGTGACCGGTTCACTGTTTCCGCAAACACGACTTGCGTACCTTATGCGTATATTATATACCGGGAGTTTTCGTGGAAACACTTCACAGGACGACTCCATACATGCAACTCAAACATCAAGCGATTAGGTTTTGCCTGTATGCAGGCGTTTTTATTTTCCTATGAAGCGTTTCCACGAATACTCCCGGTATATTATGTTCCGAATCCAGGGTGTATATAGGGATAAATATGTGAAGATTCATAATATACTTTCATCGTCAAAAATGTGCATGAAATTGATATTCATTGATCAATTCGATGTAAGTATACTGATCAAATCTCAATTTTCAATGGTTATAAGTGATTAAACGACCAGCCTGAAATGAACCTCAATTCTTCTTATATGCGGATGAAAATCGTTGCAAGTAGGTACCTATGTCGACTGCCGTGTAGCAAAGGTATAAAGGATGCGCCTATAACACCAGCTCCTGTTTGATTGCTTGGAGAAATCGCGTTTTGAAAGTATCTAGGTACTGCAGTTGAATGGAATTGATAGTTGCGGCAAAGATAGCGAAAAATTCTAGTGTGAAATCGGGCAACGAGAATGCATCCTTCTTTTTTCAACCGAAGAGAAGGCGTTAGATAGTTATGGATGATAGGTCTTGGGTCGGACTTATAGCTGTCAAAGTTTATACAGCATTTGAGATACGTCTCATCGATTACTTGCGATTAATATGGAAACACTGAAAACCGGCTACGATTATATATAGTAGTATCGAATGTACCAGCTGGTGGTGGTAATCTACACGAAAGTGCAGTAATTTAGAAAATAACTACCCGATATACTGCTCTCGTGGTATTCTCTGAAAATTAGAGAATTTAATACACAGCCTGCCATTTACAATGAGGAAACTGAGATGAAAAACTTTGAAGAGGTAATTTTCAAGCATTAATTGCGCTGTGCTAATTTTCCTGTCCCGAATTAGGCTATACACACAACTGTATAGCCATAAGCCCATAAGGCTCTGAGCACAGCTCTCGCCAATTTCATATATCACAGCTGCAGACCGTGCAGCAAATTTCCTGGTGTTTGCGTGTATGTCACCGTCACCGTCATCTCGTCAAGTAGGAGCAGAGAGCAAAGAGCGGCAAATAGGTAAAGAGTCGTCGAGTTATTGATTTGCAATTCTGCACCTTGATGTAAAACGGATCGAAGGAGGAACTCGAGTCATTTTCAAACTTGTAGAGCTTGTGTGTGTGTGTGTGTGTGTGTGTGTGTGTGTGGAAAGAGCGAGAGAGAGAGAGAGAGAGAAGGGTGCTTGGATAAGAGCTCTTAATAGAGTTGAAGCGTTCCGGGTCGGCCATGCGGAAGAAACTGAATTTCCTCAACGACGAAGAGTCGTGTCATTGACAGCGCATATGTGTATCCGCACCGCAAATCTCAACATGATATTTTACGCGATTCTCGATTTTTACCATATTTTTCTCCCAGTCTGTATGACCTCGCAGGATTATAGAATGGTTGCCTTTGGTATAATATATTGCGTATGTGCTCCTTACTTTTATACAAATATACAACCCTCGCCTGCAATGCGGTGAGAATGAACGAGGGAGGGCGCTGTGGCCTGTGTGCTGGGTGCAGGTGTCTCGCACGTACATATTCAGGAGATTCTGAGATCCCTAATTAGCGTGGAAACCTCTTGACATATTCAACGACGTGTTTGAGGACACGTGTGACGTAATCCGGCCGGAGCTTTCCAGGTTGAGAAATTGGAAGGCAAATTGAGCTAATTCAAGTAAATAACATCCATACACATACAACTTGTACTTATGGACGGAAAAAACATTCGCGTAAGTTTTTGCGACAGATGAGTAATCTCTTTGCCGATTGTTTTTATTCAGTTTTTGTTTTTAACGCCTTTAGTGATAGGATTATAGAGGGGCTCGTAACTATATAGGAAGCAGAATGACGTTGGTGACGTAGAAATGAAGGGGCTTTATTAAAGTTCGGAATGGTTGAAATTCCGAATTCTTTTGAGACAATTATGTCGAATTTTCAGAAACGTTGAAGTTGAAAATATTAAAATTATTCGAAAGGTCGGAATGCGGACAGCTCAAAACTCCAAAAGTCTAGGCCCCCGAGAGCCCCTAAAATGGACAAATTTTGGTCAATTTCTCAGTAGGTATGTGAAAACGACAGATAGTTAATTCTAATCGGAACCCTCTTTGGGGAAACCCATTTTGTCTACTTCGATCGCCATCTTCAATGTCATGAATAATTGATAGGATCTTGAACCTTTTTTCTTTCTTTTTCCGAAAAGTAAATCTCAAGACTATTAAATTGATGAAGTTGAAGTTCGTAACGTTAACGTAACACTATTTTTGGAAAAAAATTCATTAATTCATGACTCAAACGTTGTTAAAGTTGCCAAATAGGCGAGATAAGTGTGTTTGACTAAATTCGAGAGATGATGGATCGTATTTTGCTGCGTTTTTGAACCGTTCAAGTCATGAAATCCAGAAATTTGCACAATTATTTTGTTGCGTTAACGTTACGAACTTCAACTTCATTTAATTTGACCACTCATTGGCTTCGATACGATCAATACAACCCGAGTTATTGAACATGCGTGAATTTTCAGTTTCGGACAATTGGCATTTCTGAATCTTGAAACTTCGGTGTTCTTCGTTTTGAACTTTTTGAAATCGACTATGCGGGCTTTCGGGGAAATGCCCTTTCTCAAAACTATGATTCGATAATATTTAAATTCGGAGTTTTGACAGCTGTTCGGGGCTTTTTAAATTTGGAACTTACACCCAGCCCCGAAATGAACCATCTTTAGTTACATACACCCTTGAAGATATATTATATGCAGCCTATATTTATATCGCTGTTATAGGTATACCTGCAGAATGTATGCCGAGAGATATGTGTATACAGTATACATATATGTATAGATATATCCGTGGTATAGATGTACCTATATATGTATATAAGTGGTACTACGCTCCTTCTCACTTTTTCACTTTATCAAATTTCCTCCTCAATCGCGAACTCCTGAGCCTCTTGTCAGCCGCGAACAAAACTCTGCGAAATTAAATATTGATTTTCTCTCTGAACGGGCGTTATAACCCGGGGTACGACCCCCTGTAGCACCGAACACCTAAGTCCGAGCCCCCGTAGTATCCGCCACGTATACTTAGTCAAAACACGTCGCTGATTCTCCACCTAAATTCCACTCTTTTATTTTCTCCTTTATATAGTATCTATAATCGTATGAGTGTAAATTTGTTAGAATTTAACCGGTTTCTGGCGTCCATATAGCACGCAGACGCTGCTAATTTACTACCAAGGATTAAACGCTTGGGAAGATCCAACCTTTAACAAGCTCAACTCCTGCACCAGAAGTCATAGTCTTGTAGGTGCTATATAGGTGCTATATACGTCGGGAACGAGGAACTATATTATATATAATAATAGCTGCGAGCTGGGAGGATATATGGGTAAATTAACGCGACAGAAAGATATCGCGTTCTTCCGGGACGTTCAGAGAGGAAAAGAATCCAACGATCCAGGTCCGCCAAGTGGTGACCACTGGCCATTGCCAACCGCAAATGAACCACCCGGGAGTTCAATCAGTCCAATCTCGCTTCCAATTGAGTGATAAAAGTGAAGGAGGGCTCTTTTTCAATTAAAGTTATACGTATACTGCACCAGCAGTCAGTCCTCCCATGGTGTCGTCGACTGTCAGCTATACTTTTTTTCATCCGGGTTATCGGCGAGCGCATCTGCAGCCTCTTATCATTGGGGTGGTGCGCGCCGGGTCAGTTGAGTGTAATCTAGTAAATAGGCTCGGAAAATCTTCTTTTTCTTTTTCTGTTTCTTTCTATTTTTCCCTTCGATCTACCTCTATGGACAGCTCTCGCGTTATTCAACCCTCCGCAGGCAATTCAAGTGCTCACATATACCCAAAGCTTCGACGAATACGTGCGTTTTATACGTTACCTACTATATAGTTACTAGGTTGAAATGCAGGTTTGAAATTCTTTTGCTCTTCGTATGCCAATCCGATTATCATTATAGAAACCTAAGTAAGGTCGAACGAGATAAGAAAATTTCGAAGACCAAGTGATAAGTATATAGGTATATTCGCCCCCTGCACCGTGTAGTACCTACTATATGGATTGCGAAGCAAAAGAGTCTGCAATTTGTTTTTCAAGTATCAAGGCTATAACTACTCGTAGGTATTGTGTTTGGTCGAAAATCTATAGGTATAGTATATAGGTGAAGGTATACAATGTGTTTACGCAAAGGTATCTAGATGTACAAAGCTATATATGCGTATATAATATAAGGAAGTGTTAATAATGTGAAAAGTTTTAGCCGCGAGTGTACAATATTGTATAGCTGCACATCTATTATGCGGAAAGTTTTTTCTTCTTCTCTCCCATGACAAGTTATACTTTCCCACAGAAGTTTCATTTTTATTGTTATTGCTATTATTATTATTATTATTATTATTATTATTGTTGTATACCGAAAAGTTTTCCCCCCTCTTTTCGGTAATTAATATTTCACTATTTTCCCAGGTATTCGAGGATTTGAGTATTATCTGCGTACATACATAATACAATACCGTATCATAGTAACACACCGAAAGTTGTAGGTAGTACGCTCCTACAAATAGTGATAACGGCGTGTGTGGTTTCTCTTGTTTTCTTGTTTTCTTGTTTTCTTGTTTTCTTGGCGTTATACTTCTCACCACGAACGTCTAGCTTATAGTACTACATGTGACGATTTCGAAAGATTGGAATCTTTTTAAAAAATTCTAATAACCGTTGTTCACGAAACAATCAACGAGCTTGAAAACGAGAAAATTCCTTCTTATTCTTTTCGAGCAGGTATAACATTTATAAAACATAGTCTTTCTCAACCATTTGTAAAAATAATTTCCACCCGCAAAGTTGAAATGTTATCGTATACCTATGTAAAAGTTAGAAGCTATACGTCCCGAGATGCTCGCGGAAGGAATGGAATAATGTTCCGAAAACGTGAAATCTCACGTCATCCGATTTTCATAATTTCCTTAAACTTCTGTTCCATATGGTAATGACGCACCTGATTCACATCTACCTACTCTCTAAATTCTTTGGAGTGAAAAACTCACTCCTTTTTTTGGACTGGTGCTGTTTTCACACCAAGGAAGTGAAAATTCACTCTGCTTGCAGTGAAATTCACTCAATTTAGAGTGAAATTTCACTCTTTTTTCTCGGAGTGGTGCAGTTTTCACTCCACGAAATTAAGAGAGTACAAGATACACTATATTATACCTATATACGTGTGTAATTACACTGGGTTTGTAATAGGTCAACCGCTCAAAACTCTGGCACTTCAAAGTTCTAACCAAGTTCGAGAGATGCAGGTGCAGCAGTTTAGAAACTATATACAGTACGGTAGAACAGACTGCGGACATACTAGGAATGCAAAGCAATGCTCGGTTCCATTCAATTACTCCCTACGAGTCTCTCTGCTGTACGGGTTCTGTCGCGGGCGTTGTCAAAGGGTAAGAGCTACAAGGACCGGGGGTGATGGGGACTGGGGACTGGGGACCGGAGACTGGAGACTGGAGCGAGCGGGCAGTCGATAAGAGAAGAGAAGAGAAGAGAAGAGAAGAGAAGAGAACGGAATTCCGTCTCCCAACGATAGCCGCGGGAATCGCGATCAGCTCTTCAGGGTTTCAATCAAATTGAAAGCAAGTGGCGGAAGAGACATGCTTACACGCTTCTACAGGATACGACGTACACGGACATATACTATATGTACATCTAGATTCTAAACATATACATATATACCTATAGCTGCAGGCTATAAGGGATTCTATCGAGACGTCCATGGGTATACGCAGCAAATCCATTACACGATAAGAACAAAACACATACATAACTGCAGTAATGATATTACCGTATAACTATACTTGTTATGGTATGAGTAAGTGGTATAAGTGTATTTCTCGGTATGTATTATAATATTAGGGTGGTTAATTATTTTCTTTTTTTTTCTTGTTTTTTATGAGGAATCAAAAAAAAAAAAAAATCTGAACAATGTTTAGAGATCGCTACCGAGGCATAAAGGAAACAACGATCATTTTCGATTCATCATTCAGAATTGATGGAAAAGAGCGAAAAAAAAGTAAAAAATAAAAAATAAAAATACTAGTACTCACTTGAAAGTACTCGTTCAATCGTCCGCGTGTGAGTAGAAGACATAGTGAATAATTCTAGGTCATATATTTGTCAAATAGTCAAACTATTTCGAAGATTCCATACGATTTATATTCCTTTTTTCCAATTAAATTATTTCAATCGCCGGTAGCGACCTCTAAATATTTTCCAATGTTGTCAAGTTTTTACACAGATTTTTTTTTTTTTTCAGGATACCTCATAACTTTCTTCAAGTGCCCATGAAAAAAAAGAAGAAAAAAAAAAAAAAAACAAAATGAACCACACCCTAATAAATATACATATAACCGCGTGTCCGTCGGTAGAGAATACGAAGTGAAGAATCTCCGAGGAGCAATCCGTCAGAATTTATCACAACATGTCTGAATCCAATTCTCAAGATATACGAATATAAACAGAGTTCTTTTTTGTTTCCCCGGGACCGAAGATATCTGTATAGTTGTCAAAAAGAGATATACTACCAGTCAACCCTCGTGTGTATATATTATACACTTCTACATGCAGGTATTCGTAGGAAACTACTATATGGGGATATAGAAGAGTCGAAGTGAGATGCTCGGTAATCGAAGCGAGCTGCATGTCTCACTGCATGTCTCAGTGTAGAAAACGATATTAGGTACTATATAGGTATAAATATATAGCTGTAATGGCCAGAAACACGAATCGGGTTCTTTCAGTTTTTCCAATACAGCGGACGTTTCACGTTGTTACGTAATGTAAAGGGGAACGAGCTGTATGATGCATTCCTTTCCGGCATTCACAACGGTGCTGCAAGCAGGAGTCACGCACTTGAAATAATTACCCAAGATGTTGTATATAGTACTATATACATGTGCCTGTGAAATACCTACGTTACGCGGCGCACAACAAATTACCTTTCATTATTTTTTACGTGCGAATTTCCAACTCGTGTCGTACGTACGGATTATACAGATTGCTGCACCGGCATATATATATATATATAGGTATATGCGTGCAGTACGAGCCGCAGTAGATATAGCTTACAATCGTGACGGTAGTTAGGTGATAGGTAGGTATTTGTACACGATATATTAAATCTTTAGATTTATTCCCTACATATAAGATTAATGGGACGATAAATTTGAAGGGTGAAAAACGGTCTGCGGGGGTCCCGGCCAGGGAGAAAAGTAGTGCCTTACCTACACTCGTATTGTACCTACCTAGTATATATATATATAGGTAGGTATAGCGTCACGCAATTAAGACGACTCGTAAACCCCGCAGGGCAAGGTTTTAATAATAAGGTCGCTACGAGTTTCGCAAAGAAAATTATACTCCAATAAACGAACTTGTGATTCGAATATAATTGAAAAGTTTCGTTAATCTTTTACAGCTGCTGTGCAGACGGGGTATGGTAAACGACTTGAATCAGTGCAGCGGAAGCTAAACAACTTATTCTGTATAAACCTAGGTAGTAGGTAGTACGTAGAAGAAATCCAACGAAATCTATATGCATATTTTTCGAATCCAAACTCGACGGCGAGACGACAAAGTTTCCCCGGTTTCCCGCATAGAGTATACCTACTATACCAGATAGGTACCTATTCCGTTATGACTTTCCATTTTGCGAGACCTCCAGACTTATTTTTAAGCACGACTCGATAATAAAGACTCTCTGTGCAGGACTGGGAGACTTGGTAGTTGAAGCCTGTCGGCTTTTCCGAGCCGGAGGAAACGGCATGTAAAGGAGGGGGATATCTCCTCTCTGGCATTCTCCGGCTTCTGACAGGGAATTTTCTTTGCTAAAGGAACCTGCCCTTCGTTAAAGTTAAATATTGATTTTGCTTTCAGCGCGTCTCAGGTCCAAAGACTCGGAGCTTAACTATTTTCTCCGCCATTATGCGCGGGTATGACAACAACAAAATATCAAGATAAATAATTCGTGCAGCGAGACGAAGATTCGGAGAGTTTCAGGAGTTTCCGTATGCAGGGCAGGGAAAAAAGGAAAAGTAATTTCACAAAGTAAGACAAACAAATTTTCGAGATCTGTAAATAAATGTTAGAATCCCATATCGAACTTCGCGACGAACATAATACCACCCCGAAAGGTCGCGTGATACGTCTCTCATTTCCAACGTATAGTGTGAACCAGCTGAAACGCATGGAGGAAGAACTCCCGCACACGGGTTTAGAAAAATCAATTTTCGCCTAGAGGCTTTTAATCATGGAACCCCGGTGGGTTTATTTCCGGTATACGGACAGACTCGGCCTTTCACGAGAAAACAAATGAAGGAATTCTATTGCAGGGTTAAAACATTGAAAGTGCCTGACGGGCCTCAGCGTGCGTTGAGATTCATAGCCGTCGACTTCCTGGACTAGATATTATTGTTCCTTCTTGGTATACGACTGTAGAATTTATACTCTCGCTCTCGCTCTATCTATATCTATGTCTCTCTCTCTCTTTCTCTATCTCTGTCTGTCTCTATCTCTCTTGCCTCAGCTCGTTTTTCTTCAAATTGCTTTCGGTCCTTCTCATACCTCCGGCATAAGAGACAACTTAGTATCTCTGCACATGAGAGCTCAAACCTGTCGAGCAAACAGCTTGGTTATGACAACTTTCTTTATGATATCGATGTACGGGAATTCTGAAAATTTGTCATCGCCGAGGCAGCAATGGCTATTTCAAAACGCTGGACCAAAAATAAGCAATACGTAGACTTTTGTATACTAAACAAATTTTCTATACTATAGCCCATTTATCACAAATCTATAAATGTATCATCTATGGGTATATATGTGAACCTATATATATATATATACTTACTTGTATGTATAAGGCTATACGTATATCTATACCTATATATATATTTGCCTGTGCCAAACACGTATCTACATTCAGTTCTACTCGCTATACGTAGGTACATACGTACCGATGTATATACGCATATACAGATAGTACCGTGCACCCGTTCTACAAGTTGGCGGACGTTCGTAAATCCTTGCCGTACTTCACTTTGCGCGAAGGGCTTTGCTCATAGTGCTCTATACATATATGCATAGCCCCAAAAAGCGCGAGCTAGGGAGATGGAGGGAGGGAGGGAGGGCGGTAGAGGGAGGTAGGTAGGTGAATTCCCTGATTCCCGGGAGTCGTTTCCCGTATAACGTGCCTAACCGTTACGCCTGAGTGTATAACCGGCCCTCAAGAGTAGGGAGTTTACGGGAATCTTTCTTCTCTTCTCCTCTCCCTCGCTCTATCTTTTTCTTCTGCCCCTCTATACGGTCTAACTCTCACGCAAAGTATGGAAACTGTCGTTTCTGACCTCTGCAGACCGTTAATTGCTTCGCTCGCTTGATCACACGGGTGATTTAAAAAATAAAATGAATGCGGAACGCGATATTCATCATCTATTTTTCGATGTAGGTATAAGAATCAAAAAACAGGAATACGAAAAAAAAAACAGGCTAATATTATGAACAACTCTTTGCCAGAAAGATTATTTCCATTGAAAAAACAAATTAAGGTTTATCGTGGTCCCTGGAGGATTGACTCTGCAGTCAGAGAAAGCTTGATCAACTTTGATGGTTCTTCGCGTCCTCAACCCTGAACCCAGCTGGCATAACGTAACGCAATGTGTGGTACGGTCGTCCAGTATACAATATCTACCTGTATGTGCCTATTCCGTACCAATCCGAATATATTCGTACTACACTGTGCAGTGAGTGAGGGAGGGAAACGTTCATCCGCACGCGCGAGGGTCTTGATTAAGCATCGACTGACCACAGACCGTGTACCAATATGTCACATATATAGATATAGTATGTATACTATACTCGTTCTCTCGCAGTACCTATACCCGTCAACGGACCCTTCGGCGTACAGTCGACCAGAAATATATTTATTTATTTTTTTCTCCCTGCGTTGCGGCTGCCATTCGGTTCATACTATATAGGTAGGTATATATGTAAAAGCAGATAGGAGTGTACTGTCACGTCGCGTCTGTTGGTTATAGATAGTCTCGTTTTGCAGGGTATACACTACACAGTTACCTATCGACCCAAACCTTTTCGCCACGGTGCCAAAAAGAAAAGAAAAAAAACCAAAGAAAAAGAAAAAAAAAGGGACAGCAATTCGTTTCGCGCCTCATGAGCTAGCTGGGAGTTCACTAAACGTCAAGTGTGCGACTGCAGTCCTGTAAGCACAGATATAAGTACCTATAACGAACAGCGAGTATATATAGGTGTGTACCTACCTATATATAGCATGGTATACAAAGAGAACTACTACTGCATACATATATGTGAATTGCATAACGGATAATATGTGCAAACAGGATTGCCGAGCACCCGTCGCGAATCAATGGTATACGTATAGGTACTGTTTTTTCCCCCGACTTTCTAATTTCCCGTTTAGGTGTTAATGATCATACTGCTGCTGCAGTAGCCATTTCTCTACCGATTTCTTTGAGTAGTCAATGGAATCCTCATGCTTACACAAATTTCTTGGATCCTTAGATCCAAGTTGCGTAGTCCTCTACTGCACACTGCAACGCACGTGTGGTACTACCAGTTTAAGTATATCTATGCGTATTAACTTGGGACCGCAAGAAATGCATCCATCCGTTTGACCGAGGATACAGGCCCCTTAGGCGTGATTGCCCATTTGGGAAGGGGAGTAAAAAACATCCCTGTATACATATCTCAGGCTCTGAGAAAAAGAGAGGACCCTCATGCAGTATATATATAGGTATGGTCTATCCTCATATTTATATACACCGCCGAAGCGTTTCCCCTGGAGAAAATCGTACAAGAGTATATAATATGTCATGCGAAGATCTCTGTACGAACTATCTCCGTGGTAATATTATAGGTAGGTATACGTCGAACGTATCACACTGCAGAAACGCAATATGCTTATACGATGTATGCTCACGTTTTATGTATGTATAACATATACCTACACCTATAAACGGGCGACTAACCGTCGAATTTTGATTACCAACTGCATAAGTTGGCTGGTATACAGTTTCACCCAACTTGGGAAACACTATGCACTAATTATATAGACAATACTGTAGGGATTTCCGTCTCGCCCTGTTATAGTTATACGCCTTGGCTATCCATCTCTCAAGCCCCACTGCCTGCACTGCACAGTTGAGTTTCCTCTCGCAAGATTTCAACCCTCTGCCGCACTCGTTATAGCTACACACCCACTTGAGCGTATACATATAGGCGTGGGGGGGGGGGGGGGGGGGGGGGGGGGGGACATCTCCCTTTTCCTTTCTTATATCTTTCCTTCGACCCTCCTTTCTCCTCTCAGTCCCAGTCTCAGTCTCCGTCTCCGTATGTCACCGAGTTACCAACAGTTTGGTTCTCGTATAATAATAATAATAATAATAATACGCACGCACCAGGCTATTATACACATACATATATATATATATATTATACATACATGTATACGGTAGCGTATAGCTATATAGAAATATATATATATATATATATATTTATATGTACCAACTACGTACCTACTACCTAGGTATATGTAAAGGCACCTTATATACCACTATATAAGGACATAACGTTGTACATACCTACTCTACTCCTTGTATAATACCTACGTAAGGATATAGAAACTTCTCTTTGAGACAGAACCTCCGAGATGGAGCCAATTAGACAGAAACCCCTCCTTCAACCTAGTTCCATGTACCTATATAGTACGTCCTCCTACTATACGTCTCTGCAAATCTACAGGGCGTCTAATTGTCCAACTCTACTTTACTGTTCTCCCATTGCCAATTAGACCATATATAGCTATATGCAATGGCTTGGTACACACCTTACTACCTCGCGATGTAAAGTCAACGACAAGTGCTGCAGCAGACGGAAGAAGTACTACCAGGATAACCGCAACGCAATGCAACAGAAGTTACAAGGCACACAAACACATATCCATGGATGTATATTGTATACGTACGCGAGTATGAGTGTGTGGCTACACTTAAATCAAGATAATGGGAGATATTTCACACTAATGTAATGGGTGGCTGCAGCGAATCTGTTATTCTATAGGTCCCAGGGGGAAGGACTGTTCCTGCAGGGCTCACCCGACCATCATCTATATCAATAGATACAATACTCTATAATCCCTCCTCATACGCCATATACTCCAAACCCGGTTTCATTCGTCTCTCACGGGCGACATCCATCCTAGGTCGTTCAACTATCGGTGCACGAAACACATGACGATCGTTCTTGCGAATTGTCCCCCGATATACGTATAGATGTAATACGTATACACAGGTGTATATATGTATAATACAGGTGTATTCAAGTGTGTAAATTATAATTCGCAGAGTACCTACTCGGATGAAATATTCATCGGTAACATCTACACCGCGCGTAGGGAGAGGGATGTGTATTACATAGGTATATGTAAACATTACACAGACATGCACCTTTACTTGTACGTATAAGACATACACTCTCTAAATTGTAATACATCTTTGCTCGCGCGTTGAAGGATCTGATTTGCATAGATGTGAGGGGGAGGAAGAAGAAGTCTGTGCTAAGACGCCATAATTCTGCAGCCCCATTCCCATACCGTTCTTTCCCACCCCCATCAGCTGCTTCTTCGTAATCCTCGTATTATTCGAATTTCTAATCTTTTCATTCTCGAAATGTGACCGCAGAACAATGACTCGACTACTTAGTCGTATACAAACGTCTCGCCGCACGATTCTTCAACAGTATAGACCTGTTCCATCATACGAGATCAGCGGAGATTTTAAAAATTGATAAATTGCAACAAAGTACATTATATATACTTTTCCGATTACGATCATATACCTATAGATATCCCAATATATTGACGACGACGAAAGCGAGCGATCGAACGAATGTGACAATGACAACATATTATTCTGTTTATACCGAAACCTGACGGCGTTAGGTCCATTAGGTTTATATTATACGCGTATTCGTCGATTGAATAGCCCCGAGGCGGCGTTTTCTAGGATCCTACATATTGTCGATGTGCCTTATCTGCGGGGCGGTAGTCGCGTTAAACTGAAACTCGTGGTTCTGCATAACTAAACGGCGCAAAGACGCCCCTGTCTTTTCATCCACATCCACATCCACATCCATTCCTCCCCTACCCCTAACTTCCACCGCTTCAGCGACGTGTCTGTTTATGTCTGCGCTCGTGACCCGAACGATTCTCGGCGTGAGTGTATAGGACAGTCGGGTCGGTTAGACTATACAAAAGTGCAAACCGCTATTTGTTACTTCCGGTTGAGTTACGACCTTCAATTTTCCAACGAGGGTTAGGTACTCCCTCACGAGGCACACATAAATACCGGGCGCAATTTCTAAAATGTTAACGCCTGCAACAATTCGTAATAGAAAATCATCTTACCTTGTCTCGAAGCATGTCGCGTACTCTGGTCGCTTGACTCCGGCTCCGATGAAGCTCTAACTGTAGTTCGAGACATCTCTCTTGCCAGTTGAGTTCCTCCACGGTGCTCGTGTACCCGTCGAAGCTCTTCGAAGCCCCGTAACCAGGCCTGGTCTCCAGTTTCTCCTTCTTGGGTTCCGGACGCTCAGCGAAGAGTCGATTCTCAGCGGCAAAGTGGAGCCGTGGGGTGGAACTCTGCTGGGTGATGGCGGCAGCGGCAGCGGCAGCGGCGGTAGCCGAACCGGTGTCGGATCTCCCAGAGAAGGAATACGTCCTTTCGGAATGCCTCGAGGGTCCCGGGTCGAAGGGTGATCGTCCTCTGTTTAAATTTTGTATCTCGTGGGCCTTATTCTCGAAGCTAGTCGGTCCGAAGTCGGTTTGTGCCCCAAATGTGCGTTTGTCGGTGTACTCGACGTAGCCGCTCGGCTCCGAGGTGAAGTTGTAAGGATTACTCTTCGACTTGTCCTTAAGCTCTACGTACCCCGCGCTCTTTGCTGTATCGGCGAAGTTCTTGTCCTTCTTAAAGAGCAAATTGGGCACGTTTACGTACGGCGAGTCTCTGAAGTGTACGGGGCTGTTTTGTGGCCGTGGCGGTGGCGTCGGGCCTTGTCGTGTACGGCGTGGCATCAGTCGGGGGCTTTCGGCGCCGCTAATTACTGCACCCCGGTTAGTTTCGCCGGAGTTTATACAGTCATGTCGAGCCCCGAGTCTAGGGCTGCATGGCGCGGAATTAGAGCCAAAGTCCGACGCCAGCCTCGCGATCGGGTCTAAAATTTGAGATAGGCGTCGCGGCGGCTGTGACCCGCGTATTTCTTCCATATCTAATCGGTCCGAGGCAGCTGTAATACTCGAGGCTCGCCCTCAACGTAACGCTCCAAGGATTTTCATCATTAAGGAATTTTATCCGGCATTTTTGATTCACTTTTTTCTCCTCTCCTTTTTCACGTATATGATCAAATCAACGAGTTTAACGTCAAATCTGACATCTTCACGTTTACACCACGCTTCAGCTGCTCTTCATCACCAATTATCGTATTTACCACTGCTGCGGTTCGACGTAGCCCCATTTTTACTGACCATTTACATTCCGTCACCTTCTCCCCCCCAACGATCAACATTTTCACTTTCGTCTCGTTGTTGCCTGAAACAGAAATACACTATACATAATACCTGTATACGACTGCACTCAAAGACATCTTGGTCAATAGTTCAATACCTCAATGATGTAGGTTGGACTTTAATTTCATAGGAGATTAGGTGTATGGGAAATCTATCTTTTTGTCCGTTTGGGTACAATGGGGGCATAGATAATATATTTTTCCCAAGCCAAACGTAGAAATAGGCGAGTTTGTCGCTTGTTAAAAATGAACAAAACACGGTATTTCTCAATGCAGACGTGCGCGTTGGGAAACGGCGAACCATTTCTCCACTAGTGGGCAAAAACAGTTTTTGCCCACTAGTGGAGAAATGGTTCGCTGTTTCCCAACTTGCACGTCATTCATTGAGAAATAGCGTGTTTAGTTTATTTTTAGCAGGCGACAAAATCGCCTGATTCTACGTTTTTGTTGGGAAAAATAGTATGTGGAACTCGTGGGCAATGACGATTTGAGGTGAGTGTGATATCCGCACTCGCCTTCGGCTCGTGCAGATAACTTCACACTCACTCAGAATCGTCATTTTTGCCCACTCGTTGCACAATATACTAATATATATTTTTGAAACATATATATATAATTATCTAAAAAAATTTCGAATGAACCATTTTGTACGTCATACAAGTACAAATGACTGTACCAAATTTCAGATTTTTTCAACGATAAATCATCGGAGTTACGGAAATTCAATGTTTAGTTTTAAAAAATACATGCAATTTCCCGTTTGAAACTTTCGTCGTCTTGGGGGTCGGTCTAATATTAATAATAAGGGCTCAAACTTGGCAGGGTTTTTTTTTTTTTTTTTTTTTTATTTATCTATGGAAGGGTTTCAGAGGGCGGGACTGTTGAAATTCCAAAATGACCAAAATAAGGAGCACCCTAGTGTGTGCGTGTGTTATGTACGCGCAGGCGAAGGTCTAGAATATTAACTCGAGCCAGAGTGAGTGTCTGTTTGCGTTACTAAATTGAAAACTGTTATGACTCTTTAGGGTGTCTCGGGCGCTTCTTTCCGAAGAGAGACAGAGGTTTATTTTAAGGTTGACAACTTCGACTGTATGTATGTATAGTATAGTATACATATATATATATATATATATGGACTCGTGAGTATCTCATACTTGTCGCCGAGAGACGCCAGCGTCGTTATGCAGACACGAAAAGAGCGAGCATTCGAGGATATTATATCTGTGTATGCTGTTTTGGCTTGTGAAAATCCCTACAGGGCAATGTTGTGATTATATAGTAACCACTAGATTTTGAATCGATTATGCGAGTGAAGTCGAGTTGTTTTCGCAAGTGTCCGCACTGCAGTATTACGGCCCGGCATGAATTGACTCACAAATCGGAAAAGTATGTAGCGCGATTGCACAGGGTCGAGTCGCAATAAGGCAAAAGTCTGATATATATAGTAATGCGTCTCGAACATATTTGTCCATAACACGTGCTACGGAAGTACCTAAGATAAGTTCTATTTTCCAACGGATGCAGACTAGCTCGCTGCAAGTCGAAATATCCTGTGGTCCTTCTGCGACATGTTTTCGCCAGACTCGGTCTAGTTTTATGAACTACAGATCGCCTCACTAGTTTCAAGCTGTAAACTACATTTGTCAAATATTTCACTCCGCCTTGTGTAGTAGAATTTTTTCCCTTTCCCATATTTATACTATACTATACTTATAGGTATGTACAGTTGGGCAACAAAGTTCTTGTAGGGTCGAAATTTAGGCTCATGCGTACTAGCGTCTACGCTGTTGAACAGTCCCTTCACACCGCGTACCCCGCTCCATGAGCTCATCGATGCGTTACGGCCGATCGGTCAGCTAGCCTGGTCCGTCCCAGCCTGTGGATATTTCGGAAGTATTTCTTACTTTACTTTGAGTAGGTAATCTGGCCGATTTGCCTTCTCGCCTATACCGACTCGTCAAACGTTGTCGACAAATGCGTATAGAATATATCGTCAGCTGATTTCAAACTTATTTATTCTAGTGAGAAAGAGTTCTCGAATTAAATTCGAACTCGATTTTGATATTATATACAGGAGTAACTTATGTAATGACTTAATGAGTTATGGCCTTCGAATTATATTTGGTAGATAATTATACTCCTATTAAATCTGTAGGTTTTCATATTATTATATTTATGTATGTTATACAAAATCATCTTTAACATAATTTATTTATATTTCATTCATATTGTGTTGTTATTTTCTACTATTGAGTAACTCTAACTAAACTTTGGATTTTCGGTTTCTTATTCGATAAAAATAAACCCCAAAAAGCTCATCCGGTGCAAAAACCTTTCGCCAAGTACATTAATGTGGTCACGACCCCCAAAGAAATCCACCAACAAAAATTCCTCCTTAACAAAAGTGGTACTATAAAAATGTCTACTTACAAAATAATTACAGAAAAAAAATCAGGAAAAATAGTATATTGTGTACTAAGGGCGTAAAGTGGGCTTTTTTAGACCGAGTGTGGAGTTTGCAGTACGAATCGGAGGCGACCTAACACGAGTCGAAGACGAGTACCTACTGCAACCACACAAGGTCAAACAGCCCACTTAGCCCTTGGTGCACACCGCATATTTTTTGTAAGAGCACGATTTTCGCGTTTTTTCTTCATTGTTGATGATTTTCTTGAAAATATTGAAAAATAATTTAGTGGGCGTATTCATTTTTTATGTGTCCGATACTCGAGCATAAGCGGGAAAATAAAAAATGAAAACGCCCGCTCGTCTGAAAACCGCCACTTTAGGCCCGCTTAGTAGGTCAAAAAAACGCGAAAATCGTGCATGTGTTACAAAAAAAAATGTAGGAAGTGGTACTTGGCGGGCCATTATAGCAATATGTATCGAATAATTGATATACAGACCTAAATGAATACTCTTTCACTTAGTATACTCATAAATGGCCCGCAAGTACCACGTACTAAATTTTTTTTTTTTCCTAATTTTTTTTCTCTAATCATCAATGGGCCGGTTCAGAATTCTGAAATTTCAAAGCTCTGAACGGTCAAATTTCCGAATTTATTCTAAACGATTTCGAATTTTCAGAAAGAATAAAGTTTAGAAAATTAAAATTCCGAATGGTCGAAATGTAGATAGTTCAAGGCTCCGACAGTCCGATGTTCCGAAAGTCCAAAATTCCGAAAATCTAAAATTCCGAAAGATCGAACGTGTTCTTTACGTGTCGACTAAACGACGTGCGACGGCTTGATGTTCAAGTTTCGGATTTTTGGCCTTTCGGATCATTGACCTTTCGGAGTCTTGACCTTTCGGGTCTTTAGCTTTCGGAATTTTTCAAATCGGTTACATAGACTTTCGGTGAAATACTCTTTCTGAACCCTGTGAGTTCGTTGCACTAAAATTCGGAAATTTGGCCATTCGGAGCTTTGAAAATTCGGAACTTCGAACCGGCCCCATCATCAAGAGTCGATCGAGTGAACGATACAAGACGATTCAGACTTCTGTTCTTCAGTTGTAAACTTTTGTTATACAGAAGACAATCATGTACTTGGCAATTGTATCTTATTTCAATCCTTTTGTAAGTAGACATTTTTATAGTACAACTTTTGTTAAGGAGGAATTTTTGTTGGTGGATTTCTTTGGGGGTGGTGACCACATTAATGTACTTGGCGAAAGGTTTTTGCACCGGATGGGCTCTTTGGGGTTTATTTTTATCGAATAAGAAAACGAAAATCCAAAGTTAGTTAGAGTTACTCAATAGTAGAAAATAACAACACAATATCAATGAAATATAAATAAATTATGTTAGAGATGATTTGTAACATACATACTTACATAAATATAATAGTAATATGAAAACTTACAGATTTATAGAAGTATAATTATCTACTAAATATAATTCGAAAGCCATAACTCATTAGTCATTACATAAGTTACTCCTGTATATAATATCAAAATCGAGTTCGAATTCAACTCGAGAACTCTTTAATTCTCACTAGAATAAATAAGTTTGAAATCAGCTGACGATATTATATTCTATACGCATTTGTCGACGACGTTTGACGAGTCGCTAGGCGAGAAGGCAAATCGGCCAGATTACCTACTCAAAGTAAAGTAAGAAATACTTCCGAAATATCAACAGGTCTACTTTTATTTCAATTCTTACGTCCACATTCAGTATTCCTATACGGAAACAATTATTATTATTATAACATAACCGGTGAAGCGATCCAACTCCTGCAAAAAAAAAAAAAAAAAACCCTGGCTCGTCTATCGCTACGGGAATATCAAGGGAAACGCCTGCAGAACGTTGCAATAACATTTACTTAACAAAACGATTCACTCGCTTTGTCATCTCATACTTCTTATACATTCTCGTCTTCCGGGCATTACTTAGAGTAAGATTGCTTTAGCCGTATAACAGCCTAAATTGTACTCCATACTAATATCTGATCCGACGTTCATAAAAAGTGATATCTATAATGGTGTAAAATTGAACTATTTTATTTAGTCGTGCGAGTGACCGAAAATAAGTGGGCGGCCCGCCGGCTTCCGCGATCGGAAAATAATTAAAAAGTAAGTTTTTTTTTCGTGGTATTCTGTCATTCATTTAAGCATAATCGAACGGTAGAAAAATTTTGGGTAACGTCAGTAGTTTTCGTTTGAAACTTTGAAGATCTCGCGGGTGCTTAAATCGTACCTGTGAAGAATTTCACGCTGAGTGCCCCAAATGCGGAAAAAAAAGTATTTGGATTTTCACGAAATTTGGTACCCCGCGGGGTTTTCGGGATCACTGATGACGAACTGCCCAAAAATGCTGAAATTTAAATTTATCGATAAAACATGGTGGACTTGGATACAAAATTGATGAGATTCGGTCGAGCGATGAGTGTTGAATTTTTGGATTTTGAATTTTCAATTTCTGTACTTTGAGGGCAGATTATTATTATTATTATTGTTATTATTATTATTATTATTATTATTATTATTATTATTATTATTATTATTATGACGTCTTGTTATATTATTTTGGAGATTTCTAATGTCATCGCTGATGTCTTATTATAGGTATAGGACTTAGGCTATAGGTGGTACGAATTGGGCACCCAGGTACCGAAGTTACTTTTTTGAAAAACGTTATAATATCTATTTTGATAAGAGATTTTTGTATTTTTCTGAAAGCTGGTTGATAGCTAACTAAATAAAGATTCATTGGATGCAAAATATTTTGTTTAATTCAAATTACCCTCAAAATTACAATCATTTTCCCTAAGGGAGTACGAGTAAAGCAACCTTATCGTATATCTTACTAAGCTACACAACTTTACTTTTCCATGTTTCCAGTAATATTGTACGCGTACTGAGTAGGCCACCGCACTTGAACATACTGTCACGTGTATTAGACATGGATAACTGTATAACGCGAGTACCTATCGTCATTACTTAGATGGGATGGAACTGATTTTGATTTCGAATAGTTGAACCTATACTTAAACGATATGGGTGTATGACATATTATAGCCAAAGTTCTATATAGGTGCGATACACAGGGAAAGGATTACACCGACCGATGATTAATAGTATTAATATTAATAATATTAATATTAATATTAATATTAATAGTATTATTATTATTATTAATATGCATTATAGGAAATGTTCATTAGACATTTACAGTAAGATAAAAACATATGGCTGCTCTATAACTATATTATACTATACTATTATACATACAGCGTGAATCAATATAAATGTATATGTACAAGTAAAATGGACCTGTTGTCATTTCGTCCGAATAATTGTCAAATGCCATATTGAAGAACGTGTCACATGCATGCATATATTCAACGTGCGAGATACAAGTATACGTGTGGACAGTACATATATACATTATATATATACATAGATGATGTATAATATGATTTTGAAAAGAGTTGATGGATACAGCGTTACAAAAGGGTCTGGATATACACCGGCTAGGCTGTTCCGAGAGAAAACAGTAATTATACAAATTGGAGCGCGCCGGAAACGAATCCTCGCTAGAAATAACACCGCCTCCAATTTTAAACGCCGACGGCCGACGTCGAGACCCCGGCCCTTTGATGCTCAACTGTCTCCACGCCCGCGACTCTCGTGATCTTCTTCATTTTGTTCCCTTTTTGTTTTATCCCTCTCTCTTTTCTATATAGCTTTGTGTATGTGAGTATAAGTATATTTATTCCGTTCTCTCACTTTGCCTCGGACGTATTCGCATATTGTAACAGCTTAATAGTACACCCGCAGCAACCCCGCGTCTTATTTACTATCTCTCACGATATACCGATATCCCGTGCAGAAATTGAGTGGGGAAGGCCTAAGGTACCCTTGGGCCCTAGGCGGGTTTTATTGGGGATTTGATAGTTGGGATTTGTTTGTAATGACCTAGTCGGGCCCCAGACGGGTTTTGCTGGGGATTTGATAGTTAGGATTTGCTTGTGATGACCTAGTCGGGCCCCAGACGGGTTTTGTTGGGGATGTGAATTAGCAAATCCTAACTATCAAGTTAGGATTTGCTTATGATGACCTAATCGGGCCCCAGACGTGTTTTGTTAGGGGTTTGATAGTTAGGATTTGTTTGTAATGACCTAATGGGGCCCCAGACGGGTTTTGTTGGGGATGTTTTTAGTTCATACGACAGAAGAATTTGCAACTTTAAGTAAATTTATGTTGTGTTAACTGAAAAAAAAGTGTCGAAATAAACTTAAAAATTTTAGTGGACCTCTTGGACCATTTGTTTTCTAACAAAATGTTATATTTCATTCGGATAAACAGATAACCGCGTAAACGAAAGATGCATGATATAATATTTAGTGATTATTCGTAATAATATATGCAAGACTTCAATCTAATCCTGCGAATGCAAAATTTTGATGACATTGAAATATTTCGAGTAATAACTTGACACTTTGATGGGCCCTGAACAACTAGGAGAGTATTGATGCACATGCCATGCGATAGTTTAGCGTAGTGGTTAGGGCGTGCGACTGGTAACCGAGCGGACGTGGGTTCAAATCCCGGCGGGGACGAAAAATGCGGCGATCTTTTCAGAGCGTGTATAATGCGATTTTATCAACTTAATATTGCGTAGGTTGGGTCATCTGACAATAATATCCATCAAATACCGTATTTTTGTTGTTTTTTTTTTCTACTATTATTAATTTTTAATTTTCTGGCTAGGCGCTTAAGGGTATACTAGAAACATACTGGGGAAGTACCGAGGGCTTATCAGGGGCCTTATTAGCGTATCGAGGCGCTACGCGGGCATACCGGTAGGGGCCCAGGCAACTGAATTATTCGGGCCCTAGAATCGGAAGCGTTACATTTCTAGACGGGCCCCAGGTATAAAGCCTAGCTAGGGCCTAGATCAAAGTTGGGCCACTCAAGTGGGGCCCCGACCTTAGCCCAGGATGAATTTCTGCATGGGATAAGGGGTAATCATTCATTTCCTAGACAAAACTTGAGATTTCTCAATATCTGAACTGAATGTTTTTCGATCAATCCGAATTTCTGCAAAACTCGATCCAGTCCATAATCGGCGAACAGGGAACATTTTTCTTGTTATTTGTAAACCGTAAACTAAATAGTGAGTCTGATAATAATAGTGCCGTCCTGATGTGCATATAGGTATAGTTACGCCTTTGAGGATAAGAATATGGAGATGAAAATGAGTTCCCGGATCGAACTGTCGTTATTCTTAATTGTGATAAAATTACGTATTCATAGGCCGCCTGGTTTGTTTTTCCCGAGGGGCAGGATAGGGGGGGCACCAGCTTATTGTATACATGTACTATACATACTATACACGGATATTGCGCGTCCATGAATAAATTTCAAATTAACTGGAGGTCGACGTAAAACAACGAAAGGAAAAAGAAAAAAATGCAAAAAAAAAAAAACAACAACATCGATTTCATCGATCTATGTGCACCGAGCGGGTCACTGCAGGACATCAAAACCGAGTTTTTGGTCTACCGTACTGCTGCTGCTATGATTGAATAGATAAAATATTGAAATTACAAGAGAGTTGGGGCTCGGATCAATGTGTGAATCTACTATAGTCCCTGAACGCAAAGAACAAATACATATGTATAGGTAGTATAGGTACCATAGGTATATATTATATACATTATACACCGCGCTGCAGCCCGAGAAATGAAATAATAAAATTTCATTTACTTTTTATTGCGAACGAAGTTATTCACCCAACATTGTATGTATAATGTGGGTATATAGATACGTCGGATAATATAATATCCGTAATTTCCATAAAAAAAGAAAAAAAAAAAAAAAAAAAATTATCACACGCTTAAACTTATATACTTATTCCTATATTCGTATACGAATATAGCTATATATATATGTATATGTGTATCTTATATACAGACACCTGTATGGGTAATGTAGGGAAATGTTTATGTATACCTACACATAGAATTACTGCAGCGGAGGCAAAGGCAGCGTTTCGCCCAGCTCGCGTTATCATCGTCTAATTGAGAGTCCAGTGGGTGTAAAAATGAGATAAGGCTATAAAACAGTTTATAGGTAAAAAATAATAAGCGAGAGTTATATTGTGTTCATCAAAGCGTACATTACTATGATCGTAAACCGTGTAATGTTATTACAATAATAATAAGTGTCTAGCTCCATTTCGACTCGCTCGCAGCCCGCAAAAGGAAAAAATAAAAATAAAAAACCCATTCGCACAATAATTTCTCTCTCGACGATCGGACAGAATTGTTTCACAAATTTGGTCTCATTTTCTGCTCCACTTGACCCTGTAACCTATCGACGTGTCGATATCTATCCATCTATCTCTCTATCGCCATCTATATCGCTATCAATCAATATAGCTGTACACATGCATTATACCGAAATATATTATATGTATAGTCGGAATACAAGTGGATGCGACTACCGTACGCGATGAACGAATGGGGGCTGAAAAGGGGACGATGAAACCTGTGCCTATACCTATATACATATGGTATAGGTATATAGTGCTGCAGGATTCGAAGAGGGATTTAGATGAGAAAAGAAATCTTGAATCTATGCAAAGCTCAGCGTCAAAAAATATTCACAAAGCGATGGGGTCGTTGCCCCCCCTCACTCCACCCATTTCAAATACAAAACGCTAAAACGTCTGTCCTTTGTGAACGAAGATTCAAACACGCGCGTATATGCACGCACGCACGCACGCACGCACCTACATGCAAACGCATAATATATAACATGGAGCCTTGCAGCAGCAGCAGTACGTCGTACGCTGCTATATAAGTATTGGAGGTCTGTGGCGCCCAGTGTGTTCGGGGTTTGACGTCACTTTAGACGGTCAGGGGGCATATTCTGTAACTCATAATTGCGGAAATAACGGCAAAATAGCACTGAAATCATGAAAAACCAATAGGCGGCTGACAATGGGCTGCTCCTATTCCATGGATTGACATTGTTTTGTGCATGTTATTCTGCAGTTATATCATAACGCCAGAGTTACCGAATTACCCTTGGTTTCCATGCAAGCGTTGCCGCGCGGCAAAACGCGTGTGGAAGCGCGTTCAACCAATCAGTATCGCGGCGGTGCGATGCGGATTGGTTGAATGTTTTGCCGCACGCGTTTTGCCGCGCGGCAACGCATGCATGGAAACTAAGGGTTAGCCCCCAGAGTTTTTGATAAGCACATCGGTTCAATTTTATTACTATTTCCAAATTTCCTATAATAGCTACAAAAACTATTTCCTTTTCTCTTTTTCTATTGTCTTTTCTATAAAAACTAAAAAAAAAAAAAAAAAGAAAAAGAAACTTTTGGACGACCGTATGTTATATTGTAGATTTTGCTCGGTTTTATATAGAATTGATCACGAACTTCGAACTACTAGTCTATATAGGAAATTTACTCGGACGCTGTTGATCAGCGTCTTATCGCCGAATTCATATATTGTACAAATAAATGCGAGAATAAATTAATGTTAAAGTAGAAATTATCAAGCATGAAGAGATCGAAGACCTATCTAAAAATTCCTATACAAAAGTTGTGTTCAAAATCACACGACTTTTAAATACATACGTTTCCTTGATTATTATCATATATAGTATATGAGTAATTCCACCCCAAACCGCCCTACGTCAGACCCTCACTCCTTCCGATTAGAGTCATAACTCATAATTTTGTATGTTGTTCCACCTTTTCGAAAAAACGCTTTGAATTTTTTTTTTCAGATTTTTTGAAAATCATCCGATTTACTTATGATTCTTGAAAATGAAGACATCGATAGCCCGAATTGAAAAATCTGAGAAAATTCTCAAAAATCCTGCTTCAGTTATCAAAATTTTCAGGCCTTTAGCCAAAATGGGCAGACGTTTGCTTCTCATATTATTCAACGTTGTTCTCGGAAAAAACTCTAAACATCATAGGAGCGAACGTATATGCTCACTCTGGGTCAAGGCTTGAAAATGTTGATAAATAAAGCAGGACTTTTCAGAATTTTTTCCTACTTTTCAATTCGGGCTATCGATGTGTTCATTTTCAAAAATTATAAGCAAATCGGACGATTTTCAAAAAAATCTGAGAAAAATTCAGTGTTTTTTCGAAAAGGTGGAACAACATAAAATATCATGACTCTAATCTGGAGGGGTGAGGGTCTACTCTGGTGGTATGGAATACCTTATATATATATATATACACTCCTAACAAAAATTAGCGGGCCACCCAATTTTTGCTTCGAAAAATGTTCGATTTCAAAGTCTCCTAATTCGGCGAAAAATTGACTTAGCGAGTCGTTTGTAAAAGCATTTCAAAGCTTAAAGCTTCATCTTTCAGATGCTCACTTTCGATTGCGTTTATGTTTTTCTTGTCTTGAGCTATGGTCCCTTGAACCATCTCGTGCCAAATTTGTGTATTGATGTTCCAACTTCAAAACAACGCACGGGGTCGGTCAGTATCGGAATTCTGATTTCAAGACAGTCATTTTGAAGCTTGGAATGTCCTCTTTAAAACCCTTTTTTTTAAATTGCCCTACGATTTTTTTTCATGGAGTTATGCGTTGCTGAAGCAAAAATGGTCTTTCAATTTTTGATCGCATGCCCTGGGCACGGCGTGCAGGAAGCAAGTTTAATTCAAGGTAAAATGTCGAGAAAAACGAAACGGGCAGAATCATGTCTAATCATTAGTAGAAACATAATACATGTTGCTGAAAATCGTACCTGATCGTTTTGGCATATTTTTTAATGATTATATATAAATTACGCATCAAAATTACCGGTCCACCCGTAGCATGACCTGCCATTTCCAGACGCCTAGTCCGATTCACTTGGAATTTGTACCAGGGCTAGTCCAAAGTGTTTTCAACTCTGGCCCAAAGCCGCTTTTCTGTATCTCCAAGGGTCGCGATGTGGCACTGCGAAAACCAACCCTCTGCGTAGAATCAAAGTCACGCTTGAACATCTTATTCAATGTTTGGAGCGTATCAATGGAGATGGACTTGGTATCTGGTCTGAACAAGCTGGAGAGTCTATTCACAAAGAATTTTTGAAACATTGGAATCGTCGAAAAGTGAATTCTATGAATGATCCGAATTATTTAGTTAAGTTACAGCAAGCAGTAGTTGCATTTTCGTCTTTGAATATTTAAGTTTTTATTCAATACATAAATTCTAAATGTTGAACAAATATGGTATTTATTCAAATAAAAAATTTGAAGTCAGTAAAAAGTTTATTTGAAAATATCGTTGAATGTAAATTTGTTTATTTTCGTTAATAATTTCTCAATACTCTATTAGAGAGCTTTTTATTCACCTGTGATTGCTTTCTTTTTCTTTTATTTATTTTTTTTTCAGTTTTTTTTTCTTTATAAATAATATGGTGACAAGAATATGCAAAAACTTACATATATTTCTTATTCTATATATCAATTCGAAGCTTTACATAATTGATTTTCAATAATTTACTAAACTACGCATCAAAATTAACGGCCTACACCTAGCGAGCATGACCTGCCATTTCCAGACTCCTTGTCCGATTCACTCGAAATTCGCACCAGGGCTAGTCCAAAGTGTTTCCAACTTGGGTCCAAAGCTGCTTTTCTGTATCTTCAAGAGTTGCGATGTGGCACTCCGAAAACCAATCCCCTGCACAGGAAACACAACAGTGTTTCCGAATCGTTTTTACGGTTCAGGGATGGCAGCGAAGGGGTTGAATAGGCAAGGTTCAATAGAGTGTGTGGTTCAGCAGTGGAGTAAATCATCTGGCTCAACCAGAAGTTGGTCAAATATTTTTTGGGCCCAAAATTGGTGTTGGAACGCGATGCCATGGACCTGTGACTTTGATTCTACGCAGAGGGTTGGTTTTCGCAGTGCCACATCGCGACCCTTGGAGATACAGAAAAGCGGCTTTGGGTCAGAGTTGAAAACACTTTGGACTAGCCCTGGTACAAATTCCAAGTGAATCGGACTAGGCGTCCGGAAATGGCAGGTCATGCTACGGGTGGACCGGTAATTTTGATGCGTAATTTATATATAATCATTAAAAAATATGCTAAAACGATCAGGTACGATTTTCAGCGACATATATTATGTTTCTACTAATGATTAGACATGATTCTGCCCGTTTCGTTTTTCTCGACATTTTACCTTGAATTAAACTTGCTTCCTGCACGCCGTGTGGGCGAACGAGTCCTCGTACCGAGGTTCCCAAATATGGCTTTTGAAGCTCAAATCTTCATTTTTCTGAAATCTCATTGCAATTTTTATTCGGTGACGTTTCCAAGCCATGATCACCATCCAAACGAGACCCTCCAAACCGCAAAATGGAAATTCGAACTTTGACCTCAGGTAGCACGCGCAAAAATAGCGACACAGGTGGCCCAAGGTTAGAACTTCAACTTTGAAGTCTTTCCTTCGAAACCATATCTTGGAATTCGCTCTACGATTTTTTTTCGTAAAGTTATTCGATTTTTAACACATACGGACGATTTAAACAGTACCTCCGGCATTAGCATCACTCAAAGTGGTGGAATAATCACGAGATCGGTACGACCATGCATGGAAATTGCACCACACACCAAAAATTGAAAGACCATTTTTGCTTCAGCAACGCATAACTCCATGAAAAAAAATCGTAGAGCAATCTCAAAAAAAGGGTTTTGAAGAGGACATTACAAGCTTCAAAATGACTGTCTTGAAATCAAAATTCCGATACTGACCGACCCCGTGCGTTGTTTTGAAGTTGGAACATCAATACACAAATTTGGCACGAGATGGTTCAAGGGACCATAACTCAAGACAAAAAAAACATAAACGCAATCGAAAGTGAGCATCTGAAAGATGAAGCCTTAAGCTTTGAAATGCTTTTACAAACGACGCGCTAAGTCAATTTTTCGCCGAATTACGAGACTTTGAAATTGAACATTTTTCGAAGCAAAAATTGGGTGGCCCGCTAATTTTCGTTAGGAGTGTATATATATATATATCTAAATAAATATTAAATATATAAACGTTGGTATGTAAGCTCGTCCACAGAGTAAAGATATACCTACTTGGGCAGGTCCTGGAGATTTCACGTATATATTTTATATTTATCCCATTTCTCCGATGCGATTTTTATGTAGGTATTTCGTCAGCATGTATTATTTATGGTTTCGAGATCCTCCGCATATATGATCCGTTTCTGTAGATCGTACCTCGGATCGTACTGATACATAGGATGATGAGAAGGGGGGACGTGCACGCAAGGCGAAAAACTTCATACATATACGTCAATACATGCAAAATTTATACGTCACCCTAGATGCAAATCGGGCCTCGAATTATATTACATATATGATATATACGTCTAACACATCTTCACGATTTTTGACCATCTCCTTATATACTACATCTATAATACCGATACGTGTGGAAGATATAGCGAGAAATTGTCATCCCCTGGTTTTGTTTTATGTAACCTTTTACAGCGGGGGAGGATCTGCTACTTTTGCACCGCATATGCGCGTATAACGTTGGCTATATTATACATATATATATTTATATGTTTCATGCATACCTATATATAGGCTCAACTCTGTCGCATAAGCTTTTTGAGATATTAACTATACATATAGTGCCCATACCCATCTCGTGCCCAATTTTTAAAGGAAGAGAGATTTTTCGGCGGGTAAAATTTATGAAAATTTATACACAACTCACGAATTTCGGAACATGCGAATTACGAGATCAATTTTCAAGATAACTTGGAAGCTTTCTACACCTAATATCGAAGGAAGGCAACAACTTTCTTGTTTACAAACAAGAAATGCGCGTGGCGTGGCGGATTCGTAACGTCAGTTCGAGAAGTATAATAGTAGATAATTGTCTGTCACTTCGTCAGTTATGAAATTTGGTCCAAGCCAACATTCAACAACATCTGTCGCCGAATAATATATACGCCTGAGGGAAATTCGGAGATTGGGGGGGGGGGGGGAAAGCAAATTTCTCAAACTGAAGTAATTGCCTCAAATTCGTTTAGCTTAATCGACTAAGTTGAGACATTGGTTATAATTGACTTGGGGGGGAGGGGGGTACCTGCTAATTGAAATATCGACATCTGCTGCGGTATAACTGCAGGTATAATAATCGTATTAGTATATATGATAAAATTCTGACGCACTAACTGATATCTATACATTAAATTATATATCACATGGTGAGTAGTTGATCAAATTCAGCCTGCAGGTATGACATACAATGAAATTGAATAAATTCTACGTAATATAACAGCACAAGAATATACTTCTTTTGAAGATCAATTATGAGTTATCATTATTATTATATTATGAAGACATAAGAGAGCTTTTCCTCTTTAAAATAAACAAACGAACTGTACAGACGATTGTGTTTAATGCATAGTAGATGCATATAAGGGGAGAGAACAAGACTATAGGCGTATGATAACGTGTGAGACAGAAAGCATCCTTTTTTCTCCGTCTCACACATTACGGTTCTCTTTATATGTAAACTTCCGAGTAAGACACATACGCTGTATACACTTATAACGGCGGTGACGTTATTCCCTATTGTCAAATCTCGGCTGAATCTCGTCGCCCGTAGTTTGAAATAACAATAACGCGCCTTGAAAGCGTTGACATTGATTCAAAGCCAAGAATTTAGGAAAAACATTCGAATACGTATACTATACATTCGCCGGTAATAATAACAACAATTACGTCACGATAAGCGGATAATGAATAAAAGAGATGAAGGGTCGTGCGGTATCGTACCAATTTTTATTGGAAACTAGATCGTCTCGTAAGCATCTTTGAATCACTTACCTATTTGAATTCCAAATTGCAAAACTCCGAAAGTCTTGCCGCATATAAGTTGATAATAAACAAAGATTTCGCGGTTGTAAACAAGGCAATTATCATATTTTCCTTCAGACGGAATATCCTTCGAGGTTCAGTCTCTACTCTCTATAAATAGATTTTTCTTTCAGATTTGTCATTTTACTCGACAAAGGTAGGTAGTCGATGTGTAATGAAGAATTACCAGATAAATCGATAATTTGATCGACTGCCTAAGTTGCATAGAATCGTATAGAATACACGCCCTGAGGTGGGTAATTGATTGGAAAAATATATATTCCTCATTTCTTTCTCGATTATAAACTTAATTTATTATACCGCACACTACAACCGCCAACGTAATAACGAATAAGGTAATAATCACGACGACTTATATAAAATATTCATCGGTTACAACACCTACGGTAACATACCTTACCTACGTCGTCGATGGTGTAGTATATGATAATATAGAGGTAAACTCTCTTAGCTAGTACGCGTATAGACATAATATGTACATATGTATGTATACGTATAGGGTGCAGTGTTATCATCTATATTATTCAATATAGCTCGATGGTTATATTATAATATGTAATATGCATAGGTGCGACACGACGTGTATCATTGCGTAATGCTAATAGATCGCGATTCAAACGAGACACGGTAAAGTAGGTAAGTTGCGGATAACGGTTTGAACACGGTACTAATTGTTTCGTGATTTTACTTGCAGTGGCAAATGGAAATTGCTCGAGGCGATAGTATAGTAGGTATATGGAAAGTAGAGAGATGGAGAGAAAGAGAGAGAGAGAGAGGGAGAGTCCCATCGTGACTAATGTAAAAGGGTCCCAGAAATACCTTTTTTATGAGTACACTCACCCTTGACCCTCAATCCAAAGTCTTAAAGTTCTAGGGCTTCGCACGTCAGGGTTCGTTACACCTACTTATCATTCCTTACACAATTCCTTGAGGCTGTGGACAATCCATCTATACCTACCTATGCTATATGCTATATGCCATGTATACCCATGTCTACGTTCACGCATAATTACAATATTATATCATATAGTAGAATCAAGTATGCGTACGACGATTATTGTATAGAGTGAACGACGAAGAAATTGTTGCCTTCGTACGACAGCGTATAGGTGGTATACCTACCTGTAGACAAGTAAGGAGTTACGTTACGTTTACGTTACGTTACTTCAACGGAACATATTCAATCAATCCGATATTATGGAAGTATGTATAAGCCATCATCTTCGGAATGTAATTTATAAAATATGTCGACGCGCGTTAGGCGACAGTGGGCTCGTTGGTAACTGAAAATGTTATAACATTCAATTTGTGGCAATGGACAAGCGACGTGAACATTCTCGAGAAGTAGGTCAGTCAGATTTAAGGGTGGATTTAAATCCGTCGACGATTATTTATGTGTACGGGACAAGATGTGGCGGGGAACGAGTATTATCGGTTATATTATTGTTAATTCACAGCTCCGAACGTGTATAGGTAATGATATAGGTAGGGTAGGGTAGGGTAGGGTAGGGTAGGGTAAGGTAGAGGTAGGTGTACGGGGCTGCGATTTAAGTTTTTTGTTCGTTGCTTACCTTAGAACGAAGAAAACGGACACTAGACGCCCTTAACGTTCCAAAACGGTCGCACTCGTAGCACGGTGTATAATTCTCCATTCCCAACAAAACAAGAGGAAGCACACACACCGCGGTGTCACGGTTACAAAATGTCTCTTTGCTACTGATTCAAACAAGAGTAATTCAACCGTACTGGGGGCACGCCATGTTTAGATTTGTCTTTTACCGCGATATATAGAACGACAGTGTCGTACGATAAGTCACGGTCCACGGATATTAAGCCAGAGATAACCAGAGATACTGAAAAACTGTAACGAGTCCTGCGGGGCATAAAATCGTGAATTGGTCGTCGTGTGGTCGTGTGTCGCGTAGGGAGAACGGAAACTCTGGGGAAAACTAGCGTCCGTGGCGACAGCTCGTGGCGGGACGTCGCGTTAGATTCCACGATTCCTGATTCTAGCATTCAACTGGCGCGAGGAGGGAGAGAGATAGAGAGAGAAAAGAAGCAAAGGTAAGAAAGAGATGGAAAGACACCCAGCCATGTTGCCAGCTACTGGGTGGCAAGATTTTTCAAAATCAATTATTCAACCAAACGGGGCAATAAACGTCCCGCGAACATCTTTTTACTTATTCAGCCTACCGGTGCCCATAATATCGCGGCGTCGCAATGCCGACGATTGCCTTGAATGATATATTAAACGCTTCCTACCCCTACACAACTAGCCACTCACCTATACCGCGAGTATACAATTGTAATGTAATACACAAATGGAGCAGCCTTCACCATTTTCTCACTAATCTTTATTGCTTTCTATATTCTTCTTCTTCTTCTTCTTCTTCTTCTTCTTCTTCTTCCTTTTATTTCGTTTTATCGCCCTTTCGGGCATGTAGTCTATTGCTTTCTATATTATTTAATTACTTATTAGGTATAAGCATGAAATATGTCGATTTTCTTATTTCTATGCCTAAATATTATACACCCAGATAAAAGATTTATTTGATGATGAACCTAATAGATTATTTATTTGACATAAATAAAATTTATTTGTCGGTAATATATATTTAGTTGAGGGTAATAAAAAATTTATTTGCGGCAAATGAACTTCCTATTAGGTTCATATACAAATAACATTTATTTAGATTAAAGAAATCTTTCTCTGGGTGTACCTAAATTATAAAAAAAACGTGCATTCTCAGATTGTTTATAATAATATTGTGTTTATTAAACAATTTGTATAAAAGAAATGTAAATTTAAATTTAAATAATATTAAAAACACATAAATAATAAACGTATATATATGTATATATGTATATACTATATCTATTAAGTATTGTTTGTACTTTTAGCGTGTAGACAGCGGAAAAAGAAATTCTCACATACCTACATATCTATACCATCTTACAATTTTCATCGAATAGCTATTATAATATTACCGTGCATAATATAATATGGCAAGAATTCGATACAGCAGATGGTATAATAAACGGATATGTATGATATGTGCGTTGTATATTAAGTAAAACGTAATTGCAATCTGTTATCTTGTCTTATTTTATAATGATTAATGATCATAATTGTATGATAATCTTCAATAAATAATTGGGAAATTGATCAGAATTTGTGCATCACCATTGAGCTATATACTATTATATTACTATGCGATATACATATGTACAACAATTATTTCCCTTGTCGATAACCCACCCGAGCTTGACTTATGGTTAAAATGATGAATTCTTTCACTATAATTGAATTGAGCCATCCTTTTTGTTAGATATGAAATCAGCGAACTGCTTAAATGCTAAAACGAGCGGCAACTTATCATTGTAAGTCGGATCCAGACAATCGTCCAATTTGTTACAGAGTACGGGAATGCATTCTTCGTGTATTTTTACAAATTCCGATAAAGTTGCAAATGGGAATTGACAATCGTATAATTTTTTCAACCACTCTAAACTCGTAGATCGTAGTTTTGTATCGATTAAATAATTCTTTCCGATTTCTTTGAGTAACGCCAAACAAAGATTCGATATTTCTAGCTGCTCGAAGCTATCGTAGTTTCTGCACTTGTTGAACACCTGCAAAGTGAGAAGCAAAGAAAAATAAAAATAAAAAAAAAAACATTGTGACTAAATTGAGCGTTAAAAATGCTTCCGGGAATAAATAAAAAAGAAATCAAGTCCACTCACATCGGTATCATCCATTTCATAGTTCTCCTCGCGCCATGTCGCCACACCCCAGGAGAACAATGCCACTATTGCTACATCTGGACGCTCTTTCGCAACGATATTTGAAAATTTGTCAAAAAATGTTCTTCTGACCCCCACGTCGCATACCACTTCGGTTTCAGTATCAACTTTACAAACTACAGCTGCCGCGTGCTGTCGGACGACTTTGTCGTCATCGACCAAGAGGTTCAAAAGTATTGTCCACCAATAGAGGACAAAGCAGTCTGGAATGAAATGATATGAATGCAATATGAGAATTATCAAACGAATATCAGGTATTTACGGCTGAATATGTGAGTAATAATAGGTATAATAAATTGGCAATGTTATGAATGTGCGATATTATTATTGAAATGATTGCAAAAACGTCGAGGTCTTGGAATTATTGTAGCTAGATAGCTATACCGCGCATATAATAACTTACCATTGTTTTCAACAGCTGGCTGATATAGATTGTAAATTGTTTGTGAAACGGCAAGTCTGCAGTCGTTGTCACACGAATCCATCCACGAGTTTTTTAAGAAGAGTTCATATATTGCTTTCTTGTCGTTGGTAGTAAGGGTGTCCTGAAAAAGAAGCAACATACTTTAATAATTGGGCAGAAAAACAAGTCGTACAATAGACACATGAGAAAACGTGGAATCAATTTTTCCAAATAGTGAATACTAATAATGAATTGGTTTTGTCGAAAACGACAATGAGCAGTCGTTAGAGAATATCATGTTATATTGTATAACATACCCGAGTTTGTTTTGATATTTCACCATAAACAGCTCCCAACAATCTCAAAAAGCTATCCCTGACATAGTAGTCTGGGTTGTGAAGCTTCTTCGACAAGTGTGCCATAATATTTCCAACCAGATTTGGAAATTCAGACGCGTTAGTTTTGAATGGATTGACGTTACTTGTATTGGTGACAATAACGTAGACGAATTCAAATATTGCTTCTTCCAAATTCGGATCATCGATACATTCTTCGACCGCTCTATCCGCTTCAATTATAGCTTCTTGGAGCTGCGATCTACAGAACGAAAAGTCACCATTTCTTCCAACTAATTCCGCGGATTTCGTCCATGCGACTACCCGTACGTCAATGTTATCGTGATATAAGAGAGGCGTCCATCCATTTGTCAAACTTTTTCCTTGCGAGACTATACCCTCATTAGGAGAGTCGTGGTTTACTCTATCGTCGCTGGTACACCAAAATGTGAAAAACTTTGCAGCTGCAATTTCGTAGATTTCTCTGCCAGGACTATTCCCCAGAATGGCACCTTCGACTAAGTGAAGTCTAATTTTGTGAAACAGGTCGATGCCTTCGTTCTGAATACGTTTATGAAGCCTGTAATATTGAAACAATTCAACGTCTCAGAGTAGCCCCCGAGGACATCGATATCATGGAAATCATTGAAATATTCAATGATCGCATGCTATTATAACATGTGACTGAATTTGAGGGATGAGAATGTATTTCAGCTAGATTTAGGTATTATACCATTGACCGTGGACCCTGTAGATTTCCAACAGAGTCTCCAAGTAAGTAGTGGCCAATGGAAAGCTGATTCCGACGCCACGGGTTCGGCTTTCCAATATTTCCAAGATCCAGAGTGTATTTTTGACGAAATCTATAAGCTGCAAGGTTGGCGGTTGAATGGTGGAAAAGTCGGGACTTTTTGATATCTGCAATATCTAGAATGATATAAATATAACACAAGAATGATTTATTGATTCCCTGATTCTGAACAAAAAATAAGAGAGTCAATGAACTGTTTCAAAAGTCAACTAGACTAGAATAGTTTGAGTTAGGAACTCAAGAGCTGAATCTTCACCTGCAAGATATATCCATGAATCATGTTGATGTTCGAATAATTCTGTGACTCCATAGATACCGTTTCAAGGATTTTTGAAAACGTGACGGGGGCAGTTGTTTCTGTCAACAAAGGCACCAAGGCTCTGGCTGCTAGTTCACGAGTCTCGTATACCTGACTTTTGGCACACTTTGATACCATGCTGATGAAATCTGTGACCTGAAAGTTATTGAGAATGAACAATAGGACATAACGATGGGTATGATGAGATTCGATAATGAACTCTAAGCACACGATTCATCCTGATCGCGGGGGCTAAAGAATAGACACTTTCTAAATCGTCATAAAAAAGTTTCAATCCAACCGGAAATAGATTATTTTTCTATTTTCTTGAACGTTCAAACAGAGAGTATTAGATACAATATCAAGAGACTATACCTTCCAATTGGAATCGGCACTGTCGTGACAGCCTGGGTATAGTCGGGATAAGAGGAGCAGCACAGATTGCACACCGGGTCTTATTAATGTGTCGCCTGGCTTGACAAATTCCTCCAGTTCGGCATACATGAAATCAAGTAGGGTAGGATACCTCTCGAAGAACACTCTGCCGGTCATTTTATTGTGAACAGACAAATTCAAATGGTCCTTCGTTCTTTGGACGCCAAAAATACGGACGACCATAGCACTGAACAAAAGAGTTGCAGCATTTCGCTCCTGTATGAGAAATAGTGAAACAAAAATACCAATAAATGTTTCAAAGTCAACTCAAGTCAACAAATTAAGAATTAATGGACAACAAATTCGTATATATAGAAACTTACAGCCCAAGTCTTTCCATTGTAACTTTTGATGGCAGTTATCACTCCATCGGCAATATATGGCTTTACACATTCTCCTAGCTGGCAGTGTCTAAACAGAGCTCGCAGTATATTTATCACGTGAGTCTTGATCTCGGCAAGCCTGTAGCTTTTGATCTTCTCTCTAGTGTCACTTGTAACTTTTTCAGTCTCGCTAGAAGCGCAGAAAAGACTTTTGAATTGGGAAAAAGCAGTCCCCTCATAAATCAGCGATATCATTTTGTCTTCTAAGTCGTCGTCGTCCTTCAAGTTCGTCATTCCGAGTAATATCCGCATAGTAGAATGAAACGTGCAACTACCGCCATGTTTTATAACGGCAGTAGACGCTTCCTCAGAGGTCAATAGGGCCTGGAATTGTTGGAACAATTATCAATTTTTTCACAATTTATTGCAGGAGGTCCAGCAATAACGTATTCGCTTACCTGAACCATAAACGGTACCCCTGCACTCCGTCTAGTCGCACAGAGCTTACTGTCTCTAGGTGATAATCCAGTGACCGCTAACAATAACTCCAGCAACCACGTCTTTGGTAGTTGCTTCAACATACTATCGTCGGGCTGATGCCATAGACGTCCACATAATTGGCCAAAACCTACGTGCGCTTGTTCAAATGCACCTCTGTGTTTAGTTTCACTCAATAAGGTGACAAAATGCTCTCCGATTTTAATGACCTGACGATAATTTACACGGTTCATAATTATACAAGCAAATAAGTAATAACAAAGATTTTCACTGAATTTCATTTCATTACTCAATATTCTCAAATCTAATAGGGACTTGTATTACCTGCTCTTCTGTCAGTAGTCCAGCTGCTCCGTTAATTCCATCGATTGGTAAGTTAGCTGTGAGATAGCCGAAGAGTAGGCTGACTTCTTTGACGGTGCGCCAGGCGCAAAGGAGCACCATTTGTGGGGTGGTTATTTTTTCAGATTCCGATAGTTCCTGATCGGATAAAGAAGAGTGAAGGTTGCGAGGGTTGAGGTCCATCGGCAAATGACCTTCTGGCGACGAATTGTTGACAATTTGGCCCACTACATTGTTTAGATCAAAACAAATATCCACAAGATTGGCTATGGATGTTTTCCATCCTGCATCTGCTGAGATTGTCCTGAAAATTGAAGGTCAAGAAGAAAATGGCAAGGATGACAAGGTAAACATTCCGTGATGCGACATTCTCCATTAACTTACAGCCAAAACCGATCGCTTATTAAGCTACGTATGCAGGAAAGGTACCCGTACAGAGAATGCTTACTGGCAGCTTTTACAATATTTTCACGAGCAATTTCCAACGGTGTCTGGAGAGAAAAGAAACCACAGTAAATTTCAGGGCATACCTACATCTAGTTTGGATAGATTTCATAGCTAGAATAGAATTTTATATTTTATTACCCATGTATTTTATTACATGCGCCTATGTAATAATGTGTAAGTAGGTGCGAGCGTGTCGATATAACGAAGGGAGCGAAGAATTGTAAAAGTGGGATTATGTAAAACTGAAGTAACAAAAGATATTTAACGAGTTTAACCAGCGTACCTTAAGTTGTAGGATAATGAGAATGACTAGTGTAAGATGTACATCGATATCGTCAGGGGCATCAAAGTTTATAAACTCTGTCCGCCCGCGTATGACCTCTTTAACGGTCACAGGCGACGCTAAGCATATTTTGAACAAGTAGGCGGCAGTAGCCGAGTCAATTGGTCGGATACTGTTTCCCAGTCCAATTGCAGTTTGAATAATTTCAGCGACAGTATCTTGATCTTCCAATTCTAAGTAACTAGGCGGCATTGGCTTCAATATCTTGTAGACCATATCCTTGTTGGATTCATATGTATCTACCAATAAACAATTGAACAGCGATTTTGCCTGACTTTTATCCCATTCTAAGTGAATCGTTTCATCATCCAAAATGTCCTGCATATGGCATAATATCTGCAGGCTTGAACGTCTGCGTTCGTAATTTGCTGTGGGATACAAATTGCTAACGCAAATTTCACGCAAAGAGATCAAAAATGATTCGTAATGGTGTATCGAACGTTTAATTTCGGCCCTCGCAGCAATGTTTGCTGCAGCATCTTCAGGATCTATAGATCTACCGGGCGGACAAACGTTATTGTCACGAAAACTCTGACCTTTTTCTAGCCTCAAGATCTCTCTCTGAAACACAACCAGGCTGTCCCTAGTGCGCTTTATTGCCTGGAAGGAGAACAATGGGAGAAGAATTTGTTAAATATTCTCAACTTTAGCCAGATTGCAGTCAGAGCGGTAGATCAATGAATGGTCTGTTACCTTTTTAATTAACGGTACAAACTCGATTTTTTCACCAAGATTATACCTTAGGAATGTTTCAATCAGCTGATATTCGACTTTCACGAATCGTTGGGTGCTTTTTTTAGATACTACCAAAAGCTCGAGAATATCCCGTCTGATCTGTGAAACGAAACAAAGAATGTTAGCATTGTTAGAATTGTTATAAAATCTAATTTATGAGTGAAAAATGAATTACAATACCTCTGGACAATGATGTTTTATACATTTCCATAATATTTCATAGTCTATGACGTTCCTCCACCTTTCATCCTGGTTGTCGAATTTCTCTGGAACGTCCAATGCACCGGTTTTCTTTTGCTGTATGAAATTTTTCAGCGACGAACGCAATTCTTTGTCGCAGATGTTCATTTTCTCGTTATCTCAAATCCTAGATTCGTGGAGCGAGAAATTATAATTAGATGGGGAAAAGCAGTGTTGCGTGTTTACAGAACTCACACATGACTACCAAAGAATATTGTTCAAAAAAAGATGTTTGGATACATATTTTCATCAAATATCCGGCGATAATTCACCTGGGTGGAATTCATAGCATTCGTTATAGGTTAATGACTTCGATGTAAATAGGAAAACACAAGAAACTAACCTAACCTAACCTAACCTAACCTAACCCAACCTAACCTAACCTCAAAGGTAAATCTCGCCGATTTTCAGATGTTTTCATTACTTTTGCAGCTTTTGCATTCTACGATTTCTAAAAAATCCCGATGAACACCTACCCGTAACTATATGTGTACCAGATAGCTTCCTGTTTATGTCATTTGTTTCAATCAATCTTCTATAACTTTAGCACCGCAGGTTTGATTTGTTTGACAGCTAAAAGCGTGCTGTTGTTGAAAGTTGAATATCCAGCGATAACGTAGCCGTAAATCACGGTGGTGCATTGACACGTAACGCTACCTATCAAGGATCGAGTAAAGCCAGTCGAAAGAGGTCGTTCGATTTGACGCGATTTGACAAGTCTTTACAGTTCGTTGGATCGACCTTAGACCATATAGGATGGACTGAGCATTGGAGTAGTGGGGGGTGTTGCCGAGTAACCCATAAGCGCTACTCCCGTTAGGGACTATTGCTTCCTTGTCCGACGAACGATTCAGTATCGTGCGTTCACGTCTGTCCTTTTCTCATTACCCAGCAACAACCTTACAATGCTTCAGCATAGGCAATGCTCAGTCCATCCTGTATGGTCTAAGGGATCGACACAGCGTCCGTACCACAGCAGCCGCCAGCCACCGCCACGGTGCCCGGCTATTTCCTAACCACTTTTTTGATTTCCCAATTCTAACCCTAACCCTAACCCTAACCCCGATTGTGTTCCTATAACCAATCGGAACAGGTCGATTGATAATAACGACCGAACGTGCTCTCATATCAATTGTCCGCTAGCTGGCAGGCTGGCAAGTCAAGTCAAATCAGATCAGATCGCACGAACTTCTGGAATATTGATGATGAAAATTGCAGCACGATTTTTCCGTTCCAGTGATTTATTATTGGGATGTGAACCAGAATTGTGTTCTTGTACGATACAAAGATTAATTTTAATATCAGACACCGTGGATTATCGAGAAGTTGGGGATTGAGTAGAAATAGGTATGTGTTTTACTGAAATGGGTCAATTTTATTTGAATAAAAGTTATTATTATTATTATTATTTTTGTCCGTCTGAAATATTGTGTATTTGTCGCTCTTTTATTTAGAGAATCACAGAATCACATATTACATATAATTATAGTAGGTATATGTGAACTTACACGTTTGCCGTAATAAGGATCAACGAAATTTTATTCACCGTTTTATATATACTTATGTGCATGAACGAATTCACATTGCTATATCTAAGAAGTATAATTAAATCGATAGATCATTACCTACATCCGCTGCTTTGCTGAATGTTACGCGCAAGCAGCAAAGTAAAGTACCGTCTAGGTGTCCGTTATTGAATCTATGTGAACGACTATGTGGACGACTATGTGGAATCAAGTTCTCTGCGTTTCATGGGTTTCACCAGTCCGCAACAAGATCAAGTTGTGTCGCTGGGATCAGATTACGTTCGGTCAATGAATCTGTCTGTATATACCTATCATCTGTGTGCTACGTGAATATCATTCAATATGAATAAAAATGCATATTACGATGTATGTATCGCGAAACTCGGGACTTGATTCTGGGGCCGCAGTTCAGCAGTAGTCAAACGACAAGTCAATTTGTACTATGCCATGGTGCTTCTGCTACGAACAGCGTCCTTATATTGTTATTTATTGCTACTGTATACGCGTTACAAGCCGAATATAGTACAACACACATTCATAAACCCATAGACTGCACATTATACGTATATGATATAGTGGGGTAACATAAGCTGTACCACGTGAAAGATTATACAGCCCTAATTCTTTGTACTTTCTCTTTCCCGTATTTTATGCTCTAAATGTGTTATACAGTGAAACTTCTCAACAATAGATCGGACAATAGACACCTGCGTATCTCCGGTCGCTTCACATTCATTTGGCTCGATCTATGTCATGTATAGCAGTATGTACTATTTACTATTCAGGTTTACCGTAGTACGGTCAGGATTTACACAGCATCTATCTATAGGTGTGTAAACCCCGCACGCCAATCGTACAGCTGTTTCGCTGTTGATATGGCTTGCGGTTGGGGGGGGGGTCTACTCGATTTTTACCGACCCGTCTACTTCTCGAACTTCTCCGAAACGGGGCTATCAATCAACTCGTTCTTTTGGCAGCCGATGTTTGACGAGTAATTAGTTCGAACTGGTACGTTTGATCGTAAATACCATTTAAATTTCTATAATATAGTTTCAAAGTAGGTATGCCTTGATAATATAATAGTGACACTAATAATTCGTAGCGCCCTATAGTGTGATATGAGGCCGGCCACTGCTGGATTCATTATAAAATATTGACCTCCCATTATTCATATTCATTACGATTTGTCCTCGTAAATCTTTTTCTCTTACCATTAAAAATTGTCAATTCGCGCGAAGCACCGGCGATCATCCGACGATGCGATATGTATAGCGGGTACTCGGGTACGAATGGTGTCGGTAAGAAATGGTCCAACTGCCATCTGTTAATGGCGCCTTGAACTTACATCAGAAACAAAAGATTGAACGTGACTTATTGTGGCTTGTGCGGTTCGGTGGTCGTGTGACGATCGTGGGTGCGTGTGTGTAAGTAAATACCACGTTATTTTACAACGTTATAATATTAGAACGTAGTGGGTTATTTACAATCGGTGTCACAAGTGTCGTAATATATATACCGTGTATAATATCTAGCCGAGTATACATGTCAGCATGTCAGTTTCTTGCGATTCCTGAAAAACGACGAGACTGGAATTCGTATTAAAACGCGAAATTTCACAAAGTTGAGGACTATTCAAATCGCTTGAAATTTATATTTCCTTCATTGCTGCAAATTACATACCTGTACCTATTTCCACGGTCTACATACCTATATGTATTTATTTCGCGTTTATTCTGTCCTAGTCCTACTACAGTTCAGATTCGTTAATTCTTTCTGCTATGTATGTATATGTATGCATTAGGGTGGTCCTTAGATAGGGTCAAAAAAAAAATTCATGTTGGATCCCCCCAAATCAGCTCCAAATAATTAAAAAAAAATTCCCCAATTTTTCCAGATTTTTATTTTATTCCCCTAGTCCCGCTGTTTTCATTCAAAGTTCAAAATACAATCCACGATACTTGAAGTTAAATTTTTCGCCGGAATATCTCTTAAAAAAAAAAAAAAAAAAAAAAAAAATTAAAAACAAAATTGAAAAAAAAAATAAAAGATTTATAAATGGGGTATCCCAGGGGAATCGTGTGTTTTATTATTATTATGATTATTTTTTTTTTTTTAATTTTTTTTTTTTTTTCAAAAAAAGAAATATTTCGGCGAAAATTTTAACTTCAAGTATCGTCGATTGTATTTTGAACTTTGAATGAAAACAGCGGGACTAGGGGAATAAAATAAAAATCTGAAAAAATTAGGGAATTTTTTTTTAATTATTTGGAGCTGATTTGGGGGGATCCAACATGAATTTTTTTTTTGACACCTTCTAAGGACCACCCTAGTATGCATAGGTATACCACATATGTACGTAAACAGTTGTCCGTTGTCCCGCCAAAGTTTTCTGTAGTGGGATCGGTATCCGTACACCTATACCTACATAGGCATGCGTGTATACCTACGGACGTATGGCTTGCGTATCCCCGATACTGCGGGTATAAATAACCAGCGCGCAAGAAGTGGCGCACTTTTATCATCTACGTAATACATCACTACCTAAATACATGCATAGGTAAACGCGACTGGCAGGGTTTATAGGTTATTGTCGGTAAGGAATCGATTCCATTTATATTCCCTGGTTTTACCCCGACCTAACCTAACCTAATGCGATACGCGCCAGCTCTGAACCCCTGCATTCATCATTTACCACTGGATTATTGAAATATGATAAGGTATAAGTCACGCGTGATTGGCTCAGTGCCCGATCGTGGTTTTGGTTTTTTCTATAAATTATGAAATATCAGTAATCCCCTTTTTCCAAAACTCACAATCTTGTAGTAACAATTAACATTGAAGAATGCATTTCTGCTGATTAGCGTATGAATGTTTTTGACGGACCATTTTCTGATGCGATAATATGTGCCTGTTGCCTGCCAATTTCCTAGAGCCAGGCCAGGCCAGGCCAGCCTGTATATATATTGTGTTCCCCCGTGTTCCCCCCTAATGGAACACGCTAAACTGTTCGAAAAGGCGGCTGATATGAGCGCGGGGAATTGGATATACGAGCGATGTAGGTATATCTCAGACAAACGACTATAGTATAAAATATAGATTTTCAATTCTGCACGCTTTCGCGCCACACTTGTCCGCAATTTTCGGGAAAAATTGATCGGATTATTCTATCCAACCTTGAGAAATCGAGGGACATCCATTTCTGCAAGAATTTAGATGGCAATCGGGTTGTCGCATGCGTGTCATTTTTTCCGAACTGGTTTTTCAAAGAACTCAGTTCACGGGGCTAAAACAACAATTTAATTTAGCAACAAATAATTATAATCGGCTGCGTATTTACTGACTATTGCACGGAGTTACTTCATTGATTATATTGGAAACAGTTTGTAGACGTTTACCAAAAATCAATTTTAGTGTCGAATAGAATAATCATGGTGATCCGTTGAAGGGTACCTCGACGCCCCACACTGAGAGAAAAAAGTTATTGAATTCATCAAATATTCGTTGATTCAAATAAATGATTTTTTTCTATATTCGCAAGAGCATGTTTAATCAAAACAATACCAGATGTAGAGTTAGATAGAGTAAATAGTCATTTCGTTTTAAGAAAAAATAGTTTTAATCAATTATACAGATATTCAGCGACATCACTCACCGAGTTGGTCTATCAGTACAATATCTTGAGTCAAGTGTTTCATATCTTACACGGAGAAAAGTAGTTCGTGAAACTTTACTGAACTGTTGAACAAAGTTGGGATATAGGGACCAGTTGGTGAGTTTTTCACATTTTTGTAGTAATCAGTGACATACTGAATGTTATAAAATACATGACAGTCCGGTAAACTTTAATAATGTACAGTAAAATTCTCATATGAAGAGTGTAGCAAACTTTAAAAGATTTACGTGAATTATTCCCTAAAGATTAGTTAAAGAATGACTAACGTTGACGAATCATTCTTATTCAGGAATTGAAAAAGTACTCAACAGTTCGGTAAAGTTTTACATCGTATTGGGATCCTTGGAATGGGCGTGGCTTTTAAATTTTAGCCTTGTTGGAGTAGTTCTATTTTCGTCACTAGTTGGCGTATCGAGGTTCTAAGCCCTCTCATTGGTTACTGTAGTGTCTTTGAGTAGTTCTATTTTCTGCCACTAGTTGGCGTATCGAGGTTCTAAGGTTCCCAATAAGCAGAGGAAAGTTTGTATATAACTTTACAGCACTATAATGTAACTTTTCCCTCCTGGCACTTTAAATTTTACTGGACAGTTCAGTAAACCGAAAGACGTGAAACATCTCCCACCGCTCTGTTCGCTACTAGATGTCGCTGCCGCCTTTCCTTTCTCGCGAGTGCTAATATTGCTTCCAGTTAGTATATAAGAGAGTTCCAGTTCTCTAATATTAGCGATAGGCGTGCGTTAGCGTAGTCTATAAGTGGGGGATACTATGCGATGCGATACGATGCGTTTCATATAGGTGTGTTAGGTCCGTTCTATAGGCGTACTAGTATAAGTTTAGATGTGAATACGACGGACTGGGTAGAGAAAAAAAAAAAAAAAAAAAAAAAAACCGTTGAGTAAAACTTATTTTCGTTGTCTCAAAACCAATACAATTTTTTCACTGCACATTGACGTTTTACCGAACTGTTCGGTAAAGTTTCATCAACTGTAAGTCATTCATTCATTCGTGTCATGTAAATCTACTCAAATTCTCTGCTAAATGTCCTCAATCGCGGTTTACCGAACTGTTCGGTAGATATTCTTTTAAATTCATTAAAATTTCACGTTCTATGCATGAGGTTTTCTTGAATTTCGCTTTACTGAACTGTAAGTGAAACTTTACATAAATGTCCCTATGTCCGCAGTTTACTGAACTGAGTTCGGTAAAGTTTCACGAACTATTTTTCTCCGTGTATATCGAGAAAATGATATATTTAATCAAACGATACACAATACATTAGATGGGATATTTTATCATTCTGAAGAAATATACCATAATATGAATTCAAATATAATCATAGGAAGTGACTGCTTATTAGAACCTAAAACGAGAATCAGTGAAGAAATACGATGATTGTTTGGAAGAATGTCTTATTTTCACGTAACAACAAAATATTTGATTAATGTTAAGTAACTCACGTTCTGTACAATCGCAAGTTTAGTATTGGGATCCTTGGAATGGGCGTGGCTTTGAAATTTTAGCCTTGATAGAGTAGTTCTATTTTCGTCACTAGTTGGCGTATCGAGGTTCTAAGCCCTCTCATTGGTTACTGTAGCCTTGATAGAACAGTTCTATTTTCTGCCACTAGTTGGCGTATCGAGGTTCTAAGGTTCCCAATCAATAATAAAGCATTTATACTCTGCAAAAGAATTCATAACTAACCAAACGAGATAATTTGTGTAGCCAATAAGATATTTTTTGGTAACAAATAAAATTTATTCACAGCAACGGTGATATTCATTTGAATGAAAATATGAGACATTCAAGCTGGATAAGTATATTAGAGGCTTGGCCATTCAAGCGAACCCCAAATTCAATTCAATATGCCGCAATGGCTTGGTCAACCTTCGTTAAAAGGCATAAGTCCAACTTGACTTGACTCTGAAGCCCATCGCTCCTGAGTTGTGGTTAATAAATAGTACGGAGAGGCGCGAAGTTATGATTGGCTCCGCGCTGCTTCCTTAGCGAGAATGCTGGCCCGGATTCGCCACGTTGTGGCCGGCTACAGAACTCACGTTTGAGCGCCTATACAATACCATACCAGGTTTTTATTATTTTCCCGCATTGATTCAAGCGAACTGATTAATTATTTACATACTTGATGATTTTCTGAAGTGAAAAGGTGAAATCGTTCTTTGTAACTCAGTTTGTTATTGTCAGACATTTTAAGCTGTTGAAGAAACTACACGATCGCGTTACTACATTCAAGTATTTTGGTTGGAACAACCAATCCTGTTTTTTACCATGAAGATGAGGTATTCTTGATGAACACGTTTATATCGTTATCGTAAAACAGAAATATTCTGGACAACAATCTTTTTGATCCTAGAATTGGTAATCTTAAACGAATGATTCACTTCAATGAAATAACATATGCTTAGGACGACTTAATATTTATTCAATACAAGCACTCATATGATTGTATTCACATACTTTCGAAAATGAATTTTGAGTATAAATGTACATTTTTCAAAAACTTGTATTTGATTAAAAATAGAATAATATTGATTTGATTTTATTCGAATAATCATTTGAATCAAGGGCATGTTGACGTCCTGCATGATTACTAATTTCTTATTTAGTTGAAACGCAACATCGTATGGTGCAACAAAGAATATTTTTCTCGCAACAATGTGAAGATTCAGATGAACGGAAAGATGCTTTCCAATAGATATAAAAATTTGATTCGCTAGGCAGTTGTACTTTTGAGGGTAGTGAATATCTTTTTTACTCAAGTACGTATTCATTGCATTGAATGAATATTTTATTACACCGAATACAAGATTCAACCGTAACATAAGCGTTTTGGCTAACTCTAGATTAGTACCTTCAATTATTTGTGGCGGTTGGATGAACGTCATCGACTCTCAAAGTCATTATTTATTATGAATTAAATTAGGTTGGTTGTTCTAAACATACTTCTTGGGTTTAACAACTTAATTTTTAATGGTTTCAAATAAATGAACACTTGTCTCAAGCAGATAACACTCGAAGAAATATAACATTAAATCAATGCATATGCTTTGTTGTTCCCACTACCGCGTGATTGCGTGAAATAAACCAATGGTTGAATCAAGTGAATTGAATATCAAAGAAATCATTTCTTTGATTTAATAACTTTTTTTTCTCAGTGCATTCATGGCTCATTCGTCTCGATGAATGAACCGATACCTATAACATCAAAAAGTGAAACTAGATTCGAATCGTGGCGAGGAAAATGAACTTCTACTGCAGGTATGTCCTCCAATAAGTCTAAGTACCCATAATACTTCTTGCTGCAAAGTTCTTGTGCAGCGATTTTACTACCTGGTTCACGGAAAGTGAAACCGTTGATGAGCCGGAACATTTATTACTTAATTAGAGTGGCTCGTCGTATACTCCACGAAAATACGAAATGTTATAGCTATTATCCGGAGGTGATTATATTAAGTAGAGAGGCATATGCATAGCTGCTATTACACTGTCATCGCCTTGGACATAGTAGGTATATATGTATATGGCGTAGTGGTCAAGTTAAGTAGATTTTCCAAATTTTTAGAAGACAGGGCATTCCTCCTAGCTGTTAATCCATTTCTAAGAGGATCGCCGCGGCGCGGTGGTCCTATACACCTGATTTATTATACATCGCTCGGTAAGGTGAAGATGTATGTATTTTGTATATCGTAGCTATTACGTTTGGGGTGGTTCCATGTATACCTACCTATATACAGGCCTGGATTAAGTAGTCGCGATACCTAAGGCTACTCTGCAAAAAAGGCCGAATGTAGATTCAATAGATGAAATTTAAAAAGCGGCGACGGAAAATGATAGTACAAAATTTTACTTCATAAGGTCTGAAAATGGGGATTTGACCCACGCGAAGCGTGGGAAAAACGTCCATTATCACACTGCGTGAAGTAAATAAACTAAATTCAGGCAACTCTTTGTAGATTACAATTAAATGTTTAACAGTATAATTTAAGAAAAATTGAATCCTATTTGGAAAGATTGAATTTTGAAAATTGAAGGGCCGCAAATTTCGAGGGCCTAAGGCTATAGTCTTATTAGCCTTATGGTTAATCCGGGCCTGCCTATATAGAGCGATTATATATATAGGTGTACATAATATGAACCGGATGCAATTTCTATAGGGCAGGGGGATTACCCGTTGTAGCACGTTAGTATATATGGTCTATATACCGGTGTATAACAACGTAGTACATAATACATATCCACGTATATCGATCGGTACAGATGATTGTATATAGTGGTAACTCGACTTTATTTGAATCCCCATTTTTCACTGTAATCTCAGTTTAATCTTTCTGCTTTTCAGTTCGGTATACCTATAGACAAATTCTGATGTAATTCGGTGGTATAAAGCTCCTTACAAAATGCAATTAACTATTCGTCGAAAACGAATGTATGTATGCGCGATAATGTTTCCAGACACTATTCCGTTCTGCGGAAAAATCGCAATCGTCGAATAGTTTTCAACTTATCATCTATACCTATCTATAGGTATATTAGGGTGGTCCTTATTTGGGGTATGTTCGAATTTTTTTCGACGGTAGTCCTAAATCGGTTCCAAATAAATCAGAAAAAACGCCTGCCAAGTTTAAGCCCTTAATATTAATATTAACCCGGCCCCCACGACAGTCAATGTTTTAAATGGGAAATTGCATGTATTTTTCAAAACTAAACATTGAATTTCCATAACTCCGGTGATTATTGATGAAAAAATCTAAAATTTGGTATTGGTAACTGTATCTGAAGCGTAGCCACCTCGTGGTCAAAACCAGTACTACTCAAATCGGGTCATGTATCCTTATGGCGGAGACGCGTTCGCCATCTGGTATTTGAAATTGGAACTAGTGAAACACTACCTTGAGTCCAGTTACCAATAGTTATTTGCACTTGTAGGATGTAAAAAATGGTGCATTCGACATTTTTTTACATCATTTTATTCTTACCTTTCAATGTGATGGAAAAACAAAATTTCCCTCAAAGTTAACCATCAAAAGGTAAGAATATAATCATCTAAAAAAAAATTCGAATGCACCATTTTGTACATACTACAAGTGCAAATGACTATACTGAATTTCAGATTTTTTTCATCAATAATCATCGGAGTTATGGAAATTCAATGTTTAGTTTTAAAAAATACATGCAATTTCCCATTTAAAACTTTGACTGTGGTGGGGGCCGGGTTAATATTAATATTAAGGGCTTAAACTTGGCAGGCGTTTTTTCTGATTTATTTGGAACCGAATTAGGACTATCGAGGAAAAAAATTCGAACATACCCGAAATAAGGACCACCCTAAGGTATATATACCAATTCGGAATAGAAGAACGTCGGGGGCGCCGGTTCTTATGAAGTCGTCTTGTACCCATATACACCTATACTAGCCTATACAGCCTACCGTTTCACGGTCAACTTTACGCTGAATACGTACGCTTACGCGGCGGCAAAAAATGTCGGTAAAAAATGTGTGCATCACATAAAAAAGGGTCACATCTTAATGAGAGATTTTCGATAAACCTTCGAATTTAAGCTATATTCATATCTCCGTCGTTTTTATGTTCACCAAAATTACAGGGATATACCAATCAAATGGTCGACAAAAATTCGTCAAAGCTGTTCGTAACTGTTCTCTGTCTCTCCCTTTGACGCCTTCCCCCCCTCCTGTCCTCCGTGCCCCTTCTCCTCTCCGTCGACTCGACTCCCTTTCCCCCACCTTAGCAGGTAACGTGCCAACGTCAGGCAATGGCTGCTTTACCTGTGCACCTGGCTAACCGTTCTCCAGCAGGGCAAACATCTGATTGGTCAATATTCTTTAATCCTTTTGCCGATTGGCTGCCGGACGAGTTCTAGGGGGAGTTAGTTTTAATCTGATTTACTATAGTCCGGCAGTGCTCAGTTTGTTACCTTAGCTACATGGGCAGGCAGACATTTTGTAAGTCCGTGACTGGAAAACGCGTTCCGGCCCGTGTAAACTAAAGAATTGTGGTTGGAAGTTTTTCAAATTTTATTAAACTAATCCGCGGATTACTAACTAACGGTGTTGTGCCCGCGATATGTCCTGAAGTTTCGCGAACTTGTTGATACAGTCTCTATCATGTATAAGAAGGCCCAGCGCGCCGTTACGCTAGTCGCCGTCCGCCGGTATTTTACAAGTCGATCACCGCGGCTCGCAGCGTAATCCTCGGTATCAGGTTTTCTTGCACTTTTGCCAGTGCCTTATATTGTTATTAGTGTGTTTAGAAAAGGAAAAAATATTTTGTTCAGTGTTCGTCAAACGCGGGTGATATCTGCCAGTCCAAAAATTCTCCCGCTGCAGCGGCCGTTACACCTAGTCAATCATTTTTTGAAAGTGTAAATTCAAAATAGGGGACAACATTTTACAAACTACCTCAAATTATTTTCCCGCCAAAAATTTATACGTCAGCTATTTATTATTTTTATTACAATATGCGACTGCTGCTGCTTGTGATGCTGCCGCAGATCCGTTACAAGTTATTTGTTATATCCTGCGGATAAAGTAAGTGGTTCGTTTTGTAGATATACATATATACATATATATGTATATGATATACACACATATTGTGTACTGATACTCAGGTGTAGAGGACTGCTGTAGCTATTGGAAAACTTGGTGAAGTTTAAATACCCAGAATCTGCAGTTATATATATAATAAATATACACGCAGCGAATTGGTATTACTACATGAATGTGGAATTGCGTAACAAGTGAAATTCAGTGAGTTTTAAGTACTCTTGATTAACGAAATCTGGATAATACGGGTGACTTGAGAATAGCCAAAATTCTACCCCTTTATCAAAAAGGTACGTAAGTAGGGTCAGTTTTGCCTATACGCAATTACGATAGTAATATACATAGTATATATTGGTATAGGATATACAGTAATATTAAATATATGTATAACGTATTACCCATACCATACTCCGGCGCTTATTTTACGATTCATCCTCGGATTTGTCTTATACGATATTAATGTTTACGCGAGACCTAACGAGCGAATAATTCTATTTACGCGCAACTGTTATACGCCGCGATATATATACCTACACTACTAACATGTATAATTTGATTTCGATACAACAATAAATTTCGACGGTTCAGCCAAGTATACATTATTATATATATATATATATATATATATATATATATATATAGCTATAGCTAAAGCCATATACTATTCTACACTCAGAGAAAAAAACAGTCAGGTTAACTACAAAATGACAGTTAAATAGCGCTTCAACTATATATTATTTTGTTTTCATAACAATAATATATAGTTATGATAAAAATCTAAAAATATTTGAATTCACTACTTCTAGATAAATGAATTTTAAAAATATATTTATTTATATAAATATAAATATAAATATAAATATAAATATAAACATAAACATTGATATAGTATTTATTGCCATGTTTTGTAGACATCAGTTGTAACTTCGGACTTGTATATATACGAAGCGTAGTCCTAGTTTGGTGCTAGTGGGAGCGAAGCGCTGCGTAGTGAGCGTGAAGTGAAACTCAACTCAACTGTTTATTCAATTTTTTTTAGTTACGTCATCAATTTTAGGTTGCTAAAAAGTTTTTGCTGTAATACGTACTACAATAACTAGTATAACTAGCAATTATTTTCAAATAGTTAACTTTTTTTTAGTTAATATCACTATCGCCTTTTCTCTGAGTGTATGTATAGGTATTTCTAATTGACTATATTCCGCTGTTGAAACGTATGCATGCATACATAGCATCAAAACGTATGCAGCATGCCTACGTATACACACACGCGTACGCACATATCACAGAGATCGACGTGTATCGCCATGCCATACCGAAAGTTTCTCAAGGCTCGTATACTTTCAACTAATAGCCACAAAGCGACATTCAACCGTTTCAAGTTGCCCCAAGGCTCACCAAAGGCGCAAAGGTTTCCAAAATTTCATTGGTTTTAGTCGTACCGGCTATAGGACTTGGGCTACGCCGCACACAGGAATTCCAAGCATCGCGAGTAACGCGTAAAAAAGTTCTCTCGCAAGAAACCCGCAGCGTGCGTGCCTATTATAGAGGCCCTTCGGGCATTGAAGCCCTACTGTAATTATTAATATTATTAGTCATAACCTTATCATCCTTTCACTCATACTTACGGGCTGCAGTACGTGTATAGGTGTATAGGTATACCGTATTATATCGGTATAGTATATACATCTACGCGGAACATACATTCGGCCACCATACTCCGACGCGGTATAGAGCATAGACTAAAAAATAACGACGAGATTGAAAAAATATTAGGTAAGTAAAAATAGTAAAAATAACGACAATAATTAATACATCGCTTGAGGTCTGCACATGCCAGAAGCAAGTAGAAAAAAATAAAATAAAATAAAATAACAATGAATGATGTTATTTGGGGAGGGGAGAGGGTCTCAATTCTTTCAATTCTCCCCAACGACTCTGAACTTTTTCTTTCAAAACTTCGTAATTAAGGAATCTTTCCTCGATCCGTTCATTTCTTCTTTATACCTGCGGCGCGGGGTTGTATATAGTTGAAAGTTGTTTTCGAGTCAGCTGGCGATTCCGATTGATATGCGCGCGTTCATATCTTCATTCTATATACACATCCCCCTTTTCTCCGGACTCCGGCTCAAACCGGAAGGGCTTACACCTATTTATATTCTGAGGGATGTGTTACAGGTATACCTGTACGTATATACGTGCGCATATATTTTACCCGCCTCGTGTAATATATTTCTCTGTATGATACATATGTATGTAGAAACTTTTCTCTGAAAACTCTGTGTTTATATTTGCGGTCGAGCATGCAGAATTTGGAAGGTTGTTTTTATGTCTGTTTGCCTTTTGCTTTTTGCTTTTTGCTTTTTGCTTTTAATCTTCATAGCTGGATCGTCACCCGTGCTAATTTTTTGAAACTCAATTAGCAAAAAGAGAAACCGGTCTAATTAGCACTCAGAACATTATATTATACCTACCTGCTTATGTAGTATGAATATACGCACCTATATATACTAGATTGCGCTAATAGTTAGAATATCATGTATACCTACAACGGAAGCGTTTTGTCCCGTGGTTAGGGTGATCTACATATATAATACACTTGAAAATTCGAATGAGCCAAATCTGTGCTAATAATTCTGATCGGTTTTTTCTTGGCTACGTTTTACAAATAGTATAATATTAATAATTTATTATCTGTATATCTATTACGTAATTCCTACATTACATCCAGCAATACAGATACCGTTTCCACGTATATCGTATAGAAACGCGATGCGAGTGAGACGGTAATGAGAAAAATGGATAAAAATAAAAAATATAAAATACACTCCGAAGAAAACGAAAACGATGAACCAATCTGAATCTGAACCAATAGAATTAATATTATACAGTATACACGCCTATGTGTAGACAGTATATTTCATATGAGGTGATATTTAATTACAGGTGGCCGGATAGACAGAGATGGCATGAAGGAGGGCTCTGGCAACGTTGCAGCCGAGGTGGTGAGTTTATAATATCTAGCCAATTCCTTTCACCTCATCTACGTACCTACCTACTGCTCTAATCTCGTTAATAATTATAAACGCAATTGTTTAATTGCGCTCAACGCAAAGCACGTCGCCCACGTCGCCGGGCTTTCACCCTGTTTACGCCCGCCATATAAATCGTTTCGTCCCGTTGTACCGTCGCCCAGTATGCACGTATTCACACAATATGCATATAGGTTTGATGATTTCTCGCCTAACCCGTCCACCCGGGTAGGTATAACGATCATTACATTCGCGTAACATATACGAAAAATGGGAAAGTATTATGCTCCGGAGTCGCGAAGAGCGTGTCGCATATATTCGCAGCATAGCTTCCATGGCTATACCTGTATCGCTCTATACTATATGGCACAGCACGTAATATGAATTAGATTGAAATGGATCGCGTCGAATCTTGTGGCGTATATAAAATGTAGACGCCAAGACACGCTGCATTTATATTATGCTATACGTACGTTATGTCGCGGTACTACTCGGTATCTATATACAGGGTGATTCAGAATTGGTGACGAATCTCTTGAGGGGTCAATCCTCGTCAAAATTGGGATCGAAAGTTCCTCAGCCATTTTTTTGAAAAATGATTTGCCGACAGATCATTTTTTTGCTCAGCAATTTTTTTTTTTCCTCCATATCATTTGTCAATTTTAATGAATCCCATATGATGCCAATGAGTTTTTTTTTTTTTTTTTCAATATTAGAGAGATTTCTTAGTGAAAGTTTCTTATTTGGTGAAAGATGTTCAAAAAATGTGTTATGGTTCCAAGGAAAAAAATCATTTTTTTCAGAAAAATGGCTAAGAAACTTTCGATCTCAATTTTGACAAGGATTAACCCCTCATGAGATTCGTCACGAATTCTTGATCACCCTGTATATCTACCTAACTTTCGTGTGGAGTGGACAGAACCCGTGTATTATTGTACCTATATAAGCAAGCGCAAAGTATTTTCGAAAGCCTTGAGGCTAGCTCGCTGAGAAGTGGGCTATGAGGTTACAACTTGACGGAAAAGAAATCTTCTAAGTAAGTATCGCGAGGCTCGCGGCTTGATCGCACGCGTTTCAACTCTCATGCAGATTGCGAGATCAGAGAGCGAAGATTATAACATGTATATAGGTCCTATATTCGTGGACCTATAAGCAGATGTGTGGACATGTAACACACGTTCCGTAGGTATACCTTTAAGTACAGATTCTCTATTCAGTGTATTAGGCACACACACACCGTCACACCAAATCAGGAAACTCGGACTTTAGATCGAAAATACAATCGGAAGTGAAGACATCTATATCAGTCTATCTCGTTATTGTGACATTTCCTTATATTTGCGTGTCCCATCTAATATACCGAATAAGCATTCACTGAAACCGGCTCGTGGCAATTTGGGAGTTACTAATTACTAATAGTACGCGCATTCGAAGGTATACATCATGGGCATGATATATAGTTATGGGTGCAGTAACCAGCTGTGTGTGTAAATATACCGCATACGGGGGGGCATAATTTACACGGATCGCAGTGTCCGCGGTGGATATAGGTATTAGCTGACGATAATCAAATATATGCGATCACTGCCATGTACGAACGATCTATAATTGTAGAAAAACAGAGATCTGATTACTGATCCCTGCGCTACACCATTGTGGAAAGTCACCAACTAATGACCTCATGTTAGTTTGGTGAACTTCCACCGCGGGAAACTGCGAGGACGCTCGTATGCGATGACCTGGGCCAATACACAACCCGTGATTTTCACGAACACCAGTCAAGCTGTCTTGCATGTTCAGTGTTCACCCGATGGACCCGATTGCGAAGAGGACGTATCTTTTTCTCTCGGAGTCTCGCTCCGTTTTAATCTCGTCGAATTCCTATACGTATTGTCAGGCGGATATAAAAATTGGAGGTTGTATCATTCGCCAAATGCCTTTTATATCGACCGTTACGAGGTTACCGACAGGGAAAGATCGCGGCTTTCGGTCTTGACCATGGACCTAAGTAGAAAGAAGGGGCCGGAGCCTGATACTTGAGACGTGAGGGGAATCAGGGCGCGGCCATCTTGGTTGTCTTGAATCACAGGCACCTTGCCGACAACATCATCTTAATGCGTGCAGCGTACCCCCTCACGTAATTCCGAGGTCCACGGAGCTTGACCGGAAAAATTATTGGCTGAGGGTGAAATTTTAGGTAGGTACAGGGTAGTTGCGGTAACGTAAGAAGAACTCGACCACGATGAAACTCAATTGTCTTGTAACAAATTTTATTTATTTTTATACAAACAATAATTCAATATTTATATAACAATTATGGTGATCATTGATAATCTTGTTCGAACATCAGCCTCGCTTCGGTATTAGTTTTTCACGATCTTCCACAATCAACAGTAGCTGGACTAGCTCCTGCGCATAAGTATGTAGGTATATTATGCTTATACATAAAAGATTCGTTTCTCGCGATAGCCGCACTACGCATAGACGTTCGACGAAAGTCGACACCAGCGTGACGGAGCGTTCCGAATCAGTGTGGACGACTTTTACTTCCTGCAATATCTGAGAGCTAGAGCTGCTGAAATAGATAGATAGATATTCATCCTCGAAGTATTGAATCACGTCACCGGGTGAACAGAAATATAATTAATATTCAAATATTTTTAGCCTGCAGTGAGTGAACGGGCTCCTCTCCACCCGCCTTCTGCTTTTCCGAAGACTCAATTATATAATTATTGCAGCAAACTGCAGCATATCACTCTTGAAGCATACTTCAAAGTGCGATATCTCGGGATTAGCACACCAAAAATAAATGGATCTCGTTTCGTTGGATTCGTCTTCATTTCCTGAACTAGCGCATGAAAAATCGTGTAGAACCATATATATTATATTATATGTGTTGGAAAATCCCGATTGATTTTGATATCCTCAGAAATATAAATAACCCCGATTAAAATCTTCATTCTGCACCATTCCATACATATATACTACATCCATACGTATATATATATACATTCTACATAATATAAACAAGACCGAACACCTTCTGAATCATCTAACTGAACTATTCCTCAAACCAAATTACTCGTATAACGTTACGTGGAATTAAACCCCGTACCTACATGTGATGTGACTTTGGTGGCACTGTCGTTAGATGCACAATCAACACGCATATATAATATATATATATATATATTAGGCCGGAGTGAAAAAGGTCAATTTTCGCGGATCGTATTCTAATAGTGCGGGAAAGTTATGTCTTGGCATCACTCAAAACTGTGCCAAAGGAAAAAATTTACAATAGATATCTTCTGTTCTGGCAAACGCCCCAAAGTTTTGAATTTTTTAACACGGGGTTTAAATGGAGAAAAAAGGTAAAAAGACAAATTGGCATTGAAAAATTCGTAAAAACTCTCTGGGTCGGCCGATTTCAGTCTTCCTACGCTTATTCGAGGCGGGAAAAATGTAGCTTTCGTTTGACGTTTTGAAATTCAAAATATCTTACTTACTTTAGAAAATACAAAATTGAAAAATAGAGTTTTTTCGGGAAAAACTCGATTTTCAAACGCGTGTATCTTTGAAACTAAGGAAGATATTCTGAATTTCAAAACGTCAAACGAAAGCTATATTCTTTTCACTTCGAATAAGCGTAGGAAGACTGAAATCGGCCTACCCAGCGAGTTTTTATGAATTTTTCAGTACTAATTTGTCTTTTTGCCTTTTTTCTCCATTTAAACCCCATGTTAAAAAATTCAAAACTTTGGGGCGTTTGCCAGAACAGAAGATATCTATTGTAAATTTTTTCCTTTGGCACAGTTTTGAGTGATGCCAAGACATAACTTTCCAGCACTATTAGAATACGATCCGCGAAAATCGACCTTTTTCACTCCGGCCTAATATATATATATATATATATATATATATATATATAGGTATCTAACACATTTATATAAATAGATTTGTTACATATGACGTACCTAGTTAGAACAGGATTAGATCAAGTCTACGTTTGAAATGTTTTTCCGATGTTTGTACGCAGGGAAACCCGTGGAAAAATGAGATACCATATTTTTTGTATAGGTGTCCGGAAGGGGGGAGGGGGCAGCATCTTATTTTTTACTATAACATGGTGTCTCATTTTGTCGCGGGTTCCCGTATATATGATTTCGTTTTACTTTTCGAAACCTCACGTACATATAGTATAGGTGTATACAGAAACGTTATCACGTTTCGTTTGTGTTCGGACAGCGAATTATAATTAATACCCAGTTATTTCCGAGCCCCCTATACATATACTGTCTATAATGATATGGAATATATTACGGTATAGGTATTGTATGATGTGTGACCACACATACATAGGTATATACCCCGTTCGACGCGATTCCGCGCCAGAGTTAGAGCGAACGTACCGTATACAACATTTATATATATATATATACAGGGTGGTCCATTTTAATCGATGCAGGCGAATATCTCGAAAACTAACAATTATAAAAGAAAAAGTTTTATACAAAACTTGAAGGGTTTCGAGGGGGAAAGATAATGCTGATATGTGTTGACTTGTCGACTTCGCCAATTCCGAGATTTCGCAAGCAACTTCGGATTTTAGATAGGGAACACATGTTTTGGTTTGGGGCATCTGATAGTGCGATGAAAGACTCATTCAAACACGCAAGCAAAAAAAATTGGAAAAAAAAATTTTGCAAAAAAAAATTGGAATAAAAAAATTCGCGAATTTTTTTTTTTTTTTTGCAAAAGATTGCTTTTTTGTCCCTAGCTTTCGAACACATTCATTGTTCATCACTCTAGCTCAAAATTTTTCTCGCCAATTTTGAAATTGGAAAGATTGAATGTACCAGATTATTGAAAAAAAAATCGTAGATCAATAACGCAAAGTGATGAACAATGAATGTGTTCGAAAGCTAGGGACAAAAAAGCACAATCTTTTGCAAGAGAAAAAAAAAAATTCGCGAAATTTTTTTTTGCAATATTTTTTTTCCAATTTTTTTTTTCCAATTTTTTTTGCTTGCGTGGTTGAATGAGTCTTTGATCGCGCTATCAGATGCCCTCAACCAAAACATGTATTCCCTATCTAAAATCCGAAGTTGCTTGCGAAATCTCGGAATTGGCGAAATCCACAAGTCAACACATATCAGCATTATCTTTCCCCCTCGAAACCCTCCAAGTTTTGTATAAAACTTTTTCTTTTATAATTGTTAGTTTTCGAGATATTCGCCTGCATCGATTAAAATGGACCACCCTGTATATATATATATATATATATTATATATATACGTATATAGATATAGGATCAGCGTGATGCACGAACTGCATACACTGTGCAGGGCTCTTCATCCCTTTCCGACTCCCCCCGCCCCAACTCTCTTTCGTTCTGTACGACTCTAAATATACATACAAATAACGGCCGTGGTTTCGTCTTGTAAGTTGACAGCGCTGCGTGTAGCCAGAACCTATATGCTTCTCACAGCTGTACGCGGCGCGTTAGGTGTTTCGGTCTTTTCGTTGTCTATTGTAGTCATAGTATATACCTACCATAGTATACCTATAGATGTCTCGATTCTATAGAAATTGCGGGGCGTAGAACGCGCGTGAACGATATATACATAACTATATACCTATACAATAGTTGAACAGTTTGAATGTTGGTTTGGCGAATGCGAGGGAATAGATCGAGAGAGCGAGTGACCGCCGGAGAAGAGAACGCAGAGGTGCCTGACACTAGCAGACCTTTTCTGCGCCGCGGGGACCCGATCCTATTTGTATTTAACTTGTCTTAATATACGAATCCTACGTACGTCGCATGTCGTCTTATTAATTCATTATATGAAAGAAGATCGTTTCATTTATACAAGATCACACTAAAGTTGGCCAAAAACTTCGCAACAGTGAAAATATAGGTAGAATCTATATGAATGTTGATGCAGTATAAATTTAATAAGATGTAACAAGATATGTATGGATTAGGGTGATGGTACTCTCTAAATCTGAATCAGTGAAAACTACTGACAATCAGTGAATATTCACTGGTTTCCAGTTATAAAGTTATAAGTCTGCCACTGATTGGATCAGTGCCAGACTTATAACTGGAAACCAGTGATTATTCACTGATTCAAATTTAGAGAGTATATAGAGAATGTGTTTATATCATTTTGTTAATTATTTTTTTTTTTTTTTTAGTCTCCTTCGTACTCTATAAATTCGAATCAGTGGAAATTCACTGATGGCAGTGATAAGTATACCAAAATCACTGACAATCAGTGACATTTTCACTGATTGTCAGTAATTTTGGTATACTTATCACTGCCATCAGTGAATTTCCACTGATTCGAATTTAGAGAGTACACCCCGTATTCTTCTTCATTTTCACTCCGAACGAAACGGCCTCGCTGTATTCAAATCCGATATTTAAATATTTACAAATTATCAAATTTTAACCTCCATGTTTGTTTCACGTGCCTCTGAAATGGGAGCAGCTAAAATTCCAATCCAATAATTTAGTAGAATTTTGTTTTTCGCGAGAATGCATCAAAATTCAGATCAAACCCTCTCATTTCATTCTCTTTTCTCCGAAACAAGGAAACCTGTAGATTTAAGTCCGCGTTGTACAACCATCGTCTGGTCCGCTCGGTGCGTGCAAGGGTTTCAATACAACTTTTGCAAAGTTTCAATCAATGTCTGCGGTATCGCATGGTCGAGCCAACTCCCAAAGGGCTGCAGATAAAAGGGAAAAACATCGGCGTACAACTGACACGTATGCGGGTGGAAATAATGATTAATAAATTACCGAAGACCGTATACAGCCATAACTGAGTTATTCCACGGGCAAACTCAGTTTGTAGAGTTTCTCAGCTCAGCTCAGCTCCGCGACCGCGTTGCTAAAAGCCTTCGCCTTTGTTCAGTTTTTTTTTTAATCCCGACACCGGGATGGTGCTTACCGGAATTCGTGGAGAATGTATAACGCCGGAAAGCTCACTCGATGAGGTACCGACGATCGCGCACCTACATGTGTACCACTACACAATACACGTGCAATATACCTACACCTACATGAATGCCTACGAGAGTCTTTCGTTAATCTGGCCGCTCGAGCACGCGAGCGCCACCAACACCCACTCATGTCTCGTGTGTAGTGAGCCTCGGCCGTTCGGGCGTCAGGAGCTTTGCAGCTTCAGGCAGCCCCCCCCCCCCCCCCCCCCCCCCCCCCCCCACGTATACATACGAGATGTGATTGTGTGGTTTGGGCGCTCACCCGCCCGAGTGCAAGTGGCGTGATTCACGAAAGACTCTCGGTATTGTAATACGGATTATATAGAACGAGTGTGTTCGAATCGTATAGAGTAGAGGTGGTACTATACATGGGCAGAGGTGAAACGTGTGCATGACTGTAACACAGAAACCAGACATGAAAATTAATAATCGATTATTATCTACTAATATATGGCTATTATTGTTCCTATACCTATATTATGTTCGCGTTATCAGCATCGTCGTCGTGGTAATAATTTGATTTTTACTTTACATACGTAAATAAATCTTTGTCTCTGTCTACCTCATGCGAACTCGGGTGCAGATCGGAATACTTCGGCGGAAGAAACAAAATCCTCTGCAGGACATAGCTTAAACGGATTATAGGTAACTACGTTGCGGAGAAGATACACACGGACCTGAGTGCAAAGACGTGTTTCGGTATAGGAGATGTGTTTCGCTGTTTATTTGAAAAAATAAAAAAAAATAAAATAAAATAACTTATATACCTATAGTATATGTGTACCAGTTTCCGCCCATTTTTCTTCTTGGTATGTGTCTATACCAACGCGTACGCAGATATAGTATCCGATGAAAATCGCGCAATAAGTTATCGCGCTGAATGCCCGAAGGGTGCAGCAAATTGCACAGTCATTGCACGCATTATTGTGTATACAAACACGTTTATTGTATCCGCGTGTACCCATATAATAATCAATTACGGGAGTAACTATATTATGACTAAATTGTCATGAATCCCTGATCACATATGTGTACAATACGCAGATATGTGGGTATATATTATATATATCATGTACTACTACCTACGACGCTTGTGGATATAACACAGTTGTTAATTCTTCTCTTTGCATTGCTCTCTTCTCCGCTCTCGTGTGTCTTTTATCTCGAATTACCCGTGACGCACGTATAATAGTTATATACATACATACGTTTACGAACTGCGGCAGTCGGCCGCAGTGGTTGCGTTTCAACGCGTACGTATAGCAAACACACATCCGAATGATTTTAATTTGATGCAACTCGCGGCTCGCGGCAAGCACTTCGAACTATCAACTCTTCCAGTGTCACGCGGAGTATATATAACCCATATATGCAGGGTACAGCTACAGGTGTAGTATACCTATATTGGGCGCAGATCTGTACTATTATAACGTTTAAAGTAGATACACGTCTATGCAGATATAGAGGTGCGGTTAGTTTGGTATGGATTCGTCAAAAAGGCTTTCGACCATCACCGAATATTCGGAAAGTATCGGCAGCGTGGGAGATCCGATGGAATGCGGCAAATGTAAGCCGGAGGATTTCGACCATGATCAACTTGAAATCCCGGGGGATTCTCAAGCCTCAGATCCCACCGAGGCTGAACAAGATATCACATATTTTCTGCTCGACGATTCGCCCATGGCCAAGTTCTGTAGGAGCGTCAAGTGGGCTTACAAAAAAGTAAGTGTGTATGATAAACGACGGTATTCTATCCTTTTTATAATTACTCATACGTTTAAATCGCGTAACATACATATATGTATATAATATGTTATACACGGAGAGAAGAGAATAGTAATATTTACCATTCCAACATAGTAACCAGACTTATTTCTCATAAAATCGTAAATGATACTATGTCAAATAGGATTCATTACTATTTTTCTGGTAATATTTACTATGCTACATGGTAACTAAGCAAATTTAATGTTTGAAAATCTACGTTACCATGTAACATAGTAATGGTTACTATGTTACATTGTGAATATTACTATTCTTTTCTCTCCGTGTAGATCTGCATGGATATTTACGTTTATATGTACACGTTTGTGTTTGTGTTTGAGTTTGAGTTTGAGTTTATTGGAAGACGATTCCTTCCAATCGTGAGGATATAAATATCCTATCCCATATATGAGTCGAAAGAAATGAGGAGTCGAAATTTCGTGCGAGTTTCTTTTTTTTTCTTCCTTTGCTTCGGTTTGGCGTATCGCCGGAACGACATATAAATGTAGCGGACCAACGAACCACATACCTATATCTCAGGTTACAGGGCGAAGGGAAGACTTCCCTCGAGAGTCGAGTTTATAACAACCCTATAGATTCGGGTTTGTGACAAGTCCAGCCGACCAGCTGGGCCTCTGTATATACTTTGAAGTGCAAATAGTGGGTAGGTATATCCGCGGGTCTGGTTGAATCACAGATTAGTTGTAGGGACTGGGTAGGACAGCGTAAAGGCGGTTTCGCAATACTATATGCGTCTATATACCACCCGGGGGCAAGAAGGATTCTGCGTCTTATTTCTCTAGCATTAAAAAATACGACCGCGCCGCATTGGGCGAGAGCAAATATTGATATTTCATGTATAATATTATACTATGTATAGGAACATGTATATTATTAAGGTGTGCCAGAAAAAACTTTTTTTTTTTTTTTTTTTAATCTCCTACATCAAAAATCAAAGTGGTTTTATGAAATAAGAAGCCTCGCTAAAGAAGGGCACTGAGAAAAAATGCGAAGTAGTGTCTCACTCGGCCAGAAGTCATACTGACGAGGCACCTTTTTATTAGTGTATTTCCCATACCACCTTATATTTCATTCAACTTGCTGTGAAATTTCACCTCGCGAAAGGGGATTTCGATCAATTGAGTCTAGCAGGTGCCTCTATCACTATGATTTCTGGTCGACTGAGACACCTTTGAACATTTTTTGTCAGAGCCCCCCTTCGACGACGTTTCTCAAAATTCATGAAAGCAATCATTTTTTACATGGGAAACGAGAAATACAAATAAATTTTTTTTTTTTTTTGCACACCCTAATGTATATTATATGACGAGAAACCCTTCCAATTCTCTCTCATCTCAATTATATCAATGTTTCTACGACAATTTGGTAAAGTAAGTTCCATATATGTTATGATTAAATTGTTCAAAAGTGTCAATGGAAACTAATGAAAAATTTGCCATTTCAGGTTTTCCGTTTATCTTATATATATGCGGTTTTTCAAAGAGGAAACCAGCCACACGCACACGCGGCAGTTTTGCGACGCAATGTATAATGTACATATAAGTATATAGAGCCCGCTTATAGTACTTATTTAAAGGACTTGTGGACGGCGAGCATATTTTTTGCCCTTTTCCGAAGCACCCACCAGGTCAAATATTGGCGGCCGTTCTTATATTCTGAGTTCTTACATTCTTAGTCGCTGTAGGGGTTCAAGGGGCTCGACGAGCAAGTGCAGCTTGCGGGTGATGCGCGACGTGGTACCTACCAACTCGGTCTCTACCGAGGATATACGTCAGGAAAGAGAATTCGTTAAGAGTCTTAGGGAGACCCAGAAACTCGGTGAAAAATCTCTACTCGTGCAGGTAATACCTATACTATATACACATGCCCATGCCGAGACAAGCTGTAGCGCTTCAGTTGAACTTTTTTACAATTTACATTTTTAGAATATACAAACGACCTTTATTTTCCATCTTTTATATATTTTCTTCCGTCTCATACTGCCAGCTGATTCTTATGAATCGTTGAATACCTATCAGAAGGACGACATATAATATTATCATTATATACAAGGTATTTTTCCAAAACCGTTCATTCGGTTAGCAATTGCGTCATCGAATTTCAGAGTCGGGAAGACATAGGTAAATATCTGACGTGGGAATCAGATGAGATCCGGTTTTGCAGTGTAACGTATTTGATTATTGTCCCTATTATTTGCGGTTCATTGAAGATAACATGATCACTATAGGCAGCACATATATATACCTATACCTATACGTCTACGTATAGTATATTGTTTGTTGTTGGTTGATTTTTGATTTTTGAGCGAGTTGACTCCTCTTTCTATTTTATTTCACTCGTTTCGTCCCGCTTTGTGGGTTTTCCTTTTGTTGGAATTTCTTCTCTTTTTTTTTTTATGCTATACGTCAATCGCCATAGCGATGTAACGCTGTCAAGTTTAACCGGTATCAGTCGCCGCGTATAGCCTGGAGGTAAATACCGCGATCATATATAATACAGGTACTCGTATATGTATAGCTGATATCTTTGTGACGGCCACCCTTCGCCGGAAACTTGATTTTCACGTTTGATTTGATAAAGATCTCCGAAATGTCGAATCGCACGAAAATCCCCGGGAGTGGATCGTTTGTAGATCTAACCTTTGCGATCCATATCCCAAGGTGAACGATTCGCAAGGTAGTTTGCGAATTTGACTTAACTTTGGGGACCTAGCTACTCACGAACATCTAACTTTAGCTGACGCGAGTGTATATCTTATATAGTATATCCACGCAGTGTTTCAAAGCTGAAGGACCTATACAGGGAAGAAACCTTGATACTGCACAGTCGATGCGCCTAACTGCGCATGCGCCAAATAATTCAATTTTATTGGTCGGTGAGATGGTCTCGCGATAATATTATGACGTATGCGGCAGGGGTGCTAACTTGCGAGAAATGAAGCAAGAGCTGTCAAACTTTCGCGCGTAGATTAGTCAGTTGAGGTTATGTTGTTGTTCATTTCTATTTAACGTCATTATCAAAATAAAAGTGGCATTTGAGATTATAACCTCAAAAATTCGTATCAATTATATCGCCGCCGAAAACAAAGTTTGACAGCTAAAACTCGGGATGGCTAACCTGCCTCAGCGGACGACGAAACTCGCGCATGCGCAGTCAGGCACTTTGACTGTGCAGTATCAAGATTTCTTCCCTGTATATCCGCCATCGAAACGATATGATGCGATAATATTCTCTATGTGGCTGTAACGTATAGGTATAATAATATCGAATGCGGATACCGAGCATCACGATTTTCTCTGCAAAGTGGCAAAATCTGTTGCAGTGGTGATTAATTTTGTACTAAAACCTGTGCATTGAGCGACAAACATTTTGTTCTTTCGTCGACTATCCCCAGACCTTGCATAATCCTCTATGCAACGTTATGTACCTATATTGTTAAAAAAATGTCCGAAACAAAAAAGTTGCGGTCGAAAATTGGCAAGGGTGAGGGTCGGACGTTGATTGGAGCAGCGTGGAGTGCTACCTACACCCGTACCTATAATTCATGTTTTTCAAAGTTAAATAAACTTGTTTATCCTTGAAATTAGAACGTTTGGGCAGAAATTGCTTCAACCCTTGATGTAATTATCAAAAATTGGCGTACACGAACTTACCTATACCTACTGTACATGTACAATGATTATTCATGGGTACTATACCGTACGACGTACGTACTCGAAAGTTTAGTTTTGTTCCCTATCACCGTTCGCAAGATAGTCATCGAATTTGCCTTGCGACTATACCTATAATAGCATTATGCTTATTTGAAAGGCCAAATGTTCTTTCACTCGATGGAAATAGGTAGTATTATATGTATAGCAATACGTAGGTTATTATATACGTAAAAGTTGTGCCCGAATGTCGTTGAACTCAACCGGTCGTCTTTTAATAATTTATTTCTCTCTTATATACGCGAGCTAGGGAGCATTCCTTTCGCTGTGAAAAAAAGGTTGAAAAAGAAAAGATTCGTACACATCTATGCCTAGACTATAATATATGCCCGTGTCAAATATACGCAACACAGAATACGTATGCGTAAATACCAATACCAATACCTATACATACATACATACACAGAGAGTATTCGTGGATGCGGATCACTTGTTGATGCTTGACAATGAATTCACAATGAATTGAGCACAGATTCATTCAACAAGTGATCCGCATCCACGAATCCTCATGGTATAGTTCAAGCATCTCATCTTGTCAAAATAAATAATGGCAAAAAAAAAAAAAAAAAATAAATAAATAAATAAAAAGGCAACTCGGTTCTTTGATCATTATAATTATAGGCTATACCGACCCCTTAGTGGTAAAACATGCTACCCGAGAATATGCTGGGAAAACATGCTACCCGAGAATAAGCTGGCAAAACATGCTACCCCAGAATAAGCCGGCAAAACATGCTACCCGAGAATAGGCTGGGAAAAGATGCTAGCCGAAAATAGGCTGGGAAAACATGCTACCCGAGAATGAGTTTCAAGAACATACTATCTCACGTCAGAAATTTTTTGGAGCAAAATTTGGTTGGTAACACTGCTGCTCGCATAAAGACGAACAAAACGATCTTCATTCCAATTTTTATACAGAAAGTCTACACAGTCTAACTATTACCTAACATTTGTTGACATACTTGATTGCGGATACTTGTTTTTTTTTTCTCATGTCATATTTATTTGAAAGATCGTGAAGAATATAAAATGTTATTAACATTATGTAGATATCGCACACCTAGATCTAAACTGAGACAAGTCGAAAAATCTCATTTTTCAGTATGAGGAAGAAACGTTTTGTTCCAATTATGCTTTTGGATAAATAATTCATTAATTACACAACGTGACGTCTTTTCCTCATACTGAAAAATGAGATTTTTCGACTTGTCTCAGTTTAGATCTAGGTGTGCGATATCTACATAATGTTAATAACATTTTATATTCTTCACGATCTTTCAAATAAATATGACATGAGAAAAAAAAACAAGTATCCGCAATCAAGTATGTCAACAAATGTTAGGTAATAGTTAGACTGTGTAGACTTTCTGTATAAAAATTGGAATGAAGATCGTTTTGTTCGTCTTTATGCGAGCAGCAGTGTTACCAACCAAATTTTGCTCCAAAAAATTTCTGACGTCAGATAGTATGTTCTTGAAACTCATTCTCGGGTAGCATGTTTTCCCAGCCTATTTTCGGCTAGCATCTTTTCCCAGCCTATTCTCGGGTAGCATGTTTTGCCAGCTTATTCTGGGGTAGCATGTTTTGCCAGCTTATTCTCGGGTAGCATGTTTTCCCAGCATATTCTCGGGTAGCATTTTTTACCACTAAGGGGTCGATACGGTATAGGACAAGGTTCTTTGAATTAAGAGAGGTTATCTCATCCGGCCGAAAGTTTCGTGGCGGGGTGTACAAAGGGGGCGCCGGTTTATCTCTCTTGCCACGCGGACCTCTCTGTTTTACAACAGTGTGCGTGCTCGGGCCTGCGGGTGACGTCATTAGTACAATAACAATGAGAGGAAGTGAGTGGACGTATACCTACCTACCTACCTATACATACCTACTTACATAGTAGAATGAAAGGGGGATATATGGTACCTATAGGTAAGCCCGACCAATCGGATAAAAGTATAGACATAGATTAGGTAACCTCTCTAGATTCTCGAATCCTTCACTGTGTAGGATTATATTCAGTATATAATATGGGATATGATATCTCGTTCTCGTGCGGTTATCGAAAACACGAGGGCAGAGGGCTTATAATCAAATACGCTTATACATACATATATATAATATATATATATATATATATATGTATGTACCTGGAATATAAGAACGAAAGTTGATCTGCTGCAGTTGTAACCGGATCCGAATTTGATGAAAATTTAAACTTCTCATTAAACAGGCAGAGCGGTATACTATACATATAGGTATATGTATGGGTATTCGGTACATACTATAGCGAAAGAAGGCCTATATACATGGCCTCCGCGGTAAAAAGCTCGGCTCTCTGTAAATACCTTCGTTTTTATTTCCTCTCGACAATTGTAGTAATATATATCGCTGCAACTCGAACCATTGTCGGCCTGCAGAAGAGAAGACGGGGGCGGGGGCGGTGCGGGGGAGCGGTTACCTTGATCCTACTTCGGTTAAAACAGGCGCCTCCACTCCACCCTCTCTGTGTTCAATTCACTGAAACAATAAGCGAAATGGGATTCCAGCCCAAAGTCCGCGCTTCATTTCATTTTCACGTTGTTCAAACTGGGTTTGAAACGACAGTTTTCATTTATTGCAAATCTGGGCGAAAATTATCATGTCGTTGTCGTTGTCGTTGTCGTTGTTGTTCTTGTTCTTGTTGCTTGAATTGTGAAAAGTACAGATGCGCGGGAATTGAAATTGAAAGTTCAATTGCAAATATTATTTTCATCCGAATGAGTTCGCGGAAATGATTGGTTGGCATCGTTGGCGTTTTAAAGTGCATTTAATCTGCCTCCGAATGAGCCCTTGCAGAGCTCTCTATCTCTAGCCGTTTTAAAGATAGCGAATGCGAAAGAATAGTAAGGTTGCAGACGAAGTGGTTTTCGGTTCTCGTTTCCACGGCAGAGTTGGTTCCCTCCGTTCTCATGCCTCCTTCCTCGTCAAGCCAGCCGGTATCCCGGCGGCGACTGGCTTATCTGGGTAGATAAGAAAATTTTCTGAAATGAATCTAAACCTTTCGCCGTCGGGATAAACTCTTGATTAAGTCACCGCCCCATTGTCACACAGCCCCATCTTTTATCCCTTACCAACCCTGCAGCCCTCCTTTTATATCACCTCTTTTATTTCAACTCCACTCTATTTATTACCTTTTTCCAATTTACTTTACAAACTGATTTTAAATAGAGTGAGTTAGGATTTTGTTTTAAACGGAATTTCAGACGCCTTACATCTGCATATTACCTTACCTACCCGCATCTACACCGACATCTATAGATATTCAGCTAGTATACCTACATAAATACCTATATACGTTTATATACCCACTATATGTATATATATATATATACCAACTATATACAATATATATATATATATATATATATATATACGCCTCGACGTTTGTCTTATACAACTTTCATCCCCTATATAATATATAGTCTCCTCAAAGTTCTGCGAGGGTCTCCTTTCCGCAGTTTACTTAATTTCGGCAACCCTTCACTTCCTGCAGGGCTATTATATACACCAGGGCCTAATCAATTCCGTAGTTTTATTTCATTCTTTCAGAATATCATTTGCAATTTGGTTACTTGACTATTATGAACCTACCTGCGTATGCTTATTGAATAAATATTATGCCTACTATACACAGGGTGTCCAAAAATTATAGTTACGCTTTTGCGAAGGATCGTTTATAGCATTTTTTATTATCGCACTGCTCGTCGAAGGGGGGGGGGGGGGGGGGGGGGAGTGTATAAGGTACAAGGAGGGTACATAATGTAAGAAACTTGACATTATACGGTGAGCATAATTCTGACACCAGCCACATGGCTAGCCCATGTGCGCAAGTCAGTGCAACTTGGACCATATCTCTTTAGCTGTTCAGAAAACACTTTCTTGCGGACAGGAAACAGACTTGCCTGTATGTACTTGAAAATACAATTTTCAACATTTTGGGACCGTCTCATCTTTCCCACATTCGAAAGTCAAGATTTATTACGCTTTCTCTTCGTGGGAAAAAGCTCTTTATTTTACCTTCTGTGCGCGCGCGTTCGTGTGTGTATAGGTACGTGCAATGCAGTATACGCCATGTGCTAAAAACCCGTTCCTCGAGAATTATAGCACATGAAAAGAATATCTACATAGCTACTCATACGTAAAATCAATAAATAATGTATAGGTATATATGTACGGATCATTCTATAGTCTATAGGAAATGGGTCATACATGCTTGTATGATTTTGTCTACATAGGTACAAAGAAGTTCAGCTTGTCAAAAAATAGGAATTTCTCCTATTATTTTTGTCGCTCAACGTCGGTATACCTGTAATATTATAAGGCTTTCACAGTCGCGTCTGAGAACTGTCATGTTTGGTTCCAATGTTTCTATGGTAACTTTGCGGTGTATACGTATATATATACCATATACCTACCGCGAGTTCGATAAAACTATAGAATTATTATGAGCCTGACGTTTTCCGGCCGCGGCTCGAAGTAGGTTGACAGAACGTTCACGAGCTGGCACGCGAGTCAGACGCTCATCATATAGTACTATTGTACACAAGCTTGCGCATACTATACATATGATGGACATACGATGGAGAATTTCCAGTTGAATACACATTATCAGATACCTACATTGAGTTCCTCTTTCCCTTCCACGTACATTGGCTAGGGGTGGGTTTAATTTCAACTTCTGCAGACCCTGGCATATATCATTTTCTCAACGATCGACACGTAATTGAAATTATCCATAAAATTTCCAACGCAAACCGTTGTCATACGGAAATTTTTTGGTAAGATAGGTGTACAGAGGTGATATTATACAATGTACGTATATATAGGTATATACTATCGGGCTGTAAAATCGGGACACGTGGGTTTGACACACTACATGATACATCTAATTGAAAAAAAATCGGACAGCCTTTGGATACGAATCATTTTCAAGCTTGTTCTATTCCCCGTCAGATCAGCCAAAGACCATTGTTGTATGAAAATCAAGATGAAAGTTATCGTTCAGTGTATTAAAAAAAAACGTAGTTTTTACACATTCTCTTTCGTAGCTTCACTTCAACTCATCGCCATTCTTCCAAAATAGCCGGAAAAAATATTTTAAAAATCGTGCTCAATCTTTGAAGCTTTCTAAGTACAATGCTTTTTTAATTTTGGAGAAATTCCCAAAATTATGATCACGGCAGTGGAAAATAGCCCAAGTGGTGATCTCGGAGACGAGTAACAATCGAAGGTTCATCAATGGCTGAAAATTTAGGGAAAAATTATGATAAGCAATTGCCATTGCGATTCAATATGTTCGATGTGTTGTTTAACAATTATTGCAAAGTATTCCGCGTTGAGCTTTCGGGGCAGTATCTCGCGCGCGGCGCCTATGGCTGCAGGAGCAATAACTGTTGAACAATATACATTGGCGTAACTAGGACTTTTCTCGGGGGGGGGGGGGGGGGGGGGGGGGGGGGGGGCGCGGCGGCTGGCCCCATCCTTCACTTCGCTTTACCCGAATTTATGTATCCGAAATTTACAATTTGGTTTTTTTCATCTTTCTGGGGTGGGCACTCAACATTCTAGGGGGGGCCGTGCCCCCCCCGCCCCCCCGTAGTTACGCCAATGACAATATATCGAACATTTCAAATTGCAATGGCAATTGCTTACCATAATTTTTCCTTACATTTTCAGCCATTGTTGAACTTAATTCTATTGTTACTCGTCTCCGAGATCACCACTTGGGCTATTTTCCACTGCCGTGACCATAATTTTGGGAATTTCTCAAAAATTAAAAAAGCATTGTACTTAGAAAGCTTCAAAGATTGAGCATGATTTTAAAAATATTTTTCCTGGTCATTTTGGAAGAATGGCGATGAGTTGAAGTGAAGCTATACGAAAGAGAATGTGTAAAAACTACTTTTTTTTAAATACATTGAACGATAACTTCCCTCTTGATTTTCATACAACAATGGTCTTTGGCTGATCTGACGGGGAATAGAACATGCTTGAAAATGATTCGTATCCAAAGGCTATCCGATTTTTTTTTCACTTAGATGTAGTGTGTCAAACCCACGTGTCCCGATTTTACGGCCCGATAGTAGGTAGGTATATCCATCTGTCCGAGCGTGTAACCCACATGAGTATACATACCTATAATATGTACAAATAGCACGGGTGGAGAGAGGCTCGTTAACAGGTGTCTGGTGTTTCGCGCTAATTAATTTACGGTCATTAAATTGTCGACGTCTAATAATTAATTTTCGATCTCGGTGGCAATTGAATAACTTATGTGCCAATGCCAGGTGTTATCGTATAAAGGACCTCAACTGTGAATTACAAATTACAATCAGGTGGGCTCTAGGTTCTGAATTAGACCAGTGGTCGGTTCATTCCATCCACTCGACTCTGTAGAATATAGATGGCATCTAATGTCTAATGACACACTCGTGATCACAACGCGTTGCGACTCTGCACCTTTAACCACGTTTGCAGACGAGACTCGACCAATATATACATATTGTTCCGGACTCACAGAGCTATTTGGAACTATGACTAGGTGGAGTTTCTTATGGTGAATTTCGACGAAAGGATTCGACCCACAATATGGTTTCGTAAACGGTGATGCTGAAAGAACGGTTTTAATTTACCTCAGGACCTATATTATATAATGAGCCTCAGGAGCAGAAGAAGAAGAACGGTTGCATTGGCAGCCTGTAATCTGACATGTATATATACCTAAAACATGCAGGAGTTATAGAAATTGCAATGAAAGTTTTACGTATGCACGTGTATCATTATATTATGCTGGGTAGGTGTTACATGGCAGTGGATATACCTTGAGTTTAGCATACGTACCGCACGTATACATTTGACCACGTTACGGTTGAATAGACCTGGACGAAAAGTTGTTAGTCACATGGGGTAATGTCTGAATAGGCTCTTTGTCCGAAGCGAAAGATCGGGGGGAGCTTTCATGCGGTCGTTAAACGTAATATATATTCCGAGAAAACTACTTAAGGCTAAGCAAGCCGGAGAAACTCGCCCTCGGAGTCAGTGTGTTTCTATAAAGAATCCTCAAGCTCGCGAAATTCATCTAGTATACCATGCCAGTGTGTAAGGTCATATACATGCAGCTATGTATTGAGGCACAGACCGCTGGTATCCCGATCTACCGCGTGATGATATCCCTTAATTTTAAAGATACGCGGAATTGTTGGGTATATAGGTTTATACCGAGAAGAAATCTTGATACTGCACAGTCAAAGTGCCTGACTGCGCATGCGCGAGTTTCGTCGTCCGCTGAGGCAGGTTAGCCATCCCGAGTTTTAGCTGTCAAACTATGTTTTTGGCGGCGATCTAATTGTTACGAATTTTTGAGGTTATAATCTCAAATAATCGCGTTAGCGATTCGGAAAGGCTTGAAAATCTTTATTGAAACTTGATGTTCGACTGTCGCAATTTATTTCGAACAGTTGATTGCTCGCTTCGATTCGATTGAATTATCTTCTGATATGGACTATTTTATTCAAGATTACTAATCGATGCCAGTTTTATTTTGATAATTCACGTTAAATAAAAATGAACAACAACATAACCTCAACTGACTAGTCTACGCGCGAAAGTTTGACAGCTCTTGCTTCATTTTTCGCAAGTTGGCACCCCTGCCTCATACGTCATAATATTATCGCGGGACCATCTCACCGACCAATAAAATTGAATTATTTGGCGCATGCGCAATTAGGCGCATCGACTGTGCAGTATCAAGGTTTCTTCTCTGTATATTATATAGGTTCTATAGTCGCTTGGCTGTGACAACTACATATACCCTCCTTCTTGTGATTTGAACTACACGACTCTTTTTTCCCCCCTGTTTGACGATTGTGTAATGGAGAAAGCAAGAGAACCAACCTCGAGTTACGATTATATTATATACCGGGTACGGTATTCAGGGTGCCTGGGACTCAATGTCATACGCAGCTCACCAGATAATTAACTTTTTATATTATTCATGTATTTTTATCACGGTCTAACGATAAGAAGAGAGGGCTGATATTTGTTGGGCATATTCCTCACAGTCGTGCAGCGTAGAAATAGTCATCAGACCCCTTATTCTATTAGGACCGTGATTTTGATTTACGTATGGATGAATGGATGATGCATACAATGCTTTGCAATCGAGAGGATTGATGGTAAAAGGAACTAGTTTCACGGGTCAAAATGTATAGATAGATAGATGGAGCGGTATTTATTCGATCTTGGAGCCATGCTCTCTCAGGCCGCATATACATATAGGCAATACAGTTATAAATATATACAGAAAAAATAAATGATAAAAGTTATGAGTACCTATAAGACAGAATGAAAAATATGACCATAAGTATAAAATATAAAATGCGAATAGTTCCCAAAGTGCTTCGAACATATTCGGAAGGAATGTCAATGTACGTAACAGCTGATGTGAAATGTTGACTTGTATTTTTCACCCAAATATCCGAGTATTCGTGGTTATACTCGGTTATACTGTTTGTGTTTGTGGAATAAATTCATTTTTGGATGGGCGAAATGAAAGGAATTCATTGACACATTTGCCTATTTTCATAATGTTACCAAGTAGAGAAATAGTTCAGTTTTATGGTTACCCCGGTTCTACCCTGGACCCTGGACTCTGACGATGACACGTCACGATAATTAAACGACCCGTATGAATAAGCCGGTGTTATGTTTGCGGTGTACTGGGCCGGGCTCCCTATATTGAAGGGTTCTTGGAATATAATTAGTAAACAAGTCGACTTAGTCCCTTTTCCGCAAAACTACCTCATATTTCACCCTCAACGTTTTCTGGTACAATTTATTAGTAACATGGAGGAATAAAATAACGCTTAGGCCTATGTATTTTCCGAAAAGAAGGGCACAAGTTGATTTTCCATCCATATACTCAATAAATTTATAATTTTCAACTGACCGAGAAAGTGTAGCGAAATAATTGATATCTGTGTCAGTGCATTTTGACGCGATGGACGCGATATCATATAGCTGGGTTAAGAGTTGCGGCTTGGTGTAGGTATACCTATATATGTATCGCAAATTCGAACGGGGCGAGTGGTCTCGTTTCATTACGGCGTATTCGATACCATTGAGTGGCTAGTGCAGCTTGCGATACTAGTGCGACAGGAAATGGAAGAAGAAGCATGAAAGTGTTGAATCGATTTGTTTTTTGTTTCCTTTTTTCGTGGTTATGATTTATAGAACATTTTCCGCCCGATGGGTAACCAGGAGGAAGCGAAGGGCGGTGTAGCTAACTTAATGGCTCGTATGCATATAGGTATAGGTATAGGTATGCATTATGTACAGTTTTGAGACTTTTCAGTTGGGTGGTGGGCACAGCGGTTATCAGCTGTGCGGTGCGCGGAAGCAGCAGCAAGTCGAATAGAAGACTTTGAGGCCTTCGAAGCGAGATCGCCGTTCGTTGAAACAAATGACTACGTTTTCTGGCTGGATTCCCTGAATTCCGGGCGTCTCTTCGCGGGGCGCATCGCACCGTCAAGGCGTCAACTGTCATGCGAAGGCAGGAGACATAGACCAGGGACTAGAGACTAGGGACTTGGGACTCGAGTGTCGTGCAGAGATTATGGTATATACTGCATTCTTCATTGTCATTCAGCCTTCTCTCCTCGGCAAAACTCCTCTCAGCTCCTGCTACTTCCGAGAATTCGTCTCGCCGTGCTGTATACCTACGTCCTTACACACGCGAACAGAGTTCTATGTAACTTTGATCTCTGTACGCATGACGTATATCTTTATCGTACTACCTACACCCATACCTACGTATACGGGATCTTTCATTCGTGAATACTGAATACTACACTACCGCTATTGTTTTTACCGCTAGAGTGTATTGTATGCAATGGATCAAGACAAAGTCATTAAAGTTGATTCATAATCAAGTATAATAATTCTTATTTTTCACCCAATGATCGTCTATAATATTGTGATCAGTTTCGATACACCGTCGGTTGAACGCGGTTACGGGCGCGGTGGTATGACATACGAGAATGATTCGCCTTCGCGCAGTTTGGTTTTGGTACAACAACGATTGGTTCACGATTCGGTGAAACGAGTGATACTATGGGTGGTATATTCATAGTCAGGTGGTCTCCAGACAGTTCTTGGGACCGCACCTTGACGAAGATCGTCTTATTTATTTATACATTGCAGCATATTAGGTGACATACATATTACAGATTATTATTGAATTTGTCTACTACAGCCAGCGGCTATACGATACTACAGCCATAAATAATAACGGAGTTTTATTTGAAATGAACGAAGGTTGCCTTGATATATTATGTCGGAAGCAACAAGTGATGGAAAAATCCATCTCGTTCATTCTTTGTCCCCTTTTGAAGCAGCAACTTTTTGTCCCAATCCATTCTCCCGCATCTTCGATATATATAATAGTTTATGAAAGAAAACTGGACTACAGTATTCTTCATCGATACACCCCGCAGTAGGTATACTACTGTACGTGCAGTAATAAGGCCAACGGTGTGCGCGTTGGGTCACCTAAATTCTACTTATATTTATTTTATAGGGAAAAGTAGGTATACCCTCCGCGGAAGGGATCTACACAGGCAATTATAGATGCAGTGAATAACCATGCACACTAGGGTGGTCCTTAATAGGGTCGTTGACGAATTTTGACAAGTGCGCCCCCCAGATAGGTTCGAAATAAATAAATAAAAATGTGTGCGAAACCCAAGCACTGCAGCGGTTCAATGGAAAGACGTGCCTCTAAGCTCGTTTTGTTTCCCATTTGAATAACATGGGCTTTTTGACTGTTTTAATCAATTTTTTTCTCGAAGGCCCAATTATTCGTCAAAAAATCTAAGATTCGGCAACAATGTCGGTGATGATACTCTCTTCCAGTAAAATAAAATTTGTCCACATCCATTCGGAATTCCATGTTGGTTCACATCCCTAACTTATTGTGAGACTTTCGAGCGAAGCGAAAAAATTGTTCTCTCCTACAAAGTTGTTGAATATTCTTCGTCAATGTCGTACCTCATCAACTCATCAGAATGTGTAGCTCGCATTCATGTTCATAACTTCGAAAATCACCGCCATCCCCTAAAAATCGCACTAAAAATAGTGGGTAAATTAAAAAAAAAAAAAAAAAAAAATGGTTTGGCTACAAAAATGATTCGTTTTCAACAGGAGGGTGACAAAAAGAACATTTTTAATTTTTTTTCTACATTCTTCTTCGATACATTCTTTGAGTCACCCCCACCTACAAAAATTGGAAAAATAATATTTTTTTTTTTTTTTTTTTTTTATAATCAAATTTTTTTATTCATTTCTTTTTTATTTTGTTTTATTTTGTTTTATTTTAAGCTCGCCACATAGAATAACGCATCAACCAAAATCAATAACATTGGATAGCGATTTTTCCAATTTTTGTAGATGGGGGTAGCTTAAAGAATGTATCGAAGAAGAATGTAGTAAAAAAATAAAAAATAATAATAAAAAATTTTATTTGTAACCCTCCTTTTGAAAACGAATCATTTTTATGGCCAAACCATTTTTTTTTTTTTTTTTTAATTTACCCACCATTTTTAGTACGATTTTTAGGGGATGGGGGTGATTTTCGAAGTTATGAACATGAATGCGAGCTACACATTCTGATGAGTTGATGAGGTACGACATTGACGAAGAATATTCAACAACTTTGTAGGAGAGAACAATTTTTTCGCTTCGCTCGAAAGTCTCACAATAAGTTAGGGATGTGAACCAACATGGAATTCCGAATGGATGTGGACAAATTTCATTTTACTGGAAGAGAGTATCGTCACCGACATTGTTGCCGAATCTTAGATTTTTTGACGAATAATTGGGCTTTCGAGAAAAAAATTGATTAAAACAGTCAAAAAGCCCATGTTATTCAAATGGGAAACAAAACGAGCTTAGAGGCACGTCTTTCCATTGGACCACTGCAGTGCTTGGGTTTCGTACACATTTTTATTTATTTATTTCGAACCTATCTGGGGGGCGCACTTGTCAAAATTCGTCAACACCCCTATTAAGAACCACCCTAATGCACACATACATACTCCTACCTATACACAGGATATAAGACGACGTCTATTATTCGAATATCGACCTTTAGCTCGATGACGCGATCCCGAGTCTATAAGGGTACGACCGTTGTTTCCTATTTTCTGCCTCGTGCCTTCTTTTTACCTTTATCGCAAAAGGTTTCAGGGCAAGTCTTGATTTCTACAGGACAACTATATGAAACTCGATACACAAGGATCGAAGAATATACTTATGACGTAATTGGAAAATGATATGGAATCGGCCCACCTACATAGTCTGGATTAAGCTTGTTTGCGTTTGCTGCCACGTTGTCTCCATTTATAGAATTATATAAATGTATCGTCGTGAGCATATCGTCACAGGAACAAGTATATACTATTAATAGCTGCCTGAGAAGTGGGTAGCTGTTAAACATTTATCGAGATCCTGCTTATAGTTGTATACATACAGTAATTTCGAAAGAATATACATCTGATAATACATCTAGGTGTCATGAGTACCTATATAGCAACGGTATCATCGAGTCAGTCGAAAGAGTATAGAAGAGGCAAGGCAGGGGCAAGAGTCAAAGGTCGTAAGTTGGAAGAGAAACGCGAATGCCGCGACGTTATTGCAGGCGGGACGTATCGCATCAGGAATTGGGGTGACTTTCTCAGTAAACCCCTGGCGCTCGGTGAGCTTCGGAATTGTTCGGATAACTTCGACTATCCCGAGCCATCTCGTACATCCCGTATACGTGGGGTAGGTATATGGTCGGGGAATAGTTGAAAGCATGCAGTCAAACCACGATGCTCACGCGGAGCGCCGTGCCGCGCCGTTAGCCCCGTAAACTTCTCAAACATTATTCCTCCCCGTGATTCTGCACTCGCGTATTACAAGTATATACATCTATATATACACCTATACACTTCGTATTGTAATCGACGTTCTGATATTAATTTAACGCGTTAGGTATATGGGTACTGGGTAGATACATATATACTCTTGACGCAATTCGTATCGCTCCGCGTTTTAGACTTTGATACAGTGACATTATTGCACCCATATATAGGTATACCTATGGGTATAAATATAATGTACTGTGTACTTTCGTATTTCCAATTCAAGGAGACTGATCCTTTACTAACTTTGAGGAAGGAAGAAATTTCAGAGTGACTATTACTATACGAAACCGGTAAAGTTATTCCGTTTGTTTATGCATTTGAAGTATACCGAGTCTTCATCGCGGTTCTTCAAGGTAAATCATTCGAAATATTTGAATAGGAAAGGAACGGACGAATGCAGGATGAGGCTGAACGCAAGTATTTCGTCTATAATATTGCAGTCTATACGCGTATCTATATTCTGTATATTATAACATGTATATGCCTGTGTACCTATATTGAATATACCTCACGGATATACATCCTACATAGTATACATATATACAATTACCAATTAATTACGATTATCACGATTATATAGGTGGTGGATTTATCAAGCATATTCCAGGGGTTATAAATGCGTCAAAAGAATTTCCCTATATATACTTTCTGAACATCTCGGGCGGGACCTGGCTAGACGCCAGCGATTCTTACAAGTGTTTGTTCCTCATACGCTTCAGATCTTTGAAGTAACCCATTTTTCATAAAACTTCACTACGTGTTGCATGAATATATGCTTAGTCATTCGCAGAAGACTGAAAGTATTTGCAGAAAACAGAATAAAATTCTATTTCAGCGATCAGTTCTAACATCTGATAACATTTGGAGCAGCGTTTAGGTGGCCGAGAATCCAGCGCCGGCAATTGTTTCTCATTTTCAACGAATAAGAAAGCCCGAAACCAATATAACAATTGACAATTTTCACTGGTGGCCACCTCAACGCTGCCCCGAGTGTTCAGACGTTAGATATATTCTCCCTGTATCTATATATGCACACATAATACATATACGAACACCTGCACGTGTGCGAGGAGATAAATCACCTTTATTTCTCAATCAATTGTTTACGAATAGCTCATATTATGACACTCCACTCGCAGTTTATAGATTAATAATTGTGAATCTGGTTTCTTTCATGATACAATAATTATATCGGAGAGTTTTCCGAACGAGAAAATTCCATTGGAACCATAAGGCTACCCGCGATAAGACCGACACATGGTGCGGTGGATGATATCCATACATTTTCGACTAGATTCAAGTAATTTCATCCCAGACAATGGGAGTTGATCTCCGCAGGGCTGGTCCAGGACTTCGAAAAGCGACATCTTTTCGAAATATCATTCCACGCTGGAGATGTTCATTGCACCATTTTCTCGGCGTGGCGCAGGGAGCGGAAGTTATCCCATCCCATCTCTTGCGCCAGGTGCAAATTGTTATTTTGACAAACACTGACTGTGTCAGGTTTGCCGGAGTATTTGAGTACTTGACTTCGTACGACTGCTTTACAGAGTTAATTTATTGCTAATCTGTTTCCATGTATGTCACTCGCAATCAATGAAATTTGCGGTCTCAGTCCTCCGCAAGGACTCGTTATGTATATACATATGTTGCTACGTTTCGCAGACGTAGACGCGCAATACATCTACCTATAGGTACTCACTACACAGGTAGTATACATATATATGGATATTAAAGAGATCCCTTTTCGCTAAGAGGTTCCCGCGGCCTTTGATCGCGGTGAACAGTTTTGCTGGTGGGTTTGTAACTTAGAATGTGATTTCGGCTGTTCAATTTATGCCGAATATTTCTAATCCGCTCAGCCAATCCCTGAACATATGGCAGACTCTCGTCTGTTCTTTTGTGATATTGGAGTATTCGTTTTGCATATCTTTGCTACCGCGCGGGGTTCTATTGTACAGCTTATCGACTCTTTATGAGCCGCTACTCCTTTTATAACTTTGTCTGGTTACTCGGGTCACTGTTCATCTGAATTGTGCCTCTGGGTAGTTATAAAAGTAAAAAGGCTTGCATACAAGTATTCTTATACACACAGATATACCTACCTAGTATGTGATATACGCGGATGAGTGAGCAATCAAGTGAACATTCAAAATGTGACTTATCCGCGTAGGCAGTGCTTGGATCGGACTATACCTTGCATTCTGCCATATGGAATGAAATCCCAAGGGTGAATCGGAAAAATGTGGATAATGCAGAGCCCTGCAGAGTAGAAAGCCCTTTAATGATACCATTCATTCTCGATATGCTATACTTTATAAAACTATCCACCATTTTATCACCTCATTTTCATCTTTTCTCTGCATTAATGCGGGGACCCCTGTGTAGAGACCAAAGAAATGCTTGGAAGAGCCAGGCCCATTCCTATATGTACATTTATAACAACCCGAGATTGAATATTCTGGCTATTTTACTTCAGACGTTGTTATGAAATATCGAAGAATTATCGTCATGGTTGTGTGAATTTCCAACACTTATCGAATTGATATGACGCGACCGGAAGAACACGAGGCCTATAGCTGTCATTGGATCATAGCTCGAATTTTTTCCTATACAAAATCGACACCATTCCTGCAGTCGTACATTTATAGAGCTAAAATATATGGTCAAGTGCAAGTGGAGTCTTCAAATGTTGTACGAATCACTGTCTTTTCCAATCCGGACTGTGCCCTTCGATGTGTGATCAGCATTATATATACCCGAGTCGAAATTTAACGCCTCATTAGAACCTCAAAATTTTACCGTTGGGAGGTTTTTGAGGGTCTAGAGAGGTTTATTTTGTATGGGAATTGAAACCCTCTTTAGCGCCTAAAACTCGTAGTTACCAGACAAATGCAGCATTTTAGGGTCAAATGAGGATCTCACGAGAACCTCGCAAAACCCTCACTGCGCCCTGCCGCGTAGCGATGCACGGCTGCATGGTGATCGGACTTTATGAGTATCAAAATAGGCGCTAAATTATTATTACGGATTGAAAAGACGTTCATTTGTGCGCTATGAGTACTCAAGCGGGCGCTGAATTTCGACTACAGAGTTGTAGGTTGATAATAGGAGTTTGAGGTCTAAACAGGATCTGTAGAGACGTTATGAGTTGGATGCTATGAGTATCAAAGCAGGCGCTAAATTTCGACTATGGAGGACTTGTAGGTTCAAAATAGGAGTTTGAGGTCTAAATAAGATCTAGAGACGTTGAGTTGGATGCTATGAGTATCAAAGTAGGCGCTAAATTTCGACTCTTGAGGACTTGTGGGTTCAAAATAAGAGTTTGAGGTCTAAATAGGATCTAGAGAGGTTGAGTTGGATGCTATGAGTATTAAAGTAGGCGCTAAATTTCGACTCGGGTATGGGCTTGAATCCCGCACCTCACGCAACCCACGTATAACATAATAATATATAGGTCGTAGAATAGAATAACGTGTATAACTAGATATGTCCCAGCGGCGTACGTCCGTCCGTCGCGGTCGTGTAGCTTCGCGGTTGCTCGTTCGGTCTACTCTGAAAGTGGAAGCACATTTGCATACCAGATTAGCCAATCACAGTCAACCGTCAAAACTGTCAACGCATTCCGGAGTGTTGGAAAGCCAATTTCCAATTTCCATAAATTCGCTTGGATTTCTCTCCCTGGTCCCGAGTCAGTGACCGATTTTTAATAAATTTACGCTTGTCAGCCATGAGCCATTCCGAGGACATTGTCTGCCTTGCTGGAATCTCTGTTACATACCTATACATACCTATACCTGGGTATATAGTATATACACACGCACACGCACACGCACACACATTTGCTCCTACCTACTACTTTTTTTCATCCATTATCGGCAATTGTACCTGACTATCGCGCCGTAGTATCTGACGGGTCTGTTAAAATCTCGAAGCCCCATTGGCGCACTAGTCGCGTACCATTTATTCTCTCTGTGTTTCTCTCTCTCTGCTTCTCTCTTTCATTCTTCCTTCAATTCTCTCATTCGCTCATTCCTTCTCTCTCACTGTCAATGTAGTTCAGCTGCCGGCGCTATCTTTTCCGCAGTAGCTTGTCATGCTTTTGACAAATCGTTTTACCAACAAGTTTTGCGTTACCAGAGGAAACTTTCTGACGTGGACGAATTGACTGATTATTTTTTGACGAGGCCATTATCGGAAGGGTGCTCTCTTCGCTTTCCTTATTTTTCTTCCCCTTTTTCCCTCATCTCCGTATCCTTCGTTTTTTGTTCTTCAAGTGGAAACATCGGGTATGTACGCTTGTCAGAACATGACGCTATGTGGACTATGCGATGTTGTTGCTGTTATCCGCAACCCATGGAATCGAAATTTAATTGTTTCACTCCCGCCTGTAATCAAGCTGTATTGTACTTGCATAACAATTGGAATTACTACTCTACGGTAATATTTGCCTCGTCATTTTCGTATAAATTATCACCATTACGACCATCGCCGGTGTTCCCGTCGTTTTTGTTATTATCACTGATAAAAACCTAATACTATATACCGTGAGAACCAGGTGAAACAGTACGGTTGAAGCGCGCAGGCGCCGAACAGTTCGTATTTCATAGAAATAGCTACTCGGTGCGCTAGAAGACCCCTAGGGTAATTTGGCGCGTGATTAGCGGTGAGGCTCGTACCGACTCTAGGGACATTTTCGTGCATTGGCTCGCCCTGTAAAAACTTGAGTAAGTCAGCATTGGCGCGAATTGACCGTGCTGTTTCACCTGATTCTCACGGTATAGCATAATTTTTTAAATGCGCGCCGAAATCGCAGCCACATCAACGCTTCTCTATAAGTGTACGGACGTTAGGAATTCACTCCGTATAATAATTATTACCAGATAATATTTATCAATTATCAGTAAACAATTGAATTCCCGGGTGATTTTTATTGAATCACAGATCGTCGAACACATCTCCGACATTATTTCTGACTCTTGAGCCACCTGAGCGCGAGGCGCTCGTATAGTACATCGCATTCGTTCTGGTTCTTGTTTTTCTTAATTTTTCTTCTCTTCTTATTGCCAACCAACTCGGGCAAATAAATCCTGGTGCTCAATCGAGTATGAATTAGCAATTAGAGTCGGAATCAGGCGCTGGGGGTGAGTGAGCTTGAAACTATATTTACTATTCCATCGAAAGTCGCCTGCTTCAATCTATCATTTATCTATCCATCTATCTTTTTCAGTGAACATCGCGTTTGCCCGGTTGACCTTGCATTCTCAATAACCTATGCTATATACCGAGAATATTCGGTGAGACTTGACGATCCCCTTCCTACGGCAAAACCAACACAGGCGCGTACCGCGTGCACGAGGCTCGTTCGGGACCACCACTGGTCATCCTATCCCGAACGGGCCTCACGCACGCGGTGCGCGCCTTTGTTGGTTTCGCCGTAGGAAGGGGATTGTCAAGTCTCACCGAATATTCTCGGTGTATCCGGTACTCATCTCGCCCCGACAAAGAAGTAAAATCCAAGAACTGACGAAACGTTCGGAAGTTTGAAGCCGGAATTCGAGAGATTTTCAACTGTTCGGATAATAATCATTCAATGATCGACTATTGGACTTTTTTTTCTGAATTTTTTTTACTGAACTTACATTTCTGGATACCGTGCGATGCGAGTGTACGCTTATAATACTGTCTTTGAATAATGTCCAATAATGATTGAATGAATAACAACACTTTTTCAGAAATATAAATCGAGTTAAATAATAATGATAATACAAAGAATATGCCATACACCTGAATCACTTGATTTCGTACTGATAATAAATGCGAAGTACCCACCACCCACACCGTCAATCTCTAGTGCCTGTACTTGATCTGATTTATTAAGGGGCGAGTAATTTTAATACTGAAATCGTACTTGATCCGTTCGGATTACATATAAATATATTCATATACTATACGTATACCCTGCAGGTATACGATCTATTTTCCTTTGAGGTGAAAATTTTTATTTGCCAATTCACACGGGTCATGAGCTCTGTGCCGCACCTTTGTTAAGAATCGTTAAATTTGATTTAATTTAGTCCCGATACACCTCGTGAACACAAGCAAAGGGCTGCCTGCGTAGGTATACCTATATACTTATCAGAGTTGAAAACAATTTTATAAGTATCCATTCATACCTTTTTTGTACTATATCAAAGAAGGAGTGAAAAATTGATACGCGATGGTATGACGTGATTCGGGGAGAATCCACGTAACAGGGTCGAGTTCACGCGTATATAGGTATAGGTATAGGTATAGGTATAGGTACAGGTATAGGTATACTGGTATATACATTATTATAATAGATATATGAGTGTCCGAGTATATCGGGATGGTCAAGATTTCACGAGTGAAGAAATATTGTATATCTGAACGTGGAATCCTGGTAATAAAACCCGTTATTATCAATCGTGGTACTCGCGCTCATCTCAAATATATATATATATATATATATCACTTGATTTCGTACTGATAATAAACGCGAATCATTAGTATATATATATATATATATATATACACATATATATATATATATATATACACACCTACCTGTATATCGTAGGCATTCCGATATACTTCGAGGTTTGAGATTCGGCAGCGATCTTTGAATATATATTCTCGAATTTTTACCACCTTTCTTTTCTATGGAAGCCGAATTTTTACAGACTTACACGAGGTGATAGTACTATGTGGTGAATGGGTATATTATATATATATATACACGCGGATCTAGTAATCACCTTCCCGTCGTGTCTGCGGTATAAGAAATTTGACGCTTCGTGATAAACGAAAGAAAATATAACAAGAGATTACGTGAGTGATTTCGATATACCGAAAGTATTGGGCACATAGGACACATACAGAGCGATTCTGTGGAAAACAACGCGCCTAAAAGGTAGGCAAACGGAAAACGCCTGAATTGAGCAGATCAAACATCGACGATTGGGTTTTATTTATTTCGTGGGAAATGAAACCCAATCGTCGATGTTCAATCTGCTCAATTCCGGCGTTTTCCGTTTGCCTACCTTATAGGCGCGTTATTGTCCACAGAATCGCTCTGTATATATCCACGTTAGAAATGTTAGCCTGTGTATATCCCGCCGAGGAGTTCAAGTCGAAGGCGGTGACGGGAGTTAAACTGAAACATGGAAAGTCAAGAAAAAAGTCAAAGAGCGTCGTTGTGAAGGAAAAAGGAGATGCGATCAGCGAAGTTGTTCCGAAAACCGAGGTATAAGATGGTATACATACATGCATGCGTCAATTTTCACGTATAATTTTGTTTTGTCGTTGATGTCGTTCGTATTCATTATACTCTCGGATGTGTGATCGTCTCAGTAGGTACGGTACTTCCGGTAATTTCGCTCTAATTTAATTTTTCTTTTATTTTCATTTTTGAAACTCCCCAAAATAAAATTCGAGACTGCACTCTTTATTTTAACCAGTGATTCATTACTTCCTATTTACCATATACATTAGGTATATAACTCTGTATGTATATAATGTATATAGCTATATAGTACCTACATATTATAGTCACGACACTCTCGCATTCACACATTTCGCCAAACACTCTCCGGGATGGAGAACACTCGGTATAATTAACCCAACGCGCAACGTCCGAGGTCCGTAATGTATTTAGCGTTTTATTCCCTCATTTCGATGTTCATATACGACGGGTATAGGTATGCTCCGGCGTTTGAACGTCGACGAAATGAATTTAAAAATAATACCTAAATAGCTGCAGTAAAATTCTTGGAAATATGCGAATATAGGGCTGGGAATTGAACTGCATCTGCGACTTCATTGCCCCCGAGCCCTATAACTCTGACAACTCTTAAAATCAGTTGGAATCTTACAAATCTCGTGAAAACTTTGCGAAAATTTTGAATAAATATCAATTCTCAGTTTTTCTTATAATTCTCGGGACGCACCTTTACACATAGGTATATTGTGTTTCCCTTCTGCGCCGTATCGGCGAGATAATCTCACATGGCGTAAAATCTGTCGAATTCATAACTTCATCCTAAGTGGAAATCTTGAAACCAAGTATTAGGTGCGACAAAGATCAATTCATTGCCTGCATAGTCAATTAAAATTTCTCCCCCGCCAAGATATAGTCGAAAAGTCCGTTTGGATACACTGTGATTACTAATTATATACAGCATATCATCATATTTTGCGAATTAATTATATGGGCCGAATTTCAAACGGATCCTATGCATCGTATATTGGCGCCTGATCTACGTACACTACACAATATAGGTATAATTTTATCGGACGGGTGTTGGAGGTTTTAGTAATTTCTAATTTCCCTTGACAAATCTGGGGCGGTACTTCGGTTAAAATTAATAAGGCTATCTTCGCGCTTTCACCACTATACAACCTCTGCAACCTTAACAACCCGCTAATACCCATTTCAACGGGTTGAGCTTCGGGGATTAATATCCCAAGTACGTGATGATATCGCTGATAAACCAATTGAATTCAAGTTATAACTCTTATCGAAGTTACATCAAGATTCGCGGCAGCGAATCGCCGCCAAGTACAAAAAAAAAAAAATCATCAAAATTTTTTATATATTTATTTTTTATAAGGCGAGCGCAGCCAAGAATTATTTACCCGAGGCAACGTTTATACCTGTGAACAAAGCGTTATATCTCCGGAACGGGTGAATGAATCTAGATGAAATTTACAGGATTTCGAATCCCAGTCCATATAAGCTCGCTGTGTAAATTTGAACAGATTCGGTTCTATAGTTCCGGAGATATTAACTGTCAAAGTTGATGAAAAAACACATTCTTCTTCTTCTTCTTCTCCGCCCTTTTTTCGCAAGACGCTTGCTAGGGACCACGATATCAATCGAACGGCTATATGTATCGACTTGAGATTTAAAACATAACTATTCTCCATAGAAATCTAACTCCCTATTGATTTTGGTGCGAATCTGTGCTCACACTCGGTCGGTAGATTTTGCCAAAGTCACAAGACGCTTAGTACGGAAAATGACCGCCCGAGAGCGCTGATTTTTTTACTTAATTCCGATTAAGTTTGTAAGACTGCAGAGAATTTTGAGTTACGCTACCGCACAAAGTTAGGTGCAGTAGAGATGTTTGTGCCTGGTTATACTTTTAGTTATGTGAGTTATGTCAGATCTTCTATAATTTTCATGAAATAGTCAACTACTGCTATTGTATACATACATCTCGGCGAATTATTTTCTTGTTATGTTTGTTTGCACTTCGTCATTGGTAGTACATAATTTGGTGGCATGAGCACTAAGGCTAATATTTCATCATCATTCATATGCTTCGCTATACTTACGTAATAATTAACTTTCCCTAACGCCGTGTGCAAAATTCGATTTTGTGTATTGATTTGCGTGCGCAAAATGCCACATTCCCTAACCCGTTTCGTTAGCGTGCGCAAAATGCGGTTCGCATGTGCAAAATGAATTTGCGTGCGCAAAATAGGTTCGCGGGTGCAAAATACAATTCGCGTGCGCAAAATACAATTTGCGTGTACAAAATTTACATATAGGTATATATAGGTATATGTAGGTATGTATGGGTAAATATAGGTATTTGTAGGTATGTATAGGTATATGTAGGTATGTGTAGGTATATGTAGGTATATATGGGTATATATAGGTATATATGGGTATATATAGGTATATATAGGTATATGTAGGTATGTATAGGTATATATAGGTATATATGGGTATATCTACTACATATATAAAAGGCTTTGTATGTTTGTATGTTTGTTACCGCTAAACTCGAGAACCAGCGGACCGATTTGGATGAACCTTACACCAAATTGTTCTTTAGGTTTTCCCGAGTAACATAGGCTATATAAATTATGCAAAATGAATTCAATCAGTTTAAAAAATAATAAAAATATGATAAATAAGTTGTGTTAAATGTTGCTTTCCCGTGTAACCAGCGCCGTACTTAGGCACAGGCTAACTAGGCTATAACCTGGGGCGGCAATATTTCAGAGGCAGCAGAATCGCGGGCGGCAACCGCACGGAAAGATATGAACCCGACTGGTTACGGTTCTGCACACGATTCAGTCAGGTGCTAGCGAAAAATAGCGCATACTGGTGCAGCACCACATACTGAGCACTGTTTAGAATACGAACCATTCGTGTGCGCACATGAATGAGTCGTGTGGGCACAGTAATAAGTCGTGTTCTAAACAGTACTCAGTGTGGTGCTGCACCAGGATTCGCTATTTTTCGATAGCACCTGACTGAGTCGTGTGCAGAACCGTAACCAGTCGGGTTTATATCTTTGCGTGCGGGTCCAAAATTATATTTGCGTTTTTTTTTCTTCCACCACTCGCACCATGTTAAAATTCTATTTCATCTGTTGGAAAATTTCACGTCTCAAAAAACTTCCACCGATGGGAGGTGGAGGGGGGAGGGGGGAGGAGTTGCTACCTAGCCTAGGGTGATAAGTCATGTTAACACGGCACTGACTGTTCCTCGCAATTAAGTGAGGCGCGAAGCGCCGAACAGACGAGGTGCGAAGCGCCGAGTGCCCTCGGAGCGAGCGAAGCGAGCGACGAGCGGGGTTGGCGCGCGAAGCGCGCAGGGGCAGAGCCCCTAGTATGGGTATATATGGGTATATATGGGTATATGTATGTATGTATAGGTATATATAGGTATTTGTATTTCATTCTCATATAAAGTACCAATAATTGCACAATAATAGCAATGATAATTCAGTTTGTAAAATGATTAAGTCAAAATAAAATAAAATATTTTCATTGAACTCTTTTTTTTTCGTTTCTTTTCTGCGGTATCAATGTATTAAGGTAGTACTGTCGGTACATAGCTGGTCAAGTTCATTCTGGCTCTCATTTGAGTCGGTTAGTATTTAGATGTGGCAACGTCGCATGATGTTTTCACTACACTCAAGCAGAGTAACATGATTTTCGTTCATATTCAACCTCACTTGCTGAATTGAAAAAAAAAACCAAATATCTGTTAAGATTTACTCATGTACCCAGCCCGTAGCATTTTGGACCGCGCGCGTCCTAACCTCTTTTACGACTTACGGCGTTGCCACATACGATACATCATTGTCAGCTATTCGCAGTTTTCAAATTTCAACTGCTTATCTTTCTTATCACACGCTCCTAAACTGTGTTTTCAAGCATCTGAAATGTTCAGCAGATATTGAACTATCATTCTGTGCAATTTCATTTGAATCTGAACGGTAGTCATTACCTAATCTTAGTTTGAAATTGCCAAAAGCGTGATTCTCCATAAGACTACGTGTTAAACACGTGAAAATGGAAATGCTCAGAACTTTTCTCTCGGGCTCCTAATCTTTACAAAAATTTAACCGAGTCATTTTTGAGCCAACATCTACGAGCATATTAAATTTCGTCAATATCTGTACGGTAAATCGTTTTACGACAGTACTACCTTAAGATAATTGCTAAATTACTTCATGAGAAAAAAATTTCATCGCTCTTGTGATCAAACTGCACTATATTTTTATAATCAATGTGGCAAATTGCCCCCCCCCCCCCCCCCCCCCCCCCCCCCTCGGCGGGGGCTTTGCCCCCTGCACCCCCACCAGGGGCTGTGCCCCTGGACCCCCCTCACCGTCAGTCTACCTATGTATCAATTCATCTGTCTTTTATACTATCATTTGTATATATTTAATAATTTGATATTACATACGAATTATCGATGTTCTCGAATTTTGCACAGCTCGTTAGGGAAAATAGTATACGCAACACGTGCGCATAGGTGTCTCCCGCAGTCGTCTTTTTGTCGCCCTCGCTTCGCTCGGGCGACAAACTCGACTCGTGCGGGAATCACCTATTTTGCGCACTCGTTACGTAATGTACTATTTCGCCACCCGTAACCGCCGCGTTTAGTTGGATCAAAGAATATTTGTTTCATTCAACCACTTTTTTCTCTCAGTGTGTTTTATCCAGGTATATGTCTATAATAAACTGAGATACTAATTGATTGTAAAGAAATTTGAACCAGCGTTCTGTCGAACCATTGACAGCGATTCGACAGAAGAAGTGTACTATGATGGAAATCGTAAAGTATCGTTCTGATCTTTGTATTAACGCGTTATGAGTCTTCTTTCGCAATAAATATATTCTACAGAAGTGAATAAGCGGTCTATTACTATGTGTCTTGAATCAGCTTTTCAAACCCAGTTCCCGCCTCTAATATGTGTTTCCGAAATATAGTCGCGCGCGAGTGTACGGACGCGCTTGCGTGCACTGCAATAATCATCAACCATTCATTGTAATTGATCTGCAGAGATAAATGTATCCGCAATGTATAAAGTAGGATTAAGGTCAAGTAATAAATTGTCTATATTCGACGCACTTCACAGAGGAACAGGACTATTTGATTTTTGATTAAATATTTCTATTACCACTTACTTCTTCGAACTTCCCTTATATTATTATTGATAACATACGTTTGCGTGCCCCAAAACAAGTCTTTCTCCGTCATTCTGTGGATGAGTACAATTGTTCCAGATGATAATCATAATACTAGGTCGCCACTCGGACAATCATTTGGATCACGTTTTCACGTTACAACAACAATCAAGTGCTAGCTCTATGTACGGCAATACTAAAAGTATAACTGGTAACTACCATTCAGTATACGCATTTAGGTTACATTAGTTTGGGTCTGTCAAAGAGCAGCGTTGGATGTAAATAAATATGTAGAACTGCACTATCTGCCTTCATTCTGAGTTGTAAGCATGTGCAACATATTCATCACATGCGAATGCTCAATATCTTAAAAGTTTTGGAGGTATTACTTTTGTCAAAGACGATGTACGATAATATTGTTGTTACAATCTTACAAAAAGAAGTGAAATCCCACGAAAAACATATGAAATGTAAAAAAACCGCCAAGTACACAAATTATCTTGCGATGAGAATTTTCGAAAAACTTATCGCCAGTCTCTGTCATGATATTAGGAAAGCCTGCAAAGCACTACAATCTTCCCGCAAGTATACGTCGTGAAGTCGGATCTCGCTGTTTCATGTAGTGATATCGGAACATCATTCCAAGAGCTACGTACTTGGCGGGCACATTTTTTTTTTCCACATGTACCCTTCCATCAATCCCATTTTCTGTGAGAAATATTTGCAAAGCACCAATAACGGTCTGAATAGTCGGACTAATAATCGTACCAATCATAATCTGTATATAAATAAGACGACACTTTCCATGTTACAACGTATCTACAACGATGAAGAATATTAAAGCATATGTCAATAAATTCGTTAATTGCAAAGGTACGCAGTATTATCGTCAATATTCATTGCAATTACGTTTAGTATAGGTGGACCGTCCGGGACCGTCATACTAATATAATCTGCCTTTATGTGTGGTATCAGCTGTATGCTTGAACGTAAGAATAGTATGTTGGATGCTATTTCACTTTGGCTTTTCCAGCTCAGGCGCAATTCTGTTTCAAGCATATGCAATATTCTATCGTGTACGATTCGTCGTATCACAGTGTACAATGATGAAAGATGTACGACGATAAATTTGCCGACAAGGAAAAGGCAATCAATTATTTGAAACTAGCTGCTCATCGTGTGCTCCTAAATTTCATGCAACGATCGTCCAATTATTATTGACGATAGATATCTATATTCACCAATAATATGTGTTTCCAAAATATAGTCGCGCGCGAGTGTACGGATGCGCTTGCATGTGGGCGCCGTTAGGCGCCCGCACGCAAGCGCGTCCGTACACTCGCGCGCGACTATATTTTGGAAACACATATTAGAGGCGGGAACTGGGTTTGAAAAGCTGATTCAAGACACATAGTAATAGACCGCTTATTCACTTCTGTAGAATATATTTATTCTCAAAGAAGACTCATAACGCGTTAATACAAAGATCAGAGCGATACTTTACGATATCCATCATAGTACACTTCTTTTGTCGAATCGCTTTCAATGGTTCGACCGAACGCTGGTTCAAATTTCTGTACAATCAATTAGTATCTCATTTTATTATAGACATATACCTGGATAAAACATCAATACCTTTACAGTGCAAATATTATTACCAGTAAAAGTTTCCTAGCCCCGAGAGAGCGTAGCACTATTATTGCTGACTATTACCGATCAAGTTTCGGAATCTAAAATCCATTGCCGTATGCGAGAACAGAAAGTCGTATCTTCGTTAATTCTGCAGCTACAAGAATGTAAATATAAACTCAGGTATTATGGAAGTAAAATACAGAAAGTAAATGTGCCCGCCAAGTACGTAGCTCTTGGAATGATGTTCCGATATCACTACATGAAACAGCGAGATCCGACTTCACGACGTATACTTGCGGGAAGATTGTAGTGCTTTGCAGGCTTTCCTAATATCATGACAGAGACTGGCGATAAGTTTTTCGAAAATTCTCATCGCAAGATAATTTGTGTACTTGGCGGTTTTTTTACATTTCATATGTTTTTCGTGGGATCTTATATACTGTTAAGGTAGTTGTACCGCGAAGTGCATTTTCCAATACAATCATCTGAAATTTCGACTATAGTTTTACCCATCAACCCTTTGAGTCATAGTGGGACTCCTATAGACCTAGACCTAGATCCCACCTTACAAGATATAACCGTACAGCACTAATATTTAACAATATTAATATTTTACCCCCGAGTAACAAGTTTCAGCCCAAAATATTGGATAGAAAAATGTATGACTGAAAGGGTTAACGTAATATCTACCTAAACGATTTTTTCTTAGAATTTTTGATCGTCTGAAACGCGGGATAATAATTGCCCTCGAAGTTTATACTTTTTACACGTGTTGCCTATCCTGAGTAGGTAGGGGAAGGTGGGGCAGAATGGCCGGATGGGGCTAAATGGCCGCCAAAAAAAAAATTGACTTACTCGCATTTTCGCATCAAGGGGGATCGTATGAGACCCCTTGCAACGCGATTCCGCTAAAAGTGCTCAAAAAATTTTAGGGTGGGGCTGAACGGCCACCCTAATAAAAGTAGCGAAATTGCATTTTCACGTCGAAGTGAGTGAGATAAAACTATATACAGCGTGGTTCCACTGAAAACGATGCAAAAATGAAAGGGTGGGGCAAAGTCGCTCACCCTACACTGAGAAAAAAATATAATTGAATTAACGAAATATTTTTTTCAATAGTCGCAATTAAAAATTTATTCGGAACAAATAAATTCCAATTGGTGTGATAAAATATCATATGAAATTGACCGATTTTCACTCACTTCGACGGGAAAATACAATTTCGCTACTTTTATTAGGGTGGCCGTTTAGCCCCATCCTGAAAATTTTTGAGCACTTTCAGCGGAATCGCGTTGCATGGCGTCTCATATGATTCCCCTTGATGCGAAAATGCCAGTGGGTCCATTTTTTTTTTGGCGGCCATTTAGCCCCATCCGGCCATTCTGCCCCACTTTCCCCTATATGAAAACCGCACATTTTCAATTTTAATATCCAAACGGTTCTATAAATCGTTACAAAAATCGAGCATGAATGGTAAAACAATATTTCATGATTATTAATTAAAAAAATCAGATTAAAAATCAGAAAAAACAAAAAAAAAAAAAACAATGAAAAACAATACACGAAACAGTCAGCCATAGTGTGCGTGTATCGATGTAGGGATCTATTCTCTCTGTGAGAGCGCTTCGACGACAATCCCAGACAAAAGTTTTTGGCACGTAGCCTATGCCATTCGGTGTTTCTAGCACGCACTGCGCGCAGGAATTTTGGGACGGACTGTCGTGGCACAACTACCTTAAACAAAGTCTAGCTCGGCTCATGCATCGGTACCCAATATGTTATTTGTTCAGATGACGTTTCTCGCGGCATATGCAAATGCGGTCCAGCAACAGCAGCTTCGGATCTGTGCCCAATCCACATGCAGGGGACACTTCACCAAGTCGATCGTGATTTGATCTACGGATTCAAGTCCGAATGCATATTTGTTCGGATACGCGCTCGTTTCGCGAATCTGACCAATTCCTGCCTCGGTAATTCGACTTTGAAAATTAAATTAATGCAATTTCTTGCATTTTCTTTTTCAGTTACCAGTGGGCGGTAGCGGGGCTGTGCTGGTGCTCAGCGAACTGGAGAACATGGCGGCCAGGCAACAGAGGGAGATCGCCCAACAGAAGCGACTCTTGGAGCAAAGGGAAGCTCGCCTAGCCGTGCTCCGGGGCGCCCAGGTTAGAATTACACTCAACATATATATATTTATTTCTTGTTTAATTTAGACCTTTTTTTGGAGATTGTTCAATTTCCTACAAGAATATGTATTGATTTTTACAACACGATGATTCGTTAGAACGGAATGAACTTCCAAATAAAAAAAAAAAAAACATTTCCCGTGTTATTTAAATGGGAAATCAAAAATCACGATGAGCCACCTCTTAATATTAATATTAAGAGCTCAAACTTTCAGAGAATTTTTTTTTCGTCATCCTGAATAATATTTTCATGGTAACTAAGGAAAAAAAAATGAGTCGTTTTTTTTTTGGCTCACCCTAATATATATATTGGGATCCTTGGAATGGGCGTGGCTTTGAAATTTTAGCCTTCTTTGAGTAGTTCTATTTTCGTCACTAGTTGTCGTATCGAGGTTCTAAGCCTTCTCATTGGTTACTGTAGCCTTCTTTGAGTAGTTCTATTTTCTGCCACTCGTTGGCGTATCGAGGTTCTAAGGTTCCCAATATATTATATACACATATATACCGTGAAGTTAAGAGGAAACCGAACGATGGCTGCATTATAGCTCGACCAACACACGCTCGCGTTGCGTACGTGAGCTTCATTCGCTGCCAGTGACTGCCAGCTCGATTCGCCCAGCGGCCGGCTCACGCTATGGATGAACACGGCCTCGGCGACAGGCGCTGGGCGAATTGAGTTGGCAGTCACTGGCAGCGAGTAGAAGCTCACGTACGCTGCGCGAGCGTTTCTTGGTCGAGCTATAGTGCGGCCATCGTTCGGTTTCCTCTTAACTTCACGGTATATACCGGTATAGGTACATGTATAGGTATATGACAGACGAAATTACCTATGTTTACGAAAGATTGAGCGGACCCGGGTCGAACTGTAGGCTTCGCGTTGTGTCAATAATAGCCACCTACTACATGCAATGCTGCAAATCTTTTACAAAGCTGTCTAGCTTATAGGAGAAAGACTCTCTCAGATATACGCGGGCGATATTAGGTTCAGAAGTTCGAAGGGTTTACAGCCTCCGGGGGAAGGACGTTAATATAGAAGATTATTGAAACTCTGCTGTTCTCTGTGGTTCCAAGGGGGAGCAGATTCCCGGATTGAGTCCTTGCCTCGGAGAGAGAGAGAGATAGATAGAGAAAGAGAGGGAGGGAGATGGAGGGGGGTGGATTACAATAGAATAGAATACACGATTATTATATGTTCCGGGGTATTGTCTGGTAGGAACAACAATCCTGGGGACCAGTGATCGTATCGCGAGGAATAAAAGAAGCGCAAATTAAAGATTAAAGTACAAATTTAGAAAATATGAAAACGTTGAAGGTATGGCATAAACGTAATTAAATGAAGGAGCAAAAGAGAGGAAGGCAGACAGTGAGAGGGCTATGTAAACGACGGATTGCGTGCTGGGACAGGATTATTGTCGTTATTCGTGAAAAACGCGTATCGAGCACGCGAGACGCGACGAATAATTAAAGATGCTCATTGAGAACAGCCGAAGCGATGGGATGTTTTCCATCCACGAGCGTATACAATATACATATACACGGAGAGAAAAATCTAGGGTTTAATGCAAGAGAATTCATGGGATTCACACGCGGAGTATTTGTTATGCGAACACCGCAAGCGTCTCTTGCTCAATTTGCTAGAGGACCTCATGGGTTTAATGCGCGACATACCCTTTTGCCCTGAATGCACCAGCGCCCATGCGAAGATGCCAAGAATCAGTTGGATTCATAGTAATGCTGCCTTGCGCTAATACCGTAAAGTTGTCCGAGGGATATTTCCAAGAGAGCTCACGGACTTTTTCCGTGAAGCTCCTTGCGATTTCCAAGAGAAATGCTTGCTATTGAAGCGTGGCCAATGTTCACGCGTTAATCGCCAGTTTTTTCTCTCCGTGTAGGTACTAAATAAAATCGTGCAGCCCTTAATGAAAATTCGCTCCCGACGAGTGAAATTTCATTCTTTTTAGGGGTGGGATTAGGAGTGGCACAATTTTCAGAATAGTACAGTCCGATCTCTCTATAAGTCCTCCCAAGCCGCAAAGGGGAAGAGTTTTTCCACGAAATGAGGTACCCCCACTCTGCCTTCTTCGCTAGTCGCACCAATTGTTTTCCGTCTCTCTCTTTCCTCGCTACGCTATGTCTTAATAGTTGGAGTGGGGGAACGCAGCGAGCGAGAAACTGGGGAAGCGGACCTATTGGGAACGGACCTATTGAGAGATTGGACTGTATATTGTGTATCGAGGAGGCAAAATAGGTCTTTGATTTTAGAGTTTAGACGGAGCATGGAGTTTGCAGAGTGTGGAGTGTGCATCTGCGAGCCGAAGACGAGTACTGCAACCACACTACACTGTTAAAAATTTCTGTGTGAAACTTCCTATACATTTGGAATTGTGTTGGAAGTTTTTTGGCAGATACATGAGTCGTGAATTTACAAGACATTTCCTGTAAAATCAATTCACAAATAGTTCAAATTTACTAAACAATTATTAGAAAATTCAAATACAATTTTGTATTTTTCCTATGAAGGTTCAGTAAAATCAAGAATTTATTTGTAAATTTACAGAACAAGCTTAGCAATTTACTTTTGCTACGCCACATTTGTAATTTTCCAATACTTTTGTTTAGTAAGGCATGTTGTAAATTCACAATCATTTTTAACAGTGTAGGTCAAAAAGCCGCAAAAAGCCCACTTAGCCCTTGGTGCACACCATATTTTTTGTAACAGCACGATTTTCGCGTTTTTTCTTCATTGTTGATCATTTTTTCGAGGATATTGAAAAATAATTTAGCGGGCAAAAATAAACTGAAAACGCCCGCTGCTCGATTTAGCGGGCAAGAATAAACTAAAAACGCCCGCTTCGCGTAGATAAAATCCCCGTTTTCAGACCTTATGAAGTACAATTTTGTACTATACTCGACGGAATAACTTCTTCTGATCACGTGTGATTGCAACACTCGCCTTCGGCTCGTGCTGCAACCTCGCACTCGTCAGAAAAAGTTTTGCCGCACTGGTATCGTAATGTACTATTTTTTGCCCGCTCGTCTGAAAACCGCCACTTTAGGCCTGCTTAATGGGTAAAAAAAAAAAAACGCGAAAATCGTGCATGCGTTACAAGAAATTCATTAAATAATAGTTCCATAAGTAGCCAGAATGGCGCTTGTAACGGCTTGTAAGATTGCAATAAGGGTAACCAATCGCAAGATCTGACCTTGGCGATCACCCATGAAGTGAAGTATAGCAACGGCGCTTCCTTTTAAAATTAGGGACTTTAGCTACAGTAACGCCATCTAATTAACTCGATTTCACGAACACTTTCTATACACGGAGATAGTCCTCCTTACCTCTACCCTCCGCATGACAAAGTTTCCACCGGGGCAGAGTCAAATGGGGTTAGCCAATCGGGAATAAGATTTGACGAGAAATTTCCTATTTTCTTCTCGAATCTCGTTCCTGATATTGGCTTACCCCGTTTGAACTCTGCCCCGGTGGAAACGTAGTCCATAATTTCGCGTAAGACATGTGTATTGTGTGGTTATGTTGATTTATTTGAAGAAAATAATAGATGAGGTGAATGAAACCTACGTGAATAATATCTCAATATACAATCAAATAATTGACTATAGGGCCAACAATTCATTATTATTGTGAATTAATTGAAGAATTCCGATAGCGTTTGCTTAACTTTTATTAGTAGTCAGAGCCGAAGCAACGAACATAATCTCTCGCGTACCGACAAAACCGCTAGGTTTAGTTAATTTATTGTATTAAATTATTAATGTTAATCAAAGTAGCTATTTTCAATAAACGATTAATTCACGTGGATCTTAGTCAACAAATTTATCACTCCTGCGCCGCTTTTTCTCTACTTTTTCTTGTTGCACGCAAAATGATGTATCAAAAAATTTGAAAAAATGACAATGCCTATAGTTTAAATCCTCTAGAATGGACTTGTTATGTTTTTATACCCCCAAAAATACGTAAATATAGCAAAAGATGATATTTTAGTGAGACCTGAGCGGAAAAGCGGCGCCACGCCGCCCGGAGCCAGTGAACGCGTGTAGTAGATTTCCAGCCGCGCTGTTGCCACGTTGTGCCGTTCAGTTCAAACACAGTGGGACTGTTAGGGACTGCCGCGCTTCAATGTGACAACGCCGCGCTAGCCGTAACACGGGCTGCGGGCTGCTCACCGACGAGCCAGTGACGGCGTTTGGGCACTGAACGCCAGTTCAGGAGGGTTATTATTTGCGTCACAAAGATGAACATATATAACCATAGCTGTTATTACATTGCGCGAAGTATTAGCAATCAGCCGTTTTCCATCTGCGTTTTTTCAAACTCGAGTTTCATACTTGCATGAAATAACCGGCCGGCACGGGCGCCAACTCTAGGGAGATTCTCGGGTGTTGGCTCTCGCTGTAAAAACTCTACTGAGTCGCCGGGTGGGGGGGATGGACCGGGCTGTTTTACCTGATTCTCACGGTATATACACAATATACAACTTGAGTATACACAGTGAATCGCTAACGTTTAGACAGGTGTAATTCACCTGAATTCCCAGTGTGCATGCGCAAGCTCCGAGCGCAGGCAAATTTTCAATAACCTTTTCGGAAACCTGAAATTTATACCCACATGACGGACCGCCGCGATGTGTATAAACCCCAAATATTTTGACAGTTCGGCTCGGTAGAAAGTTGGCCGCACTGAAAATTTGCCTGAGCTCGGAGCTTGCTTGGAAATTCAGCTCAATTTCGCCTGTCTAAACGTTAGCAATTCATTCTGTAGATACTGCATGGCTCATGCCGTCAAACTTTCGCTCGAAACATTTAATTGTAGGAAGGATTGTCGACAAGCGAATTACTCTACCCTATGTAACAGTATATAGGTACACAGATGCTCTATGAAACTGTGCAATAAATATACATATATGTATACGTACGTAGAAGGGAGCCATGCTTAAATGGCGCATAGACACGTAGACATATACATATCCGATAAAATGGGTAAGGAGACGTGTGGAGTGATTCCGAGGTGGCCTTTCAGTAGATTTCTAAGGAGGCCGGCTTGAATAGCCTAATCTTTGCTATTAGGTTCCTATCTCTCGCAGTACGTCATATTCAATGCCGAACGGCCTTCACCGTTGGCAATTTCCTACGTTTATCCTTGAAAAAGGCTCGAAATTCTCATGGTATATTCGTGCGTCTTACGTCATCCGCGTCGCGCTGAGGTCAGAGGAACAGGCGACTGATAATTTTGAGTATATACCTATGTATAATTCGAGTCACCGCAGGAATCTATAGAATCAGAAAATAACCGTAAATAACTCCACGTTGAACCTTGGGAAATTCTCGTTCCGTTCGACAAGCATTTTGCTCGACTCCCTTGAAATCTTGGCCTCAACAGCCCAGGCTTGGCGCCGAGACATTAATAAGATGATGGAGATTTTTTTGAAGAACGTATTTGTAATTTTGGTGCACGAATCTGTCGAAGAAATGAAGTTCTTTTCGAATTGTATATACCTACGTAAGTACCTGTATATAAAGGTTGAAATGTCGTTCCCGCAGGAGCCAGCACAGCAGGACCGACTAGCAAGATTGAGGCATCGCTTGGATCAACAACAGAGCAAACTCAATCGCTTGCGGCTACTTAGATCGCAGACAGATCAATCGAGAGCAAACAACGCGACACTCAGTAAGTTGTATATTTATTGACTAATTTGATTTAATTATAATTTATTAATATTATACGATCCTCTCAAGACTCTTGAAACATTCGATCAAATCAGTTTCTCGTAGCTACAGTAACTATATAATGTACGAGCCTAAATTTTCATACCTGAGCAGGTCTTTCCCCCAATTCCCAACGCTTGAATTCTTACCATAGTATTCGTACGATGGTACGAGTTACAATTGCGAATAAGTACGTCAGTCTAGCCATCGATAAAGTATGGAATTGAAAAATCGCTCAGTTCCTCCCTGCAGGTGAGATAAAAGGTTCGAAATCTCGGTCGGGTAGTGAATTGAATTACCCAATGCTATATAATATATTTATATGTATATACACTGGCAGTGCTCGATATTATATAATTGCAGAATGTGATTTTCATGTGGCATAATAATTCCTCTGCATCGCCACAACCTCTACATTTAATACCTTATACCTGCAACATTTTGCATTCACCACTTGATGAATTTATGCCACTGCAGCACATATGCTTGTTCCAATTCAGTCGTTATGCAGTAACAGCTGCCCGCACATGCCTATACGGTTAGCCGAATATATTTCCAGGCCGTTGGCGTGAAAACCGCAAGAGCCAATTGACATTCCGATTGACATTGACTGAGATTTAATTAGATTTTTCAGTTTCGCCAATGCGTATAGGTACCCACTGCATACTAAACGTTATCCGATCTCCGTTTGGGGAAAAAAAAAGGGTAAATTCACTAAGACAATAATGATATAGGATAGGACGCTTTTTTTTTTTTTTTTGTCTAAAAGAGGTGGAGGTCGGCTTGATATTTCGGACGCGAAGACCGATATAAAAAGAATCACCCTCTAAATTTATTTCAGCTTCTCCTGAATGACAAAACTTTTTCTTGTAAAGGTACTTTACCTATATTTCTTGTTGCTCAAACAGTTTAAAAGAGAACTGGGGTGGTATATATTCTTGATTGAGACTCTTCGTAGAGTAGACGATGTGAAATCGAATCTGAAGGCAATTCGTATCATTTCAAGCATTCCGATACCCGACAGATCGACGAGGACAGTTGGTGCCATGGACGCATGTACCTAGCTACATATTCTGCAGTTAGTTGAACATAATATGTATACTAGGGTGTGTCAATTTGATTTTTATTTTTTTCCGTCAAGTTTAAGTGGTTCCGAAACTTTGTTTTGTTTCCTATTCATTTAACACACAAAAAAATCTATTTTCTATTATTATATTTCTATTATATTATTATATTTCTATTATTTTCTATTATTATATTTCTTCTATATTTGTGTTGACGAGAACTATCCGTTTGAAACGTAGCAAATTTTTTTTTTTTTTTTGTTACACCCTAGTATATACCACCTATCTTCTCGCTGCAGCCACCCGCGACTCAGGACAACAATTAACGAGTCGCCAAGTGTTTGATAATATATTGTGCATCAAGGGAAAAAAATGGGTGATTTGTATACAGAGTGTGAAGTTTGCAGCCCGAGGTGAAGCCGATCACACAATGCACAATCACACGAGGTAGAAAACACCTATTCTTCCTTGATGCACACGATATTTTTTATCACAAATGCACGAAAACACCGATTTTCCAATCCGTATTAATGTCCGAGGTGACGTGTGACAACTGTCAACGTGACCTGTGAACACGGACGGGTTTGTTTTGCTCTCATTTTTTCATTTGTTTTGTTTCGATGTATTCACGTGTTTATTCCGCCCGATGACGTTTCGTAGGGAGTAATAGTATACAGGGTGATTCAGAATGCGGTACTTTCCTTGCACCGGTGGATTCCTTGTCAAAATCTAGGACCAAAATTACTCATCCTAAAATGTCGAAAGCTAAGCCGTTTTCAGGTAGGAGTAGTTTAAAGTAAGCCAAAGTAAGCCAATACGAGGGCAGATACGAGAATGGCTCAGCCGCCGCTACGCCGTTATTGTTGGCTCACCACCGCGATCTTGCAAAGAAACGACGATCAGACGTTACATTCATAGTTCGGTAACATTCGCACGCTTCTGTTTTCATTGCATCGCCTGTATAGCTGAGCTACATACAGCAGACCAGCCACGTCTGATCAACAATAACGGCGTAGCGGCGGCTGAGCCATTCTCGTATCTGCCCTCGTATTGGCTTACTTTGGCTTACTTTAAACTACTCCTACCTGAAAACGGCTTAGCTTTCGACATTTTAGGATGAATAATTTTGGTCTTAGATTTTTACAAGGAATCCACCGGTGTAAGGAAAGTACCGCATTCTGAATCACCCTGTATTGTGCATCAAGGGAAGGAAGTGAGATTTCGCTCCCGAGCGTGTAGATAGTCGGCGGCTATTTACACCGAGGGAGCGAAAACTTCCGACCGTGATGCACACGATATTTTTTTTCACACATGGACGGAAGGCCGATTTCCTACCCGCAGAGAGGTACGACCACGCACGATCGCAAACGCGCAATTTTAGGTTGAGGGACAAGGAAGTCATGCTATTTCGCTTTTTATCATTTCTGATTTCACTTTCTTCTTTACAACAAACAAACGAACGATCATGAACGACGCGCTTTTTTTCTATCATTTTGTGCGTCCGATGGCGCTGTTACCGAAAACATACGAAGCGAACTGGGAGGAAAATTCATTACTCACGGCCGTCCCTCCCATGAAAGGCAAAACTCCCCTGGTCGGTAAAACTGAACTTCCTCACCTCTCAGCGGGTAAGGAAATCGGCCTTCCTGGCCATGTGGGGAAAAAAAAAAAATATTACTCTACACATGGTTACTATTAATTATTATCGCATATTGCTTTGAGTCATGGCCGATCATATTCAGCATGATTTGCTGAAACTTTATATCTATACCATGACGAAAAAGAATCAAAATGGACTGATAAAAATCAAATTATAAAAATTTGAAAATTTTTTTCTTTTCTACGTGGCCTCAAAAAAAAAAAAAAAAAAAACGGCACCATCTGTGATTTCCATAATTATGTTTTTGAACGTGAAAATTGTTACAAAATCAAAATCTAAAATGAATTCTGAAGTGACAAGACTTTCAGAAAAAATTAAGTTCAGGCACCCGTGAGCGTGTTGCAAATACGGTTAAGTTTGATTGTAAGATCTGACGTGAAGATTTTCGAAACCACCGAAGGTTTCTATACACTATCCTTTTTATCAACCGTGTAGAATGCCTTTCTCATAGTACTATCTGAAAAGCTCGAGTTTTCATAAACTGGCAATATCATGCCTCAACTCCGCTGTAGCGTATCTGCCGTAACTAATCCGAATTGTCTTCATTGAGTAAAATTCTGATCACGGCACAGCGATAAAGAAATCGCAGGCAAAACTGTACCTATATTTCGATATACAAAAGGCTGTTATATATAAGTCGCATTCACGTGGATCTATATATAAAAACTACTCCATGTACGGCTATATATATCTCGAGGTATAAGCGTAGACCTCGTTATTTCAAACGAGTGTTGAGGAGCCCTCCCGTTAGGTAAATATATATACATATAGTTATATCAAGTTGATGATGAAATCTCGTTTTAAAATCAAGTCTCGTTGTTTGTTGTCGGCTTTGTTGTTGATACACCCTTCCCTCTCACGCTTTGCCTTTTCTCTTTTTCACCCTGCCAATTCTCTCCCGCACCACCCTCATCCATGCACCCGTAACTCCTATCTGGCGCAGAATTAACCCCCGCCCCACGTACGCACATATGCAATCGTATCGCTCTAACAGGCTGAACTCTAAACTCTTGTCGAATCTCTGTATTGAATTGACAAATCTTTTGAATTCAACCGACCAAGGAATCTGCCTGTGAGTTCTGCGTGTATGTAGAATTATGTAGTATAATATATATAACTACACAGTAAAAAAGAATAATTTGGGCCAAGCATTTTTTTTTTGAACAACCGACAATACTTTGGGCGAAGTGAAATTCTCTGAGACCAAGTAAAATCTTTCTTGAATCATGAAATTTTTCTTGGTTCCAGAGAATTTTAACTTCGCTCGAGAGATTGTCGGTTGTTCAAAAAAAAAAAAAAAAAAAAAATGCTTGGCCCAAGTTATTCTTTTTTACTGTGTAGGGGCTCTGCCCCCGCGCGCTTCGCGTGCCAACCCCGCTCGTCGCTCGCTTCGCTCGCTCAAGAGCACTCGGCGCTTCGCACCTCACTTGATTGGGAGGAACAGTCAATGCCGTATTAACATGACTTATCACCCTAGGCTAGATAGCAACTCCTCCCCCCCCCCCCCCCCCCCCCCCCCCCTCCAACGCCCATTGGTGGAAGTTTTTTGAGACGCGAAATTTTCCAACAAATGAAATAGAATTTTAACATGGTGCCGGTTGGTGCAAGAAAAAAAAAAAAAACAACACGCAAATATAATTTCGGACCCGCATATGAAGATTTAACTCCGACTGGTTACGATTCTGCACACGACTCAGTCAGGTGCTATCGAAATATAGCGAATTCTGGTGCAGCACCACACTGAGTACTATTTAGAACACGACTTATGCATGTGCGTACACGAATGGTTCGTTTTCTAAACAGTACTCAGTGTGGTGCTGCACCAGAATGCGCTATTTTTCGCTAGCACTTGACTGAGTCGTGTGCAGAACCGTAACCAGTCGGGTTTATATCTTTCCGTGCGGTTGCCGCCCGCGATTCTGCTACCTCTGAAATATTGCCGCCCTAGGCTATAGCCTAGTTAGCCTGTGCCTAAATACGGCGCTGGCTTCACGGCAAAGCAACATTCAACACAACGTATTTATCATATTTTTATTATTTTTTCAACTGATTGAATTCATTTTGCATAACTCATATAACCTATGTTACTCGGGAAAACCTAAAGAACAATTTGGTGTAAGTTTAATCTAAATCGGTCCACTGGTTCTTGAGTTTAACGGTAACAAACATACAAACATACAAAGCCTTTTATATATGTATAGTAGAAGTAGATAGATAGAAGTAGAAGTAGTTATATATATATACTGTTACGAGGGGCGCTCGCCACCTTACGACCACCGAATTTGTAACGCATAACGCGTAACACGTAACACGGGGTTTGTGACAGATGACGTTTCTCATTGTCAGCTCTAACGGACAGCATTGACAGAAGAGACATTGCGCGCCGTCAGCCAACTATATGAAAGACTGAATATATTCCAAATGAATCTCGTTAAGCTTCCAAACTATATTATAGGGATCACGTGGATAAAATTCTGATTTGCACCTAAAAGTGAGAGTAATATCAGTTTTGAGTAAGTTCGGGCGCAAACTAAAGTTTTGAAATTATGCTAGTTTGGACCTCTGGATCATTAGAACTCAGAAAGGCCTCGAAATTCTGCAGCTCTCGACCTATATGGCTCCTGTATCTTTCACAAAACGTTTCGTGAACTTACTGACGGATAAATTCCAAGTCCAAAATAAAATTGATCATTGAGTCGATCTTCGACAGGTTCTGCAGGTTGTGAGTAGAATTTGAAAATTTAGTAGAATGTCGAGACGAGCTAATCAGAATTTCAAGTGAAAGCGCCGATTCTCATTTATATAGCTGTGAATCCTTACGCACCGGACATAATTCTACCGAAACAGAATTATATTTTTGTTGGCAAAACTGACAGACAAAGGAATTAGGGTTTTGAAACAAACAATCTGAAAAATTCCCTGTTCCAATTCGGGTCTTCTCTTGTAAATTCACCGTTCCCAGAACCCGCGGACCAGTAGAAGGTCTAACTTTTAACCTAGAGTCTTGCCTCTGGCGGTCCTCGACGAAAATACCCGATATAACTTCCCTGTAAACAATATGTTCCTGTAAACTGAGTCGAGCTTAGCTAGAAGAGTAATTGAACAACGCGCACCGGGGTACGTGCCTCGTTATACTCACCGGCCTGGCATAATACTATATAGGCAGCCGGGGTGATTATAATCTGGAACCCGGAGGCGGGGATAATTTTAATTATATTTATGATAATACTATATATTTATGATGGGGTATTCAATACCAGCTCAACGAGCCTTTTGATCCCACCCTTCTTTATTTGGCGATTTTTTCCTTTATATCGACGCCCGATACGAATAACAGCACATTTCAGATTCCGGGTGAAAAGGAGCACGTTTCAAATTCCGGGTGAAAAAAAGCACATTTCAGATTGAGAATGAAAAAGAGCACATCTCAGGTTGACTCGAATACTAGCACGTTTCAGATTCACTCGAAAACTAGCACAGTTTAGGTCGAAGCGAATATTACTTATTAGCAAGTGTCAGGTAGGTTCATTATAAAATTGAATTAATGATAAAATTGAATCGAATTTTTGTGCATAATTGTAAATTTCCAATGTTAACACTTGCAAGTGTATTAGCATGCTAATAAGTGATATTCGCTTCGACCTGAATTGTGCTAGTCTTCGAGTGAATCTGAAACGTGCTAGTATTCGAGTCAACCTGAGATGTGCTCTTTTTCATTCTCAATCTGAAATGTGCTCTTTTTCACCCGGAATTTGAAACGTGCTCTTATTCACCCGGAATCTGAAATGTGCTGTTATTCGTATCGGGCGTCGATATGTTCTAGTACATATTGAAAGGAGTATTCCTGAATTTTTCAGATTTTTATTTCTATCTGGGAATTTTTTAAAAGTTTATTTTGGATTGCTCAGATTTTAAGAGGAAAAAAAAAAAAAAATAATAAAAATAAAAAATGATATCGTCCAAAACAAAATAGGCACTTCTTCGTCTTGCATGGAACGTTCTTTTACAAAATATCACTTTAAAAATGTTGGAAATATATTTCGATGGTCTTTTTTAAATTTTGAAGCAAAAAATACTTGCTTTTTCAAGTCCCACACCTTGTATCTTTTTTTTTTTTATTCACCGGAATTCTAGACTATATTAGAAAATTTTTAAGCAACGTTCGATCGAGTTATTTCAATTTTTTTTTTTTTTTTTTTTTTTTTTTTTTTTTTTTTTTTTTCAAGTCCTGAGCAATCCAAAGTAGATTTTTCAATAATTCCCGCATGGAAATAAAAATCTGTAAAAATTGAGGAATAATCCTTTCAATATAGGTATACTATAGCATAAGTATAAGAAGGGAGAGCAGCCAAATCAAAAATGGATGGGTCAAAAGGCTCGTTGAGTTGGCATGGAATACTCCATACATAATAATATATATTTTTCGGTAGGTATATTAGACGAGACGAGATCTTGGAAATCTCAAAAGGTGCAGATGCAAATCGGTGATAATCGCATTTGTGTGTGATTATGATTGTGATAACAGTGCGTGGTTCCTATATTGTAGGACAATTTCTGTTTCGTTTTGTGTTGTTTTGGCTGTTATTTACTCCCAACCTTATTCGAGCTTGATCCAAATCGACCCAGACCTAAGTCAACCTTCAACTATACCTACTTTAAGAATAACATGCGCTAATTGTCGTAAATGAACCTGTAGAACAACAATTACTCAGCTGCGAGATTCTATTCGTTGGCGCATCCCTCCGAAATTTGTTGAACTTGACGAAGAAGTCGAGGAAGAAGTACAATCGGTATATAGGTATAAACGCTTTCAACGGCTTGAACATTGAATGTTTTACTTCGCAATGGATAGCCCTTAAAAATCCATCAAAAATATGATACTTTCAAACAGGCGATCTCATTGTTGGACATATATTTCCTCAGGGGTTTCGTCTTGCCCCGCCCCGCCCCGCCCCGCCCCGCCTCACCTCATATTGATTATGTTTACATTACATATAGCTATATAGGTATAATAGGTATACACGCGAGGTACGTACACTTATACTAAACGTCACATCTATATCTAGGTATATAATCTATATATTGGGTATGTAGCGAAAAGGCTGTTCGTATTCCTCGAGGAATATAAAAAAAAATATCATTCAGTAAGAATTCACAAGGGTATAAAAATGCAACGTGTATATAACTACCCCGGGCCACTGTGTCTACATCACCCTATACACTTGTATACACTTTAATATAGGAATATCTCGGATACTGTTACAGTATCTGCGTCAATACCATACCAGTATTGTGGTAAACGCCATACATTTCTTTCCGTGTAGAGTTGAAATTCGATCCTTTCTTGTTCTCGATAATTAAACATGAAATATTGAAGGAAATAATTCATTGCATCGCAGCCAATTATCAATTGAAGTTACGCGAAAATGGCGGCGTAGTAGATAATGGCATTCATGATGATCAATAAACAATTTGTGTGGTCGTTACATCACGGTTACACGGCAACGTCCGCGCGCGTAGTTTAATTTGCAAGGGTTGAGCGAAACAGATGTGTTTTCGAAACGGTGGAAAATATTAACTTCCGCCAGGTGCCATTTTATTCGTAAAAGTACAATCAATGTTGGTCTTCAGCAGTTCCTAGATATAGATTGGATGTTCCATTTCGGAATTGTCGTCCATGAAAATCAGAAAAAATCCCTATTTCATGGCTCAAAAGTCGAATGTTGTTAAAGTTGCTAGAACGAGGTATGAGGTTTTTTTTTTACTCAACCCGGGAAGTGATGCACATATTTTGCTATTTTTTAACCATTCAAGTCATGAAATGAAGAATTTTGTCCCATTAGTTTGTTGCATTAAGGCCCATCCCTAGTCGACCACCTCCTGTTGGTCGAAATGTATCACATTTCGATTATTATCCGATCCCAGGCGTGAAAAACACAAAAAATTCTATTTCAATTCCGAACACATACGTCCAAAAAAATGTTCGTTTCGTGCGAAAATAGAGTCTACAGATAGTTTTTACATTGTTAAAAAATTATTCGAATTCGATTTCATCGGCAAACAATGTAAAAACCATCTGTAGACTCTATTTTCGCACGAAATTCGTAATTCGTAAAGTAGGTAGACTCTATTTTCGCACGAAACGAACATTTTTTTGGACGTATGTGTTCGGAATTGAAATAGAATTTTCACTAAGTTGGCCTTTTTTGCGTTTTTAAGGCCTGGGCCCAGATAATAATCGAAATATGACACATTTCGATCAAAAGGAGGTGGGCGACTAGGGATGGGCCTGGTGATGCAATACTCGTTCTTGACGACCACGATTACCTGATTCTTAGATTTCGTTTCATTAATAAACCTATGAACGAAATCGATTCAAATTTTGACAGTGAATTGCTCAAGTAATATAGAATGGCGGAAAGTTCCTCATTTTGCGACCATCACAAATTGTTTTTTTTTTTTTTGGTCAGTGACACATGCACTTATTTTGGCACCTCACACGTTTTTGTGCAATAGTACACGTATGAGAAGGACTTTTTCCCATTGTAGAAGCATTGAGGAGTAAATCGATATATCGATATATATTGCATTTGTACAATATTCGCGACGGGAAAAGTAATCTACGCTTTCGTATTATTTCTTGGGGTTCGGCGCTAGAAAATACGCGTTCTCGACGCTCAATCGGGAGTTCGCCGACGAGTATCGCATCACCTTAACGTTATACGAACTTCAACCTCATTCAAAATCATCCTACTTCCGAACGGGCCAATTTTTACAACAATACGATTCCACGTCCCTCATTTGCTCGAATACACAGAAATGTTTCTCTTCTGTATTGTACCAGCTGCAACGAGATGCACTTTTTTTCAGGAGGTAAGATCGAGGTGGTAAGAATCGGTGTCATGCAGGTTAATGTGTTAAGATAGAATGCCCCGATTCGTATAACAAATAATAAACAGATGCATTGTGATTTGTTTTATTGTATGTTACCATATAGGTACATCGGATTGAAAAGAAGTCTCGAATTCATTCTCTATAATATATACATATATAGTCGTTTCCTGGACTATATAGCATATATTTCATTGAGTAGTGACTCTATCGTTCGAAGCCTATTAATTCATACCATATGTGAATTTATCGGACCAGTCGAACCAAATTTTTAAGTCTTCTAACTGAAGCTCACCTCTATACAGGGTGTTCCAGACCTCGCGACGAATATTTCACTGGGTAAATCTTGATCAAAAATGGGATCGAAATTTCCTCAGCCGATTTTTTCGGAGATGCATGGATTTTCCGTTATAATTATTTTGATTTCCGCTAATGACATGCGACTTATAAACGGCCGTTTGTCGGTGTAATCACCGCTCGGTTGTGTGCGCGTCTCTCGCCCTATTGTCGCCACGAAAAAAGTGCACACAACCGAGCGGTAAGCACACCGACGTGCGGCCGTTCGTAAACCGCGCGTCATTGACTGAAATTGAATTAATTATAACGGAAAAGATATGCATTTTAAAAAAAATCGGCTGAGGAAATTTCGATCCCATTTTTCATCAAGATTTACCCTGTGAAATATTCGTCGCGAGGTCTGGAACACCCTGTATAGAGCGTGCAATCTTCAGATAGACCGAAAAAAACGGAAATGCATCATAATTATTTATTTTTTTTTTTCAAGTAAAAATTCCTTCAGCCCGGGTTTGAACCGGGACCTCCGCATTTGTACTGCTACGCCTTGTCCAATTAGACCACTGAAGGACTGGAGGAATCTTTACTTGAATTTCATGAAAAAAATTTCAAAAAAAAAAATAATTATGATGCATTTCCGTTTTTTTCGGTCTATCTGAAGATTGCACGCTCTATATAGAGGTGAGCTTCAGTTAGAAGACTTAAAAATTTGGTTCGACTGGTCCGATAAATTCACATATGGTATGAATTATATAGCATATAGTTGCTTGAAACACGCGCAGGATGCTGGATGAGTAATATATAAGCTCAAAAGTTGAGCAAAGGCTAAACTCAAATAATCGTTTCCCGATTCACTTTTAGTTCCCTTATCGCTCTTGCTCTTGCTCTTCCTCTCGCTTTGGTTCCTTTTCTCCTCGGCAACTGCAGAACTTATAAAGTTTAGATCAAGTTTTCTCACTCGAATTTACTGTGAAAGTCAAATACGGGCAGATTGCCTACGATTTCAAAATTTTAAAGTCTAATCTATTCGGCCTACCACCGCTCGAGTATTTCACATGGTCTCGTTTGCTACGAATTCAATCGTGCTTCACGCTATATATACTATATGTGTGCATACTATAGGTATACCTACAAGGCCTACAAGCGCGAAGGGGGGAATAATATCTCACTTGTTATACTACTTGTTTTACTTATTTTTCTCCTCGAATGCTGTCTCGATATTACGTCAAGCTTATCTATTTATGGGTATCAAGTAAATCTTGGCGAGAATGTGCGTGCAGGTGAAATTTTCTATAGTACGCGAAGACTCTGTAAGAACGAACGACCTGAACTGGTCCACTTTGGAGTGAAGCGTTAGACGCTTTAGGATAACAATTCACCACCGACAAAGTATGAATGGCCCTAAGGTACACAAGTCTTGAGGATTTAGTGTAATTCAAGAGATTTATTAACGTCTGCGCATTGCTTTCGATACAATGGGTTGGCCATTAATGAATATTGGATCAATACCATACAGGTAAATGGTGTAAACTGAAGACCATAATGTTATGTGGTCCACGAAACTTGAACGAAAGTTTATTCACAAGACTTAGATCTGCACCCTGCATCATGCCTGATTCGAGTATATAGTATATACCTACCCATAGGTATGTTACATATACACAGACTGATTTTTGCGTATAAATCTCGTACGGAGATATTCGTGTATATATATCTCCGTTTATTCATGTGCTTTTTTCCGTTTTTATCTGATGCAAATTTTATTCCCTTGGGCCGTACCGCTTTTGGTTGAACTATCCGAGGTCGGGGGATTTATAAAAATGCAAGAAACTCCGCATAGTTATACCTTGAACCTATTAATTGAATATCAAATTTGCAGATGTGAAGTTCACTGCGATTGGTATGTGTGTAATGACTAATGAGTAATGAGTTGATGATTAATGAGTAAATGATTGCGTTAAAAACATACACTCTGATAGATACTGCGAAAAAGTATATCGACAAACATCCTTTCTTCATCGTTGCAGTTTGTATACATCAGATTTTTCCATTAATTAGTGATATTGTTATTTCGAGAACCACAGTTGGCAAGCTTTCGCAATTCGCAAAGCCATTTTAGAAGTAACGGATGGGCTATGAATCATGATGCTTGAGTATTAGGGTGCTTCGTTTTGGACGAACCTGAAATGAGCCTTCTTTCATGCTTGTCGGGCGTGGGGGAAATCACGTGTTTCGAACGTGAGTCCGGAATATCTACTCAGCGGGAGGGAATGTACTTTCCCTCCCGAAGTTTAAACAGTTAATCCAAACAGTTTTTAAGTTCTTTCAGTCAAAAAGCATCTAAATCTGACGATATTTTTTTTTTCAATTATCAAAAATAAATTACAACCTTTGAAAAGGACCTTTGAAAAGACTCACCCTGTGTGTTAAAAAAATACGTAGAATCTATGGAAAAACAATGATTTCAACGTGATTCCTATAAAAACAAAAAGTCGTCCGCGACTATTATCTAGTACTTGGTGGAGGTTCTTATATCGATATAATATAGGTACAGCATTGTATACAATAAACACCCGATCTTTATATATAATGTTCTTTCATCTTATATAATACCTATACACTCATGCAAGACCTATGCATCTCTGATACTTCGACTTTGTGCGCCCCTTGTTCTTATCCATCGCGAAGGCAGGGAGGCGTGTCCCCTTTAAGAAAGGTCTCCTCCGCCAGGTCCTTTAAAGACTTTTAGGGATTTTGTCGCCTTTCCACACTGCCTTACTATTTCCCGACACTATTTCCCACGGAAATGAAGTTTTACAATTCGTTGAATCTGTAGCCCCGTCGACCCTCCCCGTAATCTTAAATAGATGTGGGTATATAAAAAGGAAATTGTTACGATGTATAGGTATGATATAGGTAGGTATGTATATACCTATTTATATATATATATATATATATATACCTATACTTTTACGATAATGATATACAAGTGCACGTAAGAGAAACTCGAGCGCTGTGCCGCGCCGCGCCACGTCGGGTCGGGTCGGGTCGGGTAGCCCCATACGCCTATTGCTTTGAAAAATCACTCCTCGCTTAACGAGGCACAATTATTGTAACGAGAATTAATTAAAAGAAAATAAGCATAACAAATTAACATCCGAGGCGAGAAATTGGTCGTGGTAAATGCAAATACGTCGTCGCGCGGCTGGTTACAATAATTCAAGCAATAATTATTAATAAGCATAATGAACAATTATTTTCTCGACAAAAAATTGTAGGCAATTGAAAATAATTCCGAACTTATCTTACAATTAGATTAGAACCTAGAAAAACCGTTACATATGAATAATTCTTCAAAACGGAATTAACACGCACGCAAAATTACATTTCGTTAATATACCTATATACATGGCTCTATGTACCTGTATACTTATACGTATAGGTATATATAGGTAGGTGTATGCGTGCATTAGGGTGGTCCTTATTTGGGGTATGTTCGTATTTTTTCGACGATAGTCCTAAATCGGTTCCAAATGATTCAGAAAAAACGCCTGCCAAGTTTAAGCCCTTAATATTAATATTAACCTGGCCCCCACGACAGTCAAAGTTTCAAATGGGAAATTGCATGTATTCTTTAAAACTAAATATTGAATTTCCATAACTCCGATGATTATTGATGAAAAAATCTAAAATTTAGCATAGTTATTTGCACTTGTAGGATGTACACAGTACGAAATGGTGCATTCGAAATTTTTTTAGATAATTATATTCTCACCTTTTGATGCTTAACTTTGAGGGAAATTTTTTTTTTTTCATTACATTGAAAGGCAAGAATAAAATCACATAAAAAAGTTTTCAATGCACCATTTTGTACATCCTACAAGTGCAAGTAACTATGTGCTGAATGTTAGATTTTTTCATCAATAATCATCGGCGTTATGGAAATTCAATGTTTAGTTTTGAAAAATACATGCGATTTCCCATTTAAAACTTTGACTGTCGTGGGGGCCGGGTTAATATTAATATTAAGGGCTTAAACTTGGCAGGCGTTTTTTCTGATTTATTTGGAACCGATTTATGACTATCGTCGAAAAAAATTCGAACATACCCCAAATAAGGACCACCCTAGTGTGTATATAGTAGGTACCCATGTAGGGTTGTACAATCGGCCCAACGCCGGGTCAGCGCTGGCTGCCGATCTTTCGGCGTCGTGACGACGCTGTTCGCCAGCGCTGGCTCGACACCGGCAATTAGTTGGAGTGGTCACTTGGGTCCTACGCTTGGCATATAACGTTGGCAGCAACGCTGGTGGCCATTGTTGGCCTAGTGCTGCAATTAAGTTCGGTGCGAGAACTGGCCTTCAACATTGGTTGCATTATGGCATCCAACGTTGAAACAACGCAGCCATCTAGTACAATCCCATGACTGGCATTCAACGTTGAACCAACGTAGCTATCTAGTACAGTGCCAAGGTTGACTTTCAACACTGGTTGCATTATGGCGCCAAACTTTGAGCCAATGCTGGATATCAGTACTGGTTCATGCCTATTGCTGCTAGCCAGCCAGTATTATATGTTAACGAGAGGATTGAATATTTAAAGAAAGAATTTATTTGCTAAAAAATATAAGGACTTTACTGATTACTGAGGCCGTGTTCTTAAAAATGCAATAGATATGCCAGGGTGAGAAGACAGGCAAAGAGGACGAATCAACCTCGCTAGCTTGTCGCTGTGCTATATCCAAAGTGATAGTTTTTTCTCTAATTAAATACTATTTTTATTGCCCAGATAACTAATTCCCGGAGTTACTTTGTCAGCGAGAGAAGTTTTAGACAATATGGCGCTTGCTGTAGTTGACCGCGCCGTGGTAGATGGCGTTAAAGCGTTGGCTCAGTTGTCTGCACGGTGTTGTGCCAATCTCTGGCCAACGACGTTGATCCGAGATTGGCATGATCACCTTGGGAGCCGTGCGCTGATGCTTGTCACCGAGAATCATATGATAGTACTGGCACAAGCGTTGGCCAGCGTTGGCTCAGTTGTCTGCACGGTGTTGTGATAATTTCTGGACAACGACGTCGATCCGAGATTGACATGACCATACCTTGGGAGCCTTGCGCTGACGCTTGTCACCGAGAATAATATGATAGTACTGGCACAAGCGTTGGCTGAGTTGTCTGCACGGTGTTGTGCTAATTTCTGGACAACGACGTCGATCCGAGATTGACATGACCACCTTGGGAGCCTTGCGCTGACGCTTGTCGCCGAGAATCATATGATAGTACTGGCACAAGCGTTGGCTCAGTTGTCTGCATGGTGTTGTGCTAATTTCTGGACAACAACGTCGATCCGAGATTGGCATGACCACCTTGGGAGCCTTGCGCTGACGCTTGTCGCCGACAATCATATGATAGTACTGGCACAAGCGTTGGCTCAGTTGTCTGCACAGTGCTGTGCCAATCTCCGGACAACGACGTCGATCCGAGATTGGCATGACCACCGGGCCAGCCTCGGTCGAACGTCAGTTGCCAAGCGACTTGGGCCAGCAGTGGGACAAGTGTTGGATCTGTGGTCAACATTGGCAAACCCTACATGGGTATAAATACATCTGATGCCAATAAGTGAGAACCTGCGAGTAAAACGAGTAAAACGAGTAAAACGAGTAAAACGAGTAAAACGATTCATAATCGATGCTGTCTGATTATTCACCCACGGATTTGATAAATTCAAATGGCCCAATTAGGCAATTGATAAATATCTCGAATTTGAATATAGGTGCTATATAGCTTTGGTACATTCACAATCAGTAATGAAATATTGAAATGCAGCCTTTTATATCGCGCTCCGTTGCCGAGGGCGTTTTCTCCAATCATTATTCAATTGACGATAAGACGACAGAATTTCATTGTCAGTCGTATATTAGTATGTATAGGTATCTGGTATATATATATATATATATTAGGGTGTGCCAAAAAAAAAAATTTATTTTTATTTCTCGTTTCCCATGTAAAAAATGATTGCTTTCATGAATTTTGAGAAACGTCGTCGAAGGGGGGCTCTGATAAAAAATGTTCAAAGGTGTCTCAGTCGACCAGAAATCATAGTGATTGAGGCACCTGCTAGACTCAATTGATCGAAATCCCCTTTCGCGAGGTGAAATTTCACAGCAAGTTGAATGAAATCATAAGGTGGTACGGGGAATACACTAATAAAAAATGCTGTTTCTGGAAGAAAATTAAAAAAAAAAAAAAAATTACGTGTTCATAGCTTAATTTTTAACAATTCTTGTTCCTTTTTCTACTTATTATACCACATGCTGAAACAGCTGAATGTCATGTAATATTTCAATTGCCGAAAGGGGAATGCTGATAATCAAATTTAAAAGGTGACTCATCAGTATGACTTCTGGTCGAGTGAGACACTACTTCGCATTTTTTCCCAGTGCCCTTCTTTAGGAAGGCTTCTTTTTTCATAAAACCACTTTGATTTTGAGATTGAAGAAAAAAAAAAAAAAGTTTCTTCTGGCCCACCCTAATATATATACTATATACATATATGACATCGAAGAAATTGTGTCGAATGGAAAGTTATAGTTGCTGCGTATAAGTTTTGAAAGAAGATATAATTACAAAATGAAATGGGACGGGACGAAACGGAACGGAACGGAACGGAACGGAACAAATCTGCATTTCTCATACGTATGCAGTACGTAATGTAATAAACTTGCATACCATTTACTTTCACGGAGATGTAGGTGCATTGAAAAGATAAATGAAACCTGAATGCAAAGAAGTTAAATGAATACCGATTCTACGACAAGTGCAGCAGCAATAGCTGTACCAGCGAAGCTACTATATCTAGACAAAATGACAAAAATGTTTTTAGCGATATAATAACAATATAATAAAATTCAAGGAATCGAAATTCTATTTCATTCCGTTCCCGCTTTCGGTCCATTTCGTCTCGTTCTATTGCATTTGATTTTACCTCATTCAAAAGTGTATAGTGACAAACTTTCCGCTCAATGTCAATTTGATGTAATATATACCTACCTAGATAGTATATAAATACAAGACTGCAATTCCGACACCTTATCTCTATACAGTCGCACCATGATTCAATGAAATGGGCGTATTGTTGTGTATCAGGTAAAAAAAAAAGAACAGTCTTTTACAAGAAACGTCGGTAAATCTATAGCTGGCCTGGTAATGATCCAATTAGACTATCGATATTTTTTAACGGCAGCTATACGCAAATTAATGGTTATGTCATGTCGCCGTACATAGCACTATATATATATATATATATATATATATATATATAGTGGTATTTGCCTGTGAGCAATAATGATCATTTACTTTGAATTAATGCTCGCCCGAGCGTATATAGGTACCAATGTCGTATACCTATATATATATATATATATATATGGAGCATTCCAAGTGAAATCAGGGAGTGATCTCCCTCACCCCCTACGATTTTGAGCTGTCGTTTTTATTTCACTTCTATGTGACCTCAAATGAGCCCTGAATTTTTTTCGGATTTTTCCTCCCCCTCCTTGTCATCTTGCCATGCGTCTTTATTCGTTGATGCAAGAGATGCAATTTGATATCAAATTTTAGCAAGATATGTTTTTTTTTTTTTTTCTTTTATTTTTTTTATTACAAGTATGATCATTTTTATTCGAAATTTTGCGAATTTTGGATTTTTGTAAAATGAAATTCATTGAAAAAGGATATCAGCAGGCTTCAGCCCATATTCTAATTATGACAGAAATTAATGTTTTTAGATGACAAATTTATGAAAAAAAAAAAATTCGTCTAAAACTGGTGTTTCTGTTTTCTCTTGCATCAACGAATAAAGACGCATGGCAGGATGACAAGGAGGGGGAGGAAAAATCCGAAAAAAATTCAGGGCTCGTTTGGGGTCACATACCGCGAGTATTCGGTGAATCTGAACGACCCCCTCCCTGGGGCAAAACCAACACAGGCGCGCACTGCGTGCGTGAGGCTCGGCGAGCGGGGCTAGGCGGCCAGTGGTGCTTCCATCGACGCAGTGCGCGCCTGTGTTGGTTTTGCCGTAGAGAGGGGTCGTTCAGATTCACTGAATACTCGCGGTAGAAGTGAAATAAAAACGACAGCTCAAAATCGTAGGGGGTGAGGGAGATCACTCCCTGATTTCACTTGGAAAGCCCCATTGTGCCATATTGTGACGTGGATTTTTCCTGGTCCTCAGACCAGACCGGAAAGCTAGTCTGAGAACCGTCCACTCGACAATTGGCCAAAGGAAAATTAATAATAAAACAAAGATGCTGGGCGCCAGGCTTATAATCGCCACTCTCTGAAAATCTAACTAAGAAAAAAAAAAAAAAACTACAGATACTTGAGCTCCGGCTAGCATCAGTACCGCGGAGAGGGGTCGGGATTAATGAAGGATTAGCGTGGCGTATCAACGACTCGATGATTTGAATGTAATAAAGAAAATAAAATTTATTCAAGAAAAATAGAATAGAAAAAATAGAAATGACGAGTTTTACAATAATAAATAAACTAATAGCTTCCACGTAGGACAGCAATAACGAACAAAAATAAAGCAAAAATAAATAACTCGACAAATACGTCCCTCGCGGAACAAAAATTACAGCTAAAAGATCTGAATATGCCCGCAAGGCTTAACAAAACTAATTCCCAGAATTATTACTTAAAAATTAACTTAAACTAACTCTGCCATCGTAGGCGAAACAAAAAGACTAACCGTAATTCAAAATATAACAACGATCTGTATCTCCTCGTGAGAGGGAGAGAGCGCGACAGTGACGTACTATGACTGTCTTTCTCGCACTCAGGTGCGAAGCCTACGGCTCTATAGAATGACTAATACGCGACACAAAACTCGAAAATATTACGCAAAACTGAAACTCAAAACTCTATTATGCTGTGAGACACTGGTGGCGGCCTACCGACTCGGAGGTCGTCTTAATTTGATTCCCAAAAATCTCTAGAAGCCTCGTGGCTTGGACAAGACAAGATGGCTGATGGCCGTTTGCCGAATTCAAATTATTATGAGTCAAATTGGCTAACGCTTACCGTTGTCCAGCCAAAAATAAGGCCTCGTGGCGTCTCGAAGACGAGCCTTCGGGTCTACGCTGCAACGGGTGCACTACACTCGAACTCAATCACTCAAATATGCAACTAAAGTCCCTCGAAGGGAATACTACAAAAGGTTACAATTAGAGCGAGCTCTGAGCTCGCCGCTCTATCTGCGAGGCAAGCCTACGGCACACTCAGAAAAAAGTCTGGTTGACACAACCAAATTTTGGTTGTTATAACCAAAATCGTTTGTTATTATATGCACAATGAGATATTTTGTCATGGTAGCCAAAAAATTTTGTTGGAATAATTTCGTTACAAGAACAAATAAGTTTTGTTCACTCAACAAATCGCTTGTTTGAATTATATTAACCAATAATTTTGTTGTAGGAACTAAACAGAAATTCCATTACTATATAGTGCTGGTTACAAAATATTTTGTTATTAACACAAGGTTATCTTGTTTAGTCGACAAAATATATAGTTCGCATATCAAATGATTTTGTTGACATAACAAAATAAGATTCTAATATTGGATCCTGAAAATTATGAGGAAATATGTATACACAAGGTAAATTCCTGACATCCGTCCACCAAGAGTCAGGGTCAGGTGGTCAAAAGACGAAATCGAGAAATCTTTTAGTGACCACTGAGTCCTTGATCTGCTATCTAGTAACAAACAATTTCCGATTTCGACTATCGGCCATCTCAACACGACTCTAAATAAATGGACGTTAGGGATTTTCACTGCGTATACATTCAGGCTAGGGAAGGTTATTCTTCCAGGCCACAATTTTTTAGAAAGTTCACAGATGCGTTGTCCATTTTTCGAATCGAATAAATATTACAATGAAAATTTGATAATCGGATTTTTGCGAAAAGCTGCAGCATGTGCAGAACTACACCCGGCGATCAGCAATCATGCAATGACCTGTCACGCTAAATTCTGCTATAGACCAGCGCTCACAGCGCATGCGCACAGGACAAAGTCGTGCATTTGGTTTTCGCAACCAAATTGTAGTTTCAGATAACAAAATATTTGGTCGACAGGCAGATTAAACCAAAAATATTGTTTGCGTAACAAAACTTATTTAACAAAATTATTTGGCACTAGCAAGAAAAAGAAAACAGCCGATTTGGTTCAGTTAACGAGATTTTTAGTTGTGTCAACTAAAAATTTGGGAAATCGGACCAACAAAACGATTTTGTTGCCTCAAACAAATTATTTTTCTGAGTGCAGAGTGATCTTTGACAGCCGGGTGTCGATAGTTCACACCCTGGTCATATGATCGCCTAATAATTTGCGTATTGACCACTAGATCGCCTCCCGTTAGGCCGTAGATCTTGGCTCCGCGCTAAACTCAAAATCTGCTCTGATGATAACGATTCCTGCAGGAGGAACGCGGTTCGCTGGCTCTTCGGGGTGGCGGGAATCTCTTCCACCACCGTTATCCCGCGTAGCTGAGTACTCTAGGTACTCCCCCGCGTTCTCTCTTTCTATGGTAGACTCCACTGCAGTTCTTCGCCTCCAGAAGCGTAATTGACGGGCTTTATCGTCGAATGCCTCGTTGTTGCCTCTGTCTCTGTAGATTTCGGCCTCGTACTCGAAAATATCGGCCATGTCTCCCACATAATAGAGAAAAGGTAGAAAAAGAACAAAAAGAATAAGAAATAGATTCGACAGTCTTAGATCGGTCACGGTCGCCTCTCGGAGATTTTATAGCCTCGGGGCTAACCTAACGCATTCATACTTCTTTCATGCATCCACCCTACGTAACTATGGTCGTCTAAGGGTTCGGGAGTCACTTGTAACACGCGTTGCAAAATGCAATGTTACAATATATTATATATATCTATATATATTAGGGTGGTCCAAAAAAAAAAAGTTTTTTCCTTATCATCTCAAAAGTTTCGTTCAGGTATAAAACAAATTCTCCTAAAAGGGCAGCTCGATATCTCAACTCTACGAGGAGCTCAACGATTTTCCGTTTTCCCATCTAAATAACACATGACAAATTTATTTTTTCGTTTTTTCTGCATAAAACTCCAAAAAAAAATGTTATTCCAATTTTGATGCACATATTCTTGTAGGGAATTCAATTCTCTACTAAAAAGGTCACATATGGTTTTCTTGTAATCTCAACAGGTTAAAAGTTATCAGGCTTTAAACCCCTGCAACTCAATTAAATTTAACCAGATATAATTTCAGAACGATTTTCAAATTTCTTCAAATATGGAATGATTTCTAACTGTCTAAAAATAATCTCTAACTGTCGCAAATATTTATTCATACAATCACAAATTCACACTCTACTTATGGATTAGTAATTACAATATTTTTAAAATAATATTACGCTTTTAATTATAAATAATTATTTTTGTTACAATTAGGATATTTTTTTCTACGATCAGCAACTACTTGTAACAGATATTGTTTTTGCTCTTCATTTTTGGGGCCAAATTTATTAGTCCTGTTACAAGTAGTTGCTGATCGTAGAAAAAAATATCCTAATTGTAACAAAAATAATTATTCATAATTAAAAGCGTAATATTATTTTTAAAATATTGTAATTACTAATCCATAAGTAGACTGTGAATTTGTGATTGTATGAATAAATATTTGCGACAGTTGAAGATTATTCCTAGACAGTTAGAAATCATTCCACATTTGAAGAAATTTGAAAATCGTTCTGAAATTATATCTGGTTAAATTTAATTGAGTTGCAGGGGTTTAAAGCCTGATAACTTTTAACCTGTTGAGATTACAAGAAAACCTTATGAGACCTTTTTTGTAGAGAATTGAATTCCCTACAAGAATATGTGCATCAAAATTGGAATAACATTTTTTTTCGGAGTTTTATGCAGAAAAAACGAAAAAATAAATTTGTCATGTGTTATTTAGATGGGAAAACGAAAAATCGTTGATCTCCTCGTAGAGTTGAGATATCGAGCTGCCCTTTTAGGAGAATTTGTTTTATACCCAAACGAAACTTTTGAGATGATAAGACTTTAAAAAAAACAAAAAAATGTTTTTTTTGGACCACCCTAATATATATACCGCGAGGACCAGGTGAAAGAGAATGGTCCATCCGCCCAGGCAGATAATATTTCGTATTTTTAGGGGGATAGCCACTCGCTGCACTGAAAAAATCCCTAGGGTGATTTTAGCGCGCGGTCGATGCAACTCGGCAGCCATTGTTGATACAAGCCGGCTGACTGTCAATACATCGCGGAAGGTAGACAAGTGTGGTTATGTTCGTTTATTTGAAGCAAATGATAAATAAAGTTAATAAAACCTACGTGAATAAGCTAGGAATATTTATCAAAAATCGATCAATCAGTTTTAAATGATATCTTAATGCAATCAACGAATTAACCTAAGCTGTAACTGGAAATTTATCAGAATCAAAGAGTTCAGCGAGAACAACCAATTCGAACAAAATTATTGATTGTATCCTGGGGTTGAGGAATCAATAAATATCCATAGCTCATTCACGTAGGTTTTATTCACTTTATTTATCATTAGCTTCAAATAAACGAACATAACCACACTTGTCTACCTTCCGCGATGTATTGACAGTCAGCCGGCTTGTATCAACAATGGCTGCCGAGTTGCATCGACCGCGCGCCAAAATCACCCTAGGGATTTTCAGTGCAACGAGTGGCTATCCCCCTAAAAATACGAAATATTAGCTGCCTGGGCGGATGGACCATTCTCTTTCACCTGGTCCTCGCGGTATATGGGGAATTCCACGCCAACTTAACCAATAAATTTCCCTCACCATTTTCGATTTGCTTCAAAAAAAAATCTACAATTGGTCAAGTACTAAAACGGTCTCCTGATTTTTTTCAGATTTTTTGATCGACCCGTTTTTTTTTAACGAATTTTCAAACTGCCAAGTATTTCGACATTTTTTAATCCCAAAAATGAATTTTTCAAAACTATCGAAACTTTTTTTTTACGTGAAATAGACGTAAAAGGAGCCAACATTATCGGCTTTTTTTCACATCTATTTCACGTAAAAAAAAGTTTCAATAGTTTTGAAAAATGTAAAGTCAGAAAATGTCCAAATCCGGTCGGTTTTTCCTGGAATTTTCCTTATATCTCTTTAACCAGTTGAGTCCCGTGACTTTTATTTACACGAAAATTTGCGGGAAAAATAGCCGCATTTTATGATGAAAAATGGACCCCATAAAAGTTTGGGGAACGAGATCAATATCGCGTTTTTCGCGTTTTTTTCACCATTTACTGAAAATCGACTTTGTCTCGCGGCAACATCGAAAAGTACATCAAATTAAAAAACTTTTGACCTCCTTTATTTTTAGGCGCGGACATGTAGTTTGGGAGCTACAGCGATTTGAAAAATATAATTCAAAATTTGTGAATCGGTGTTACTCGCGACCTGTAAAGGGTAGAATTTTCATTATTTACAGGAATTTTTTTTTCAACCCATTACTCAACTTGACTAAGTTTGAGACAAATCGAAAGGGGTGTGGACAACCAATTGTACATTTCATATGGAACTCCCCATATACACACCTGTCTATATGAACATTGAACATACATACTTATAATATATTGTTCAATCGTTATCAAATATTTTCCCCTCGATTTTCCCATCCACGTTCGCGTTCACTCGATTTTGTTTTCTCGTTCTTATTCCTGGTTCTTTTTGTTATTCTTAACATTCAATAATATCGTAGTACATTATATGTATACAAAAACCTTAAGCGAGTTTGATTCCACGGAGTCGTCGTCGTGGCAAGGTCGGTCTACATTCTGGGTATATAAACGTGTGCACGTGTGCATATACACTCGACGAGATTGATTCTGTCCACGTAAATTTGGACAGATCTCAAATAAGTTTGGCAACACGACAGCCACGAGAGCGTCCAGTCAGCACTTATTCGAACAACTTACTGCTAAAATCCCATGTCATCACGAATCCAGTGTTTGGATAAAATCCGCAAGTTCCTCGTCTATACGTATACCTTATATATAGTATATATATATATATATATATATATATTACAATATACGAGATACCCACGTAGGTAATAGTAGGTATAGTAGGTCGATACGTTGTTAGATATACATTATACATTATATACATTATACGTATATACATTATACCTATATGCAGTGGATATAGGTGCGAGTCAAGCGACGCGCGAGTAATAATTACATTCATTATGTATACTCAATTAGTCAGGTTCAATAACTAGCGATTTATAATTACGTTTAGTAGATGCATTTCACGCCCTAAGCCTCGCGAGGTTTGGGAACTCTGATATTGTATGGGCATATAATACTTATACACCATATACCATGGTCCAGTTACTGATTATGCGATATACCAATAATTTTCAATGCCTTCAATAAGATCTGACGATTTTACTTCACATTTTGAACAAGAACTGAAAGAAGAAGAAAATAGTATATTTCGTATATCAGGGGTATAAAGTGTATTACGCCCGTGTTGCGAACTATATTTTTCGATGCAGTGGGCGTAAAATCTGATTTTATCTAAGCAGAACAAGTTGCAAAATCGGATTTTACGCTCACTGCAATGAAAATGGTTAAATCGGTACCTCATATCGTTGAGAATCATTTAGTGAAGCACTGCACTTGTCATTACCGCAGTCTATCGCGTTACAGTGGAAGACCTATATAATATACATAAGTATAGTATACAATATAGTATAATATATAGTACCTAGATATAGTATATGTACATTAGGGTGGTCCTTATTTCGATGAATTTCGGAAAAAAATAAAATCGGGACGCCCCCTGGATAGCTTGCAAATAAATAGAAAAAGTTTAATTCGGAGAATAAATGCAATTTTTTCTACCAGTTAATACTTTTTTTCTTTTCTAACTTCGATAAAACTCGATGAAATAATTTGAAATTTCTTTTTTTTCATTTTGTTTGCAAAATTCTGAAAATTTCGAATTTTTTTTTTTTCGTTTTTTTTTTTTTTTTTTTGTTTTTCTCTCGCGCGGGAAATTCAAAATTTGTAATTCGAAAGATTTATTAAGAGATCAGTAATTGAAATACGATTGGTGAATATTAGGGTGGTCTTTGAAAATTAAATTTTTCCAGGCGTTCCCTAAAAAGTTTCTTTTTTTGTGTAAAAACATTGGGGGAAATTTGTTGTTTATGAAAAAAAAAAAAATTAAAAGAATACGCACGCGAGACGATTAAAGTTTTTGTTCTGATGAATCTGCAGGTTTTTGGTAATGTGTCACGAAATATATAGATTTGACAAAACACCGAAAAAAAAAAACATCCCAAATTTTCAGAATTTTGAAAAAAAAAAAAAAAAAATTGAAAACAAAATTTTCAAATTATTTCATCGAGTTTTATCGGAGTTAGAAAAGAAAAAAGTAACTGGTAGAAAAAATTGCATTTATTCTCCGAATTGAACTTTCCGAATTTTGGGCAACGTGTTAATGTTAAAATTAAGAGCTAAAATTTTAGGAGTATTTTTTTCTATTTATTTGCAAGTTATCCAGGGGGCGTCCCGATTTTTTCGCGAAATTCATCGAAATAAGGACCACCCTAATGTACATATTATATAGAAGAGTATTGAAACGGCCGGAAACCGCGAGATTTCGTATTCACTGAATGTTACTGTCAACACATAGTTCGCGCACGACTAGTATAGCTTCGTCGAAACTACTCGAAACACATGTTTCAAGAACCGTTCGATGCACCGTTTTCTTTTTTACTTTCGAGAAAAAAGTACCTATAGGCATCTCGACGGATATTCTCACTCCTGTTATATCCTACACATGTAGGTATGTCCCACTAGGATCTTCCATAGAGACGGAAAGATTGAGCGTGCGCTCAAACCTCAAGGCACTTGCGGTCGAAAGCTAACGCTGAGCAAACGACCGCAACGTTGAACGTGCTCCGAAAGCACACACGTTGCCTGCCTTAAAACTCGATATCTTCGGAAATGTAGAACTTGGAGCATGAATTTCGGTTTGTCGAGGAATCACACGAAGGATCGATCAAACTAATTTCCCCCTCCTTGACATTCGGCTGAGCATTGTAGTTGTGAAAGTTTTTCTATGATGAAGAAATACTTGGAATAAAAGAAATTACAAGTCGATCTATTCTTCATTTTGTTTTCGACAAACTTGGTTTGGTACGCCTGGAAACAATCCGGAATTTAGCTAGTTAACTGCCGTGAATTTTATGAAGATTCAACGAAATTTCAGGTCCGATTCACAGCTCTGCAGGAATTAATCTAGTACCTGCGACTACTAATTTCATTAGATTTAGGAGTTGGTTCGCGTCGCTTACACCTTATGATATAATATCCGTATACGGTATACGTGGCAAACGAAGCGAGGAAGCCATTATATTGGAAACTCGATCTAATACAGAGTGCGTATAGAAAGAAATTAAGGAAATTCTGCAGTCATTATACATTCCACAATTTTCCATATGAAATCTATACCTTATATGCGTGTTCAATAATGTGGAAATATACCATACGTCACATGAAAGAAAGAGACGAGGAATGGAGAACAGCTGGGAGTTCGGAATGGAAATTTAGCGAACACCGCGGGCATCAAAATCGCGTGTCTCCAACCGCAGCTTTTGAGCATTTTGAGAAATTGACATGCGATGAAAAGGTTACATCTCATCCATCTCAACAACCTCGCACGAAGTTTCGTAAAAAGTTGATGATTTCAGGCGTAGGTATACCTATACCTATACCTATACCTATATAACAACTCTATGAAAGCATGTACTCTCTTTCCCATTTTCTTTGAAGACTATAGTTCCATCATAAATTGCACTTTATAAATTTCCATTGACTTTTTAACGAACGTTCCGTCTTGCCTTTACCTTCGCAAAGGTTTCGAGTCGAGGTTCTACTGTATATATGGGTACCTACTGAATTCTCCGCGCGGAAGGATATTACACAGGCGATAATATACGGGGTGTGCCAATCAAGAATACCATCCCGGTCTGGTCTTACGCTTTGGGTATAATATCGAAGGTGGAAGGTATATAGAACTTAGGGGAGGTATAGATTATACCTGTAAGCGGTGAAATGTTTCAAACAAAAGTATGACGGTATTGAACGCGGCAGATTATGCACGAGACAGATTATCATAAACCTTCACGGAGAGAAATAAAATTGCTGTATTAGCTATCGATGCTTTGCTGACGCTTGATTTGTCAATAGAGCAACCCTTTGTGTTGATGCAACACTTCATCTTGCTCCATTAGCTGGGGTACGATTGTTAGAATCACCAGTGTTTCTTGCTAACTCAAAATTGCTGTCCTAGAAAACTACTATGTCTGTGTAACAAGCGGTTGCCAGGTCTTGTCATAAGAGCAAGTTACGTCGGTAGCCGAGCGAGCGAGCGCGCTAGCTGACAACGTCTGCGACTTGTTGCGCGCGCCGGCGGCGTCATAGTCGTAGCATCATAGCGTTATAGCGTTAGCGTCGTTAACTGTTTAGTACCAAAGTGCAGTGTATAATTCATGAAAGTGGAAGAATATATACAATGGAATAGATAAGGATATTGGAGGAATGGGGGATGAAACTGGACGTCATCCACAGGTTAGAATGTAAGAATCAAGCACTGAACTAAGGGTGGTGTTGAAGAAGTGCCATCGCGTATGTAACATAACCTCTTACACTGCACATGATTTAATAGTATTTTAATTGCGGAATACACTTCTAATGATATATCTGTGCAAAAATGATATGTATATTGTAATACTATACTTGTTGAATGTATGATGACGATAAATGTGAAAGAATTTATATTCTCAATTAAATGTCATCTATTCATTCTGACTCTGTGTATCTGGATGCAACATTCTCGCAGGATTAGAAAAGTGATTGCTGCTTCATCAAGTTACTTGCTGAACATTTTTCCTGCGCTGCAGCTAGATATTAGATGAATTAGCAAGCGATTTGCCATGCCAGCATGCAAACTGCTCACCACATCATCACATACCTGCTGCATGAGCTAGGCTGGGTGGTATAACCAGCAAGACAATTTCAGCAATCGAAAATGGTAGTTCCAGCATGCTGGTTTGCAAGCTGTATGTTTACAACTGAAAATTGCTAAAGGAGCAATAATCTAGCTGAGACGGCAATTTATTTCTCTCCGTGTGTAGTAATAAACAATTGCCGTTCAATAACAACATCTAGGCGCGACAGTCGACATATGATAAAAGTCAGAGAACATCGTGAAAATTTGTTAATTTCTTGTTAATTAGGTACCATACGTAAATTGTAAAATTAATGATTATAAAACTATTACCTTTATTACCTTTATTACGCCCTGATCTGTGAATGAATAGCCCCTATCGCTTTTAGCGTTAGGTGATCTTTTTGGTATAGGTATTTCGACTCATCACTTCGTACTTGAGCTATTTGATAGTTAGATCCTGTTTAGAAGTTGGAAAATACACCAAACGGACAAATTCTTGCCTGCAAAATACCTGCACTTTTGGGTTAGAACTAATAGTACACGAAATGGACCAATTTTAAACTTCAACCGCTTACCAAGGTCGAACGGTTCACTTTTGGAAGTTATGGCAATGTTAACTTTTGATCAGCATTGCATGAACTACGAAACCTGAAAATTTCAGTCAAATCCATCGGAAAGCCAGTTCCCATAAGAAATGTGCGGGATCCTTTCTTGCATTGAAACTTTTATTTGAGGGCCGAATTGTCAATATTAATAGGTTTGTTATGGATTATACCCGTGAAATCGAGGTAAAATCGGCATATCCAGCAGTAGGCGACCTACTGTTACGGGCTTCTACTGTCGCCGCCAGGTGGCGAGGCCTAGGCAACGCCTTCGTTGTACATCCCAATAGTCTAAGAAAATTGACTCGACTAGATTGATTGAGATCCTCCTCAAATAATTATTTGCATTGGTATTTATATTCAAATATACAATTATAAAATAGTAACATTCAAATATAAATATGTTAGTTATATAATTTACTAAAATTATTTTCATTGCCTTGAACTTTTTTATTAATTTTTTCATTCTAGTAAAAAGTTTCTTTGATTCAAATAATAAAATACTTGCTCTGAATAAGCTAATCATTCAAATTGATTTCATTTTTGCACCTCACTCAGATAAATCTTTTTTTTTTTAGTACGAAAAATGATGTCTCCAACAGTGAAATGCTTGAATGAATAATTTTTTGAGTTCGATACAGAGTTCATTTGTTCAGTTCAAGAACATAATATGATGGACAGTCGGGTGAAAAAGTTAGTCCAAAATGGACAAATCTCGTATTTACAGGTCTCGATCGTATTAGTACATGTTTGGCCGATGTTTGGCCTCACAAATAGCTAAATTAGTTATAAATTAACACTATTATAAAGTGTTAATTTGCTATTTTTTAATATCAATTGAAGCGAAATCTTACGAAATTAGGGTTAAATTCGTAGATTTAAAAAATCCATAACTACTAAATTGTTGAGTGTAAAATTTTGAAATAATTAATGTACTATCATTATTCTATCGAGAACTATCATTCATAAAATTTTAAAGAATTTTGTTGATTTTTGATTATCCATCGAGTTATTAGGGGTAAATTCGTAGATTTCAAAAATCAATAACTACTAAATTATTTAGTGTAAAATTCTGAAATAATTAATGTATCATTATTCTATCAAGCACTATCATTCATAAAATTTTAAAGAATTTTGGTGATTTCTCATTATCCATCCAGTTATACCTTAAGAAGACCCAATGATTCAAAACAAGAACTGCATTTTGAAGATACATTTTTTCTTGATTCAAGTTTTTTTTTTTTCTACTGTGTATATGTATACGATATTCTCCGGATGTAAATACATACATGCTTGTCGGTTCTCGCTGTTTTCGTGTACGTGTCTATTATTGTCATTTGAATGCCTGCCTGATGTAAATTCGTGCATAGTTGTTGCTTATATTGTTAGAAAGAAGCCCTGAAAATTGCAAATTTTTATATTCATTATTAAACCTTACATATCGCAGGTCAATAAATATTTTCGTAATACTACTCGAAATATTTCAAATATGAACTCATTCATTTTTTTCATACAAGTTCTATCAAAAAAATATTTTATTCCAGGTAATTGAGGAATTTCGTAAATCAGATAAACTCTTCAGGTTTTTATTAACCCTAGAACCGTACACTGGGGTACAAACGTATCCCATTAACATGTAAAAGTCAATAAGTGTACGGTTCTAGGGTTAATTAGGAAAACTGAAAAAACATTTTCTAATTTTCAGTAATTTTTTGATTATTCCTTAATTACCTGTAAAAGAATATTTTTTGATAGAACTTGTATGAAAAAGAAACATATATGAGTTAATATTTGGAATATTTCGAGTAATATTACGAAAATATTTATGCACCTGATATATGTAAGCGTATAGGTATGTAAGGTAATAATAAATATGAAAATTTGCAATTTTCAGGGTTTCTTCCTATAACAGTTATAGAAGCAACAACTGTGCCAAATTTCAAATTATTTCATCGATTTGTATCGGAGTTACAAAAATTAAAGTAACTGGTTGAAAAAATTACATTTATTTTCCGAATTAAACTTTCGGAATTTCGGGCCCCGTGTCAATGTTAAAATTAAGAGCTAAAATTTTTGGGGGATTCTTTTCTATATATTTGTGAGGCATCCTGGGGGCGTCCCGTATTTATTTCGAAATTCATCAAAATAAGAACCACCCTAGTATACCAATATTAAGGGTAGGAGATACTGAAAACTGCCCATCTGAACCAATTGCTATTTTCAAATGAGGTTTAACACACATGTTTGCCATCTCAAAACATAGACATTGTGCAAATTGCAAGTCATTTGAAACAATAAGTACAGAGTTACTCCTCATAATGCTTCTGAAATAGCCTTTATTTGAAAACCTTCCATGCGTCTCAATTATTTTTGAATCTTGCTGGGCTTGCACACACATATTTCAGGCTGCCCAAGCCACAAACCCACGTCGGTTTTTAGAGATAGCTACGATACTTTGATTTTGACACTTTTTTTTATGAAAAAAAAAATATTATTTCAATTTTTTTTTCTAAAATCTGTAATTTTGTCTCGATTTTCAAAATCCGACGTGGGTTTGTAGCTAGTGTGTGTAGGAATGCACCCTGAAAATTGCAGAAGTCTTCGACAAAAACTAAGACGCATGGGACTTTTTCAAAAGGCAAAACCATAGTTCTGAGATAAATCGCTTTGAAGTTTTTTTTCAAATTATTCACAAAATTCAAGATTTTTATTACTGCATGATCCAAACTAGTTTCAGACGAGATTGCTAATAGTTTTGAAGCATGTGACGTTAAAAAAAAAAAAAAAAATAGCTCGGCTCGCACAATATTTGAGTGGAATTCACATTTTCATCATGCATTTCAGAAATTACGATTTCAAGGAAGTTGGAAAGCATTATAAAGCATATAAATTATCACAACTTGAAAAAATTTCAACATTTATATTTTAGCAGTTCGGTTGATATAAACTTGGTCTTGTCAAGTCTAAGCAATTTGATCTGCGGGCAGCGAATCGTGCGGTTGATGACTTGTAAATCTGGTTCTGTAAAATGAATACAAACATTTGGGAGAATATTGATTTGCTATATGAATTTCAATGCTTATCTCTGGTGAAGTGTGTGACCAAAAACTTCAATAAGATTTCCAACCGTAGAAAAACATATTTTGGAGTTGTTATCTTATGGGAGTATACACACCTTGAAAATGATTTTTTTTCCAAATCACTGCTATGCTCTGAGAAAACATTCTAGTGACTCAGTTCTTCCACAGTTGATTAGTGCTATTTTGATACATGGTTCATGATTTTCCCAGATTTTATGTCCTCCGCTGAACCAAAATGTAGTCCACCGAAGAAAAAGTAGTTGTCGTAAGGTACAGTATGCTGCGTTGCATGAAATTTCTCCGAATTGGGGGTATTTTCTGTATGAATGTAATTTAGGGGCAAACCAATAATATTTCATGAATTCAAGTTCCAGACATAGAAATTTTTGATTGTAAGACTTTTTTTTCCATCGTTTTGGAAAAAATATTTTACAATCAAAAATTTCTATGTCTAAAACTTGAATATACATGAAATATTATTGGTTTGGCTCTAAATTACATTCATACAGAATATCTCCTCCAATTTTGAGAAATTTCATGCAACGCAGCAACCTGTACCTTACGACAACTACTTTTTCTTCGATGGACTACATTTTGGTTCAGCGGAGCACATGAAATCTGGAAAAATCATGAACTTTGTATCAAAATAGCACTAATCAACTGTAAAAAGACTGAGTCACTAGAATGTTTTCTCAGAGTGTAGCAGTGATTTGAAAAAAATTATTTATTATTTTATTATTTTTTTTTTATTATTTTGTTATCTCAGGTGAAAAATGCATCTCAAGTTACTTATTTTCACAAATTGAAATGGCAATAACCGAAATATAGGAAAATTAGGAACTTCTACTGTAACATTATACGTTTTATTGAGTAAACGGGGCTTAATAATTTTTTTTTCGGTTCAAGGATTTGTGTACGTATAGATAAGGGTTCAAATAACACTTTTCCGTAAAAAACCGAAAATCGATTTTTTTCAAATTTTCGCACTCAAATTTCAGTATCTCCTACCCTTAATTGTATGATGAAATCGGACTTGTTACTAATAATAGTAATAATTCTCGTTGTTGTTCTTGTTTCTAACGTTTAGCGTCCGACCTCGACTGCATCAGAGCCCTCTTCAATGAAAAGGAAAAAGAACTGTCGCTGGCTGTTGCCAAAGTGGAAGAGCTGACCCGACAACTGGAGGAATTGAGAGGTCGCCACAGCAATGGGGGTGACCATCTACCGACCCCCGCGAGCGCGGAGCTAGAAAAACTCCGCAGAGAACTCATGGTAAGTGGGAAATACGCCGTAAAACTTGAGTATTGTTAAAATTTTTCCAGCAACCCACCAAATGCTCCATGGAGGAGGAAGAGGAGAGTGATATAGCCCCACATAGTCAGAGGTATAGGTATATATATACAGGGTGTTCCAGACCTCGCGACGAATATTTCACAGGGTAAATCTTGATCAAAAATGGGATCGAAATTCCCTCAGCCGATTTTTTCGGAGATGCATGGATTTTCCGTTATAATTATTTTAATCGCAGCTAATGACATGCGACTTATAAACGGCCGTTTGTCGGTGTAATCACCGCTCGGTTGTGTGCGCGTCTCTCGCCCTATTGTCGCCACGAAAAAAAGTGCACACAACCGAGCGGTAAGCACACCGACGTGCGGCCGTTCGTAAGCCGCGCGTCATTGACTGAAATTGAATTAATTATAACGGAAAAGATATGCATTTAAAAAAAAATCGGCTGAGGAAATTTCGATCCCATTTTTGATCAAGATTTACCCTGTGAAATATTCGTCGCGAGGTCTGGAACACCCTGTATATAGCTCGTCAACGCGCGTTGGTATTCTTACAATAGCACCCAATTCCGAAGTAATTTTAAGAACCACTTCCGGTATAATTATTTTGCCGCTTCCCGCAGTATGATTATCATTATTATTATTATTATTATTATTATTATTATTATTATTATTAATATTTTTTTTTTTTTTTTTTTCTGGAAAAGTCTTCGTTAGTCTGATTGGAGAAAGAAGACGGCCCTCGTTTCGCACGCTCGTAAAGATAATTTTCTAATAAAGACTTCTCTAGCAATGATTAAACCGGAGGATTTGAAAAAATGAAAAAAATAAGGATAAATTAAGAAGCCTGATGGATTGTCTCTGAGTTTGCAGTATGTAGGTATACCGCGCGATTATGTCAAAATTACAGGTTCCAAGCGCGCAGGCGCTGATTTATTAGAATATCATTGGCCGGCAGAATCGCGCTAGCAACTCCACCAACTTTTCAATAATATCCCTAGTTCTGTCGTCTGCTAGATTCACAATAAACATAACCTATTCCTGCCACGGTCTGCGAATCTGCCACCATTTCTATTAGACAACAATCGGAAACAAATAGCAGCGGACTCTATAGGAATATTCGTGGCAAGTCTGAAATTTGCGTCCCTCGTAATATTCGATCGAATCAGCGCCTGCGCGCTTGGAACCTGTAATTTCCACATAATCGCACGGTATATTTCACTTTCGTAGGCGTTGAGATTCCGAAATTTTGTTTGCTTGTTCTCTTAACACGCCTGAATTCTGAATATATTGTACTCGTACAGAGAAAAAAAAGGATATCTTAAACCAAGATAAAAAAATTTCTTCGACCTTTTTTTTCTGAACCAAAACAAAAATTTGTATTTGATTGAAGTAAAAAATTCTTTGGATCCAGCAATTATTCACTTCGTGGAAGACATCATTTTCTTTGTCTGAAAAACTAATTGCTTAAACCAAAAAAATCCTTTCTTGGGTCAAGCAATGTTTGTCTCAATTCATGAAATATTTAAAAAAAATTTTTATCTTTTTTTTTTGTTGATATTTCGATATTTTTTCTATTTTTTCTATTTTCAAGTTATTCTACTATTGGATCAAGTGACAGAATTTTTGTTTACTAATTCAAGAATCAAAAATTCCAGAAATTATTTTACTTCGTTCGAGAAATTCTTGGTGTTCATTCCATCCACTGAAAAATTTCTTGGACGAAGAAAAATTATCTTCAGTCAAGTAGGTAAACCTTTTTTTTCTGTGTATACGTTAAAATATCTCATGTGTGTCGGTGGCTGGCCGAGGAAAGGGATTGACGGAAAATAGTAACGATTTCTCCGAGAGCGCAGCGAAAATATTTATAGCGGGTAATCTATTTTAATTTTATCGGGCAATTATCTACGGAACGAATAACGTAGGGAGAAGATTTTTCGAATTAAAGTCTACAGATTAGAAGGGGGCACATGGAATGGTTATATCTTCAGGATTACGCACAACCTTTGAGCTGTGCAATAAGCATTACATTATCATCAGAATGATATATAGGTATAATAGGTATAGTTTATACCAGGTAACGTTTGACTTTCTTTGATCCTTCCAATATTCCTCAAGGGAGCTAGATGAAGAAATATCTACGATGATTAAAAAAATACGATACTGTCAATATCTTCTGTATTAATTATGAATTCTCAAAATAGCAACTATCTTTCGCGTTATTAGTTCGTGACTCCTCACCACAATAATCGCCTGGTAAATATGAAATTGTTCACCCAGTGGACAAGTAGACCCGCTTTATATACTATATTATCGCTGACGGAGGAATAAATTAGGTAGGTACCTATCTCTGCAATCTCGCGGAAGATTAATTTCCTTCGGATCAAGAGGAAACAATTTTCCACGACCGGGGTTTTGTCATTTATGTGTGTCCGTGCGTGTGTGCGTGCGTGCCTGCCTGCCTCTGTGTATATGCGTGTATACGTGTGGAATTATCGGCAGTCGGAAAAACGAGTCTGCAGGATTGTATAAGCGTATTTATTGATCAACTTTTCTTGAATATAATTGTGTTGTCAAGTCCATATCGCACGTGGCCACCCTTCGCCTGGCTAATTGCGTTCCTTCCCGGCCCATTAAAATGTCGCTGTAACTGTACGTAAATGTATACACCTCGGAGCCTGTGGACGCACGGTCGTCGTACATTGATTAGAATTTGATACGTAGCCTGACACATATGGAATAGAAAAAATTCGAAATAAATATAAGGGTCTGAATTAATGAGGATGTCTCATAATTTACTGAGCTTCCCGACTTGATTCATTTTGAAAAACAATATGTAAGGACAGGTAAATTAATTCAATTATGCGGTGCGAAAACGGCAAGTCACTATAAATGCGACTCAATATCTCGGACATTAATTATGGGGCTCCGTATTTGGGTCAAGCGACTCCGAGAAAACGCGAAAATTATGCTACAAATTTCTACAGCCTTGGATTTTAATTACATAAAATTTGATATGACGTTGGATCGAAATTCTATTTTTTTAATATCTAGATATACTTAGATACAAGATCATGATATGCATACTATAAGCATGCGTAAGCGCTAATTGTGATCAACGTCTCTGAATCCCCACTCATGACGTAATTCTACTAAAATAGGATCATATTTCTGTCTGAAAAACTGAAAAACAGAGGAATTGAGATTTTAGAGGGTCAAAGTGGAATTTCTATTCCCACGCGAGGTCAGTGACAAAGTTATAATAACAAAATCATCAACCCATAATTCTTATACTTGAATGATGATAAGAGCTGATTGTGAGTCGAGCATCAGGCACTCTGCAGTCGACGCCAGAAGCGACGGATTTTCTTAACACGAATGCATCATATCTATGCAAAATTTATATACGTTCTTTTCCGGCTCGTGAATAATTCCTTTTGAAAGCAAAGGGAAAACCTGTGTTGAATAAGAAAAACAAGAAAGGTGCCTGTCGCTCGGCTAAGTCCTGCGAAAGGTTGTAAAAGTTAATTCCGCCTACGCTAGTCGTGAGATTTTAAGCTTTGGCTCGATTCACGGTGACAGGTTCCATTAGAGTTTAAATCGTATGCACTATATAGGCGCACACGTGTGCTGCGAGGGCGTGAGTCAATCGGAACATCCATATATATTAGGGTGTCCATTATTTCCCGAATTGACTTTTTCTACTTGGGTATGGGCCAAATCATTAGTTTAGAGCCTAAAAACAATTATGCTATTTTTTTTTTTTTTTCTTTTTCAAGTGCCATTTACCCCTGCCTGTAGGACGATACTTGTCCCATTTGATTAACATGGGATTTTTGCCCTTTTTAGACTTTAATTTTTTTTTTCGTTTACTACTTTCATTACCTCCTCAAATATTGCTGATTCTACTACTGTGGTGACCTCTTTGGATGGACATATTTTTACATTGATGGAAAAAAAAAAAATGTTGAGTTTTGAAGCGGTAAAAATTTTTTTTGTACCATATTGTCTAATATCTTTCGAATATTTTTCAATTCAAACAAAAAGCATTGAAAAGTCAACGAATTCAAAAATATTCAAAAATATTCGAAATTTAATGAAAAATACAGTAAAAATGAATTTTGAAAAAAACATCAAAACTCATGAAAACTTTTTTTTTCGCCAACATAAAAATATGTCCATCCAAAGAGGTCAGAACAGTAGTAAGCGAAAAAAAAATTAAAGTCTAAAAAGGGCAGAAATCCCATGTTAAGGGGACCAGTACAGCGACTTTTCGAGAAATGATCATAGTCCGAAATCAATTTATTTCATAACCAAAGTTCATTTCACATCAAAATATTTTTCTTTTTCAAAATCATGTGTCGTAAGGATTTCAGAGCACCGTTGGACCGATTCAGGTCATCTTGGATTCATTTTCTTCAGAAAACAAATCCTCATCATGTGAATGTAGGAATTTAAAAATAAAAAATTATGTCATAAGTTATGATCCATTTACCAAATTTGCAAAAATTATTATCACTCATTTCTTAAATAACTTGGCCAAAACGAAGAATTTTCAAAATTCCTACATTCACATGATGAGGATTTGTTTTCTGAAGAAAATGAATCCAAGATGACCTGAATCGGTCCAACGGTGCTCTGAAACCCTTACGACACATGATTTTGAAAAAGAAAAATATTTTGATGTGAAATGAACTTTGGTTATGAAATAAATTGATTTCGGACTATGATAATTTCTCGAAAAGTCGCTGTACTGGTCCCCTTAATCAAATGGGACAAGTATTGTCCTACAGGTAGGGGTTAATGGCACTTTAATTAAAAAAAGTTTATGTGAAAATAGGGCCCATAGGGAGTCAAAATAAAAATCTGAAAAAATTAGAGAATTATTTTTTCCACATTTAGAACCGATTGAATGCCATCCAAGATAACTTTTTTTTTTTTAACGACCACCCCAATATATACCGTGACATTCTCTGGATGCGGCCCAGCAGGGATACCAACACAAAACTCGCTAGCAGCAGTTTAGTAACTCACTAGATGTTTCTATGTACTAAAATCACTAGAAATCACTAGATTTTTACTGGACATCACTAGATCTTTAGTGATTTTACTAGAAAAATCTAATACGTTACTAAACTGCTGCTAACCAGTTTTGGGTTGGTATCCCTGCTGGGCCGCATCCACAGAAGGTCACGGTATATACCTATACTCCGGCTGTGGTATTCTTATACAAATGGAATATAGTATATATAACCATATGATTCGAAGATATGGAGAGATATCATCCTTATCGCACGTTCGTCGATCGGGACCGAATTATTCATGCATATGTTGCACGCGGTTATACCTACATAGCTGAGTTTAACTCCCCCACCATACACGGCTAATCACGATCCTACGGTCCCTCGAGATCTGAAATCTGGATTCGGGTCAAGATTACTTACAATAATTACAGCTACACTCCTCCATTAATATGTACTGGTTTGCGAGCCCGCGGGATTCTGCTGCGCCCATGCGAAGGTTGTTGTACAGGGTGGTCCATTTTAATCACCCCAGGTGAATATCTCGGAGACTATAAGAGTCATACAAGAAAAAGTTTCACACAAAACTTGGAGGGCTTCGCGGGGGAAAGATAATGCTGGTGTGTGTTAACTTGTGGATTTTCCCATTCCCGAGAATTCGCAAGTAACTCTGGATTTTGGATAGGGAACACATGTTTTGGTTAGGAGCAGCTGATAGGGAGATCAAAGATTAATTCAAATACAAAAAAAAAAAAAAGAAACAAAACAAATTTGGCAAATTTTTTTTCGCAATAGATCTTCTTTTGTTCCCAGCTTTCGAACATATTCATTGTTTATTACCCTCGCCCAAGATTTTTCTTGGAGATTTTGAAACCGGAAAGTTTGAATGTATACGTATGAAGGATTCTTTCTCAAGTGGGCCACCCATTTTCGTCGTGGTCTCGAATTAATTTGATTATTTCCTCCAATGATTACCCTACTTTTTAGGAGTTTTGCTGAATTTTTGCAGATTTTTAGCACTGAGATATACGAAATATCTGGATAATCTGTTTATTTTACGTATTTATAAATGACTGATAATGAAAGAAAAATCAAAATACATGAAAGTTATGTTTTTTTATCAGCTTTCCAGTAAAAGTATTTTCAATTTTAATAGAATGACAGTTAGGGCTAAAAATGCCAAAAAAACCCAGAAAAAATGCAAAAAAAGGTGGTTTCAAATTTTCGGGCCGCTTTGATTTTGATGAAAAAATTCGAGAAAGAGTCTCTCATTGCTCAGAGTTTACTGTGTAAATTTTATCATAGGACCGCCACTCCTTCCTAAGAAGAAAACATCCGAAGGTAGCCCAATGATTGTTTTTGTTCGTATGACAACTTGGAACGCTTTAGGAAGGATGGCGGTCCCATAATAAGATTTACACAGTAAACTCTGAGCAATGAGAGAGTCTTTCTCGAATTTTTTCATCAAAATCAAAGCGGCCCGAAAACTTGAAACCACCTTTTTTCGCATTTTTTCTGGGTTTTTTGGCATTTTTAGCCCTAACTGTCATTCTATTAAAATTGAAAATATTTTTACTTGAAAGCTGATGAAAAAACATAACTTTCATGTATTTTGATTTTTCTTTCATTATCAGTAATTTATAAATACGTAAAATAAATAGATTATCCAGATATTTCATATATCTACGCTCCTGCCAGTGCTAAAAATCTGCAAAAATTCAGCAAAACTCCTGAAAAGGAGAGTAATCATTGAAGGAAGTAACGAAATTAATTCGAGACCACGACGAAAATGGGTGGCCCACTTGAGAAAGAATCCTTCGTATACGAGATCAAGTAAAAAATAAAAGAAATTTTTTATTTTTAATTTTTATTTTTTTTTTTTCTTCTCGTATTTGAATTAGTCTTTGATCTTGCTTTCAGTTGCTCCTTACCAAAACATGTGTTCCCTATCTAAAATCCGGAGTTACTTGCGAAATCTCGGAAGTGGCGAAATTCACAACTCAATACACACGAGCAATATCTTGCCCATTCGAAACCCTTCAGGTTTTTCATGAAACTTTTTCTTGTATTACTCTTAGTCGTCAAGATATCCACCTGGGGCGATTAAAATGGATCACCCTGTATATGACTCGACTCACTATTCGTTCGCCTATCTACTTCAATGTTATGTAAGTAACATTCCATTATCGTGCATTTTTGATTACAGTACCGCAACAAGATGAACGAACAACAAAACCAGGTTGTGTCCCAGCAGAGGCTGGCGTTGGTTCAGCGCCAAGCAGAGATGGCCTCAATCGACGCGAGGATAGCACAGCTCCAGGGTCGCCTTCAACGTAAAAGGGCATTGAATCAACGACTGAGTCAACAGCTCGGATCCAATCATCGAGTAAATTCAAATCATCCGAACTTTGCCGATTCGAAGCTTGAATTTAATACCAGCAAGTCACGGCCTACGGGCAACATTGCCGCTATAGAGCCATACTCTCACATACCTAGCGATGACTTTTCGTTGAACAAGAATGACCCGAAGTATCAAACGCTACCGTACAACACAAAGTTCACGGTAAATTTCAAAACTGACGACGATCTGAACAAGAACAAGATACAGCACAGTGCGAGTGCGTCTCAAATTGGTCAAAGGTCGTTCCAGCAGTTCGGGCATCAGATCGTTCACAGTCAGTCGCAGTCTCATATCCAAGGTCAGTCTCAGCCACTCGTGTCAACTACAATCAGTCCAGCGCCTACCGCCCTCATCTTCGCGCAGGCAACGAACAATAACAATGCGAACAACAATCCCAACCATAATAAAAACACCAGCAACAGCAGTAGCGGCACCGGTAACGCTGCCACCGCTTCCGCCACCACCGCTAACAACAATGAGAACTCGACAAATAACAACAGTGACAATCTTCATCATCACCATAAAAGCAGCAGCAGTAGCATCAACAACAACGACGGTGATGACGCTGATGGGCACAATCCCGATGACGAGAATGCCGATGAGAATAATGACGATGACAACGTCGAAGAGAAAATTAGCACCAACATCGCCGCGACTACGACCACCAATAACAATAACAAAAATATCATGAATAACAACAACAGCAGCGGGCACGGATTTGGCGATTTACAAAACTTGCGCATTCACGGACATCCTCATAACTCAAACAACCAAAAACTGCAGCATAACGGTGGCAATTCGTCCGGTACAAATCTCGCCGGCAGCCTCGGTCAATCCATAGCTCAGAGTCAAAATCATAGAAATTTGTCGTCCCATCAGAAGCCTGTGTCCAGCGTGGCTCCCAGTTTTCCGGTCAAATCGCCAATTTATCAGACCTCTTCGACAAAGATCCATCCCGTGATGCCGCAAACGTTGAGCCTGATTAGTCACGGACAATCGTCCGCCACGCAGGCTTACAACTCAAACGGCCAAGGAAACAACGCGCAAGAACAATACAGCTACGTCGGGAGTCAGAGGCAAAATTTTTCCAGCGTCAATCAGCTGCACATGGGTCAGGGTAGCGGAATCAGTGGCATCGGCGGAAGCTTGTATAATAATCAGTTACTGAACACGAGTCCGAATCCCCAACCGAACGGATCAAGTATGGGTCAAAGTTCCACTAACGTTCAAACCAATTTATACCCGGGGCATGCCTTCGCCCATAGTCAGAGTCAAAGTAACTCGCAGCAGAATCAACTGTTATTGAACACGAATTCTAGTGCCGATTCGCATAATGAGAAGATGATGAAGTTTGATTCCGTGGCAAAGATTGCAGACCAAAGTATACTGAAATATGACAATTCACAGACAAAGTTTGACCAGCAGAACCAGTCGATAAAATTTTACGAACAATCGTCAAGGCACGATCAAACCCACGGCAAATATGATCATGCGCCGTTGAAACAGGATCAGCAATTAAAATTCGATCACACGTCAAAGTACAGCGATCATAACCAGATGATGGCAAAGTACGAACAGATACAGCTACAACAGTTGAAGCACGAACAGAATCAGCCAATTTTCGACAACACGGGACAGATAATGCTACAGAATCCCAAGTGTGACCACCATCCGATGAAATACGACCACGCGACAAAGTTCGACCCACCAGTCGCCAAATTGCCGGAAAAACCATTCGAGTACGATCGAATAAAGTACGACTCTGACCGGAAACTGATCAATTTCGAATCTAGGGGAGAAGATAAGACGAAACCTGCCCTGCCGCCGAAGCCCAACAAACCCAATCCACCGCCCAGGCTGATCCACCACGAGAAAATTGAAGTCAATTCCGAAGTCGCGGATGGAAAGGCCCTGGTTATCGTTGGCACAAGGTATCTATATACACGCCTACGTACTTTTGAAACACTGTAGTTAAACCACCCTACGCTTTCCGACCATACACCAACATACTATTTCATATAAAATGTAGTGGCCAGGGCTGGGTAAAATGGTTTTAAAATGTATGTGAAATAGAAAATGGAAAATGGTTCTAAAAATGTATTTGAAATGTGAAATGGAAATGATTTCCTTAAAAAACATTTTGAAAACCATTTTCCATTTTTCATTTGAAATGCAATTTTGGGACCATTTTACCCAGCCCTGGTAGTGGCAGCCATGAAAATATTACTAGACCCCAATAGTGTTGGAAAAAAAAGAAGAAGGAGCAACACCTCCCAATGAAATAGTCGGAAGCCGAAAGTTTAACGTACACCGTGTACCCGGCACGGAGGCCATGATAAATGCAGATTTTGTTGCGCCGAATTTATATATCCGGCAATCTTAGTCCTTTCTTCGCGAGACTCCAGAAACTAAGATGGCACGCATATATAGGTAAGAAATAATCCGACCGGCACAATTATCAAGGGGCTCGCGAAAAAATTGAACGATCAATGCGTACCCGTAATGCTGGATAAATTTGAGTTACCTTTGACCGATAAAAGAAACGAAGGTATTTATAGGTATACATACCTACGGGTGGATTGAAGTGAATAGGATCACGCAAAGAAATAGAACCATACGTACAGTACCTACAGAGTAATTGATCACATGCGTTTTCACATACTAAAGGCCGTGATGAGAGTATGAGATTCGAGGGGGTCGGAGAATGGGAGAACTGATAATTAATTCGTGTGGCTTTATGAGATCCAAATTACAACACGATTGCCCGGTTAATTATAAATGTTTAATTAGTCCGCGATCGATTTGGCGAGTCGATCGCGGACTGTCGGGAATAATGTATCTCGAAATAGAATGGTTGGTATGGGGGGACATTCGCGACACGCACAACACTAGAGTCCCCGGTTCTCTGCTCTGTCTTGGCTCTTATGCGATTACTCTGATTGATAGAAGAGTCCGGCCGAGTCTGCAGTCGCGTATTATATGTACGTACGTCGTTGACCCTCCAAGGGCCTTGCGTCCACCGAAGTGAGATTTCCGGTTAGCGTCGATTTCCGCACATTAATCTTTATCGAAATTGCCCCGGTCGTTTATTTTTCACCACGACTTGCCCCCAATTAGTTCTGCAGGTTGATTTATACGCAAAAGTTGTTTCATCATCATCATCATTATCATCATCATCACTATAGTCGTCGTTGAGGAAAAAAAACGCGTGAGTTTGATCCAACGTATTGATAAGTCTTGGAATATTCACTAATCTCACACAAACTCATTGCAATAATGATATGAGACTTTTCCATCAATTACAATCCACGTATGTTCCATATTCCGAAGTTGTTACCTTACATTTTGGTATGTTTGAACAGAACATCGCATGCGCAGTGTACGGTGTGATAAATATACACCTCTATGCATATTCATATAGCTACTCGTATGACTCTATGTAAGTAGGTATAGTACATGTCGAGGTGAAGTTCTTTTTTTGTTTACACAAATGTGAAACAATCTTGGTAGGAATATCGCAAGATTGTTGTCCTCGGGAGTAGCAGAAAACACTGGCGGTGATGCGCAATTGTTCATGGACCACCGATGGCGTGCAAGCAAAGTCACAGGGCCTCAAATTTGGTCCATGCCTCCTTTTATTTTGCTTATCGAATTTTAAAACTATTCCCAACGCCACAGTCAAAGTTAAACTGGTTGTACTTTCCTCCGAAAACTTTAGGAGCACGGGGGAGAGCGAGAGAGAAATGTTGCAGTGTCGGGTTGCTCTGGTCACTGTCGTCACTCTCGCCACTCTCGCAGGTGGTTACTCGACTATAATACAGTTTACGATGAAAAAGCGCGCTTTGATTGACTTATTCTAGAACAACATTTATTTTTCAAATAAACGTTGCACGAGAGCGGAACATGGAATTGCTGAGAAAAAAATAAGTTAAAAGGTCAATTTTTGAATCCATGGAAGCTAGTGGGTACGGAAAGACGCTCAGCTACAGCTGTGCAGTAATCATTAGTGTGGTTGAGAAATATGCTCTGATGATTCGAAAACTCTTTTTCATTCTCATATCTAACGGTTAGTCTCACTATTCTGTCAGGCGATTTCCCTAAGTCTGGAACTCGAAAGAACTTTTACATTCAACAAATGCATATCCAATCAATCCAATGTTGATTTCAGAGCAATTATCAACATATACATATCGGGATACATACTGCACACACACACACACACACACACACACACACACGCACCGATGAATACACCTTACTGCATAGCTGCACTCGACCCTGGATGAAATGAAAATTTGTCGTTAATTGGTATGTTATTTCAGGTCGGAGAAGGACGAAGATATTCCGCCGATTCCAACCTCGGAGCCGCCGGAATCACCTACGGAAGGTCACAGTCATCAAATAATCAAAGCGCGACCGTTGACACTGAAGAAAGCGCCGCTCTCCGAACAGCCGAAGCTCAGATACTCAAAGTCGAATGTCCACGTATCAATAAACAGACGCATTGAAATGCCCCCCGCATTTCTATTCCCTGAAACCGAAATACCTGCCGACCTCATGCAAAGTGACCAGGGCGAATTATCGGAGAATCCAATTAAACGAAGGTCCGAGACGGATCACGATCATTCGAACAACGAGAAACTCACTGAAGAGTGCGACATTGTCGATGCGCTGAACGTCTTGAACGTCGACGAGACACAGTTACTCCAGAGTGCTGTTGACAAATTTCCCTCCAAGGGTACAATCAACAACAAAATTGACACAGTCGATCGGGGGTGGACGGTGGCTGACCAGCTGCAGGACTGCACTAAGGTTGACGTAATCAGGAGAAAAAAGGGCAACCTCAAGTCCACGACGGGTAAGGCCAACATCTCACGTAGAGTGTCCTTTGATCCTCTCGCCTTGCTTTTGGACGCGAGTCTCGAGGGTGAACTGGAATTGGTGAAGAAGACAGCCAAGGAGGTCGCGAACCCGAGCTCCGCGAATGACGAGGGGATAACAGCCCTCCACAACGCGATATGCGCCGGACATTTAGAGATCGTCAAGTTCCTAGTAGAGTTTGGCTGTGATGTCAACGCCCAGGACAGCGATGGATGGTGAGTTTTCTATTTTATCTTGCGTCGTGCAGTCCCTTTCATGTGTTTCACGGTCCATACACCGTATATTCCTCCTCGCCTTGCGTTACTGGTATACATGTGTATTAGCGTGTACAAAAAAAAAAAAAAAATTCAAACGCGCATCCAAATTTCGGTAGAAAACCTCAAATAGAATATCTCAGCCAAATATGAGCTCTTAACATTGATATTTCGAGGTGCCTATTTTATTTCTTCCATTCTCCATTTGAATAAAATGGAAAAATAATTCTGAAAATGGAAAAAATCAAATAGGCACCTCTAAATATCAATACTAAGAGCTCATGTTTGGCTGAAATATTCTATTTGAGATGCTCTACCGAAATTTGGATGCGCGTTGGTTTTTTTTTTTTGTTTTTTTTTTTTTTTTTTTTGTGGCACACATATTAATGTGTATACACGTCGCACACTTTGACCAATTTCCTCCTAAATCGAGGATAGTCGGCATTAGATGACAATGGGCTGTTTCCCCTTTACCTGAGATTAGCGAAGCCAACGAGAAAGAGATTCTCATTTGGCCAGATAATTCCAGGTAGACGGAATATACCTACAGCTCGTGTATACGTAAGACGGGGTGAGGTCGCTGGTAGAAGGATAAGAACGATCTACCAATTCCTAGATATGATAAATCTATAGCGTGTGTATGTGCGTGTTTATGTACCTATACATTGGCGTGCTTCTTAGTTCAACTATTTTCGAATTTCGATTCTTACGCTTCTTCAATCCATTTCGAATAATTCGAAAAAAAATCACCCGTGGTTTAGAATTGTTTTTAAATATTCGCCATTACCAGCGGGGTCGAAGTTTCTCATGTAGAATAATACACGTTTTTGAGATATCTAGGAAATAGTACATTACAACACGGGTCTGGTAAAACTTTTTCTGACAAGTGTGAGGTTGCAGCACGAGCCGAAGGCGAGTTTTGCAATCACACGAGATCAGAAAAAGTTTTTCCGTCGAGTATTGTACAAAATTTTACTTCAGGAGGTGTGAAAATTGGGGTTTTAAATCGGCGTCCAAAATCACACCTCCTGAAGTAAACATTGTTTGCTCCCTTGATGCACAATATACTATTTTCACCCAGTAACCGAACTCGTTAACGAAAAATCTGAAACTCGGTGGGTATAATCATGATGAAAAAACGAACTTATATTTACTATATATTTTCATGAAAATATTTAGATTTAGCGTGATGAATTTTTTTCTGTATAAATAGTGTTGAAAATCTAAAAAAAAAACACAACTGCGCTAAAAAAAAAAAAAATGTATGAAGCACGCTGAAACCAAACCCATATATATTTTCATGAATACATCTTTTCATCAAGATTGTACCCAGTCTGGGTACACGCAACAAGTTTCAGATTTTTCGGTTACGAACTACTGGGTGTAAACAATTATTTTCCTTGATATCTTAAAAACGTGCAGTGTATTCTACATAAGAAGATTCGACCCCGCTGATAATGGCGAGTATTCAAAAATAATAATTTCTGAACCACGGGTGATTTTTTTTTGCTGTTCGAATTATCTGGAACGGACTGAGGGGGCGTAAGAATCAAAATTCGAAAATAGTCCATAAAGAAGCACTCTGATGTAAACGAAGCGTGTTTGATTCTGACCGATAGAAAGTTGACCCCACAGTCTTCTCTGTCTTTCCTTCTCTATGTAACCATGGGTGATAGACGGAGATAGAAGACTGTGGTGCCAACTTCATATCGGTCACAGAATCGAACACGCCAAGTATAGTATTGTATCGTACCTGAGGATATCGTAATTACAATTTCATACTCTTCGCGCAGGACACCTCTCCACTGCGCGGCCAGCTGCAATAACCTGTCGATGGTGAGATTTCTAGTGGAGCACGGAGCATGTATATTCGCCACTACACTTTCTGACCACGAAACTGCCGCTGAAAAGTGCGAGGAGGATGAGGAAGGCTTCGACGGTTGTTCCGAATATTTGTACAGTGAGTACTCGTATTGTAACAATAGTTGATATTTTACATACACAGTGGGACGGAAAATCTATTCCTCGGCGGTATGGGAACTACTATGTATATTACGGTGTGAAAAAAAAAAAAAAAATATATATATTTTGCTACGTTTCGAACGGATAGTTCTCGTCAAGACAAAGAGATTCCCCGCTCGAAAAATTTCTTATGTCCAGGCTAAGTGGTTCCGAAACTTTTTTTTACTCTTTTTTTTTCTTCTTATTTCCAAAAACAGACCTTTTTGTGTGTTGAATGCAAAGGAAACAAAAAGAAGTTGCGGCACCACACTTGACGGAAAAAATGTTACTATGCGGGATGTCTTCTTTTTGATAAGACCTAGTGACTTATAAAGCAGCACCATGAAAATTAAAAAAAAAAGTCAAACTGATACACGGCCCTAATGTATACAGAGAAGAAACCTTGATACTGCACAGTCGATGCGCCTAACTGCGCATGCGCCAAATAATTCAATTTTATTGGTCGGTGAGATGGTCCCGCGATAATATTATGACGTATGAGGCAGGGGTGCCAACTTGCGAAAAATGAAGCAAGAGCTGTCAAACTTTCGCGCGTAGACTAGTCAGTCGAGGTTATGTTGTTTTTCATTTTTATTTAACGTGAATTATCAAAATAAAAGTGGCATCGATTAGCAATCTTGAATGAAATAGTCCATATCGGAAGATAATTCAATCGAATCGAAGCGAGCAATCAACTGTTCGAAATAAATTGCGACAGTCGAACATCAAGTTTCAATAAAGCTTTCCAAGCCTTTCCGAATCGCTAACGCAATTATTTGAGATTATAACCTCAAAAATTCGTATCAATTACATCGCCGCCAAAAACAAAGTTTGACAGCTAAAACTCGGGATGGCTAACCTGTCTCAGCGGACGACGAAACTCGCGCATGCGCAGTCAGGCACTTTGACTGTGCAGTATCAAGATTTCTTCTCGGTATATATTATGTATAGGAATAAAATATTCAGTAATTCTCATATAGATATAATCACATGCTCTTTATATAGTGGGTATATTAGACTGATTTGAGGTAACGACGATTTTTTCGTTCACTCTCGGCGTGCCCCAAAAACTTGAGAATATAGTCAGACAAGATGTGTGGTGAAATTTAGGGCCTCTAGAACGATGTTAAGGGGTGTCTCAACGGTCTTTTCGAATTCCCATCTGAATAACATAGGAAAATTTTTTCCCAATCGGTTGAATTGTACCTCATCGTATAGTACATCACCCACAGGGTGGATCGCCCGCAATCTGAGTTCATTAAGGTTGGATCGAAGTGAGAAAAATCGGAATTTCACCCCCTGGTCAGATGGGGTGAAACGGCGGAGGAAATAAAAAGAAAATTATTTTTTCAATTCAAAAATTCCAAAAATTTAAAAAAAAAATTCTAACAAATTGGAATAAACGTAATAGTATTCCTGAAAACTTCTATTCATGAGACAACCCCCAAAAAATTAGATTTTATGATTTTTTTGTGAAGGAAAATATCACTAATAATCCTTTATCGCTTTTAAAAATCATAAAATCTAATTTTTTGGGGGTTGTGTCATGAATAGAAGTTTTCAGGAGTACTATTACGTTTATTCCAATTTTTTAGAATTTTATTTTAGAATTTTTTGGAATTTATGAATTGAAAAAATAATTTTCTTTTTATTTCCTCCGCCGTTTCACCCCATCTGACCAGGGGGTGAAATTCGATTTTTCTCACTTCGATCCAACCTTAATGAACTCAGATTGCGGGCAATCACCCCTGTGGGTGATGTACTATACGATGAGGTACAACTCAACCGATTGGGAAAAAATTTTCCTATGTTATTCAGATGGGAATTCGAAAAGACCGTTGAGACACCCCTTAACATCGTTCTAGAGGCCCTAAATTTCACCACACATCTTGTCTGACTATCTTCTCGATAGGCCAGTAAAAATAGACGTTTTTTTTGGTCAACTTTGCACTAAATTTTAGGTGTTATTTTATTTTTTTATAAGGTTTAGTATCACTTACTAAGTATAAAATCACAAAATGCTGACAGATTCCGGTGGAGCTTCAGACGCCATCTTGAAAAAACGTTGCTGGCCGATATCTCGGAAACTACACACTTTAGGCCAAAAGTCACACAGACCATTATTGTAGAAAATAAAATTTCGCGTTTTTTGTTTCCCATAAACTTTTTTGTAAAACTTACCGTTTGCGATTTATGGCTCATTTAATGAACAGGTTTTTTCTATTTCGGCCGATAACTCTTCTAATATTGGATTAATCAATAAAACCTGTTCATTAAATGAGCCATAAATCGTAAACGGTAAGTTTTACAAAAAAGTTTGTGGGAAACAAAAAACGCGAAATTTTATTTTCTACAATAATGGTCTGTGTGACTTTTGCCCTAAAGTGCATAGTTTCCGAGATATCGGCTCAAAACATTTTTTCAAGATGGCGCCTGTAGCTCCACCGGAATCTGTCAGCATTTTGTGATTTTATACTCAGTAAGTGATACTAAACCTCATGAAAAAATAAAATCACACCTAAAATTTAGTGCAAAGTTAAATTCTATTTTTACTGGCCTACAAGTTTTTGGGGCACGCCGAGAGTGAACGAAAAAATCCTCGTTACCTCAAATCAGTCTAGGGTATATACATATGTTGGATTATCTCGCCTTGAATTTCGAAACAGCAGAAAACCAGCGCCAATTGACAAAATAACTGACATCATAAGATTGATCATTAATCGTTATACTTGTGGATGATAGGTATGAGGCTTGAAATCTTGAATGCTTCATGTCAAATGTATAAAATATAGGGTCTCGCGATGTCGTATCGCGATTCGCATATATATAATATTATAATTGTGACCAGTACTGACAATAAATTCTGCAAGATTCTAAATAAATGAATAAATAAATAAATAAATAAATAAATAAATAAATAAATGATATAGAGGGAATAAAGAATTCACGTCTCTTCCAACCCTCATAGGTGTTCAAGAGAAGCTGGGGATAATGAACAACGGGCAGGTATTTGCAGTGTTTGATTACGAGGTGCAGCATAGCGATGAGCTTCCCTTAAAAAATGGTGACTCGCTGGTTGTACTCAGGAAAGGTGACGACAACGAGAGAGAATGGTGGTGGAGCAAGCTGGGGCATAGAGAGGGATACGTGCCAAGAAATTTATTGGGGGTAAGTGGGGGGTATCGGTAGATTGATATACTATACACATATACACAGGTAGTACAATACAAGTGCGTACGGTCAAAAGTTCATAAATCCCTTGTATGTATGTATAGTTCCTTTCGGGTTGCCTATGCGAAATGAAATGATACATTTTATTAAGTCCAACTATGTTTCTTTAATTACAGCTCTACGCGCGAGTGCAGCCAGGAAAAATGGACTAACCGATTTTCATTTCAATTAGAAGTTTTGGATATCGGAACTGCACCCACACATACATAATTTATACACCTATAATATAGGTATGCATGCCGGGTATTTTCCTCCACACCCGCCGTAGGTGACTATAATTATAATTTATTTGATTGGAATGGCTCTAGGAGTTCGGGCTCTGAACGGGCTCGGAACTCGAGCTTGTTCTTTACCCGCGAGTTCCCCGCGCTGAGTGGTAAACAGTCGGAGCGTCTGAGCAGCCACGGGAATTGCATAGCGTTATTCAAATCGATTCACTTTATTCTGGAATAATAAATATTATAATAATATTCACGTACATCCCGTGGCTGCTGTCGCCTCTATCTACCCCTTCGGCACACTTGACGGGCTCTCTAGTTTCACGGGGACCAGTTCGAGCTCATAGCTTACAGCGTACAGGGGTAGTACATATTACACGATATGCCGCGTAGTAACATACCTATACTTCCTTACGGCGAGCCTGGACGAGAACGTCCGGTACATACGTATACAGATATAGCGGGTGTATGTATATTATACAATTTCTACATATACATGCATTGTATAGCACCACAGTATTCAAATTGCAGCTTTATAATTATACATACTATATATTGACGCGTTATAATATTATTTTATTAAAACTCGATCGTATCGTTGAAAATATGTATCATATTTTATTTTCTCCCGGGGTGGTTTCAAAAATGTCAAATTTCACTATTTAAACGAATCGACGTATTTCGCAGCTGATCAGTATACTCGGACGTTTTGAATATACGATTCTGATGTACCTATATCAAGGTCACGTATGTCCTGCTTAGATACTATAATCAGGTCTATGTGACGAAATCTCTACATAATTTTATGACTCTATTATTTTCGGTATCTATATACATAGATATATATACATACATACATGTACATTATACATATGTTTCTACGTATACATATACGAATAGGTAATGAGCTGATGTGCAGTATAGCATTGAAACGTGTACTTATACATAATAATACACACCAAGCGTTTTTGTTGAGACTTGACGGTCCCCTTCCTACGGCAAAACCAACACAGGTACATGCCGCGTGCGGGAGGGGATAGACCGAAGGTGGTATTGCCTATCCCCATCCGAACGAGTCTCGCGCACGCGTTGCGCACCTGTGTTCGTTTTGCCGTAGGGTGGGGACCGTCAAGTCTAATCGAAAACGCTCGGTATACATACCAAGAGGTTTCCATGAAACATCGCAGTCAGTCATCAACTCACAGCCAACTCGACACTACCCAAATTGTTCGTTTGTTTTTCGCAAGCTGGCCATCCCCATTGACCAGCCTGCGAGAAACAGATGAAAAACTTGGGTAGGGTCGAGTTGGCTGTGAGTTGATGACTGACTGCGATGTTTCTTGGAAATCTCTTGGTATATTACATGTATTCTGTATAATGTATACTGTAGTAATTTGTTTCACCTAAATATTCAAGTTTAGATGAAGTCAAACATTGTTTCCGATTAAATTTTGTTACGTTTTTATGTCTGAACTTTTCAACATCCAACGATGATCTATGGATTTTGAATATATTCCAGCAAATGTAAACTCTATATATAAGCTTGCCAATACATTGTTACATAGATATACCTACGTATGCATATAAACATTATTTTTTAATAGGCCCAAGAATCTCCACAAATTCTGATTATCGTTATCATTATCATTATTGTTAATATAGGTAGAGACCCTCCATAGGCGTTTTTAGTGTAAACGAATAGAAAATCCTATTGTATTGTTATATTATTATTATTATTATTATTATTATTATTATTATTATTATTATTATTATTATTATTATAATAATATCACCATTATCATTATCATACATTTGATGACAAGATTGTCAAATGTCTGAAGAAGCGAATACCTACGGTTTAATGATAAATGAAGTATGTGCCTTTAAAAGTAATAATTGAAATATTGTGTAAAGTATTGCACGATATATTATGAAAAATAAATTGTTTTTAATAAAAATGCATTCCAATGTCTTGCCGAAACCTGTTCCGTTTGTAATTCCAACGTTCATTCGTATTATAAGAATATGTATGATAAAATCGAGATTCAAGAAGAAAACTTTTAAATCCGGGATATGGGTATGTTATAGATATATATATATAGTATATAGGTATATATAAATATATCCACATGTATATGTTTGTTTAACTACATTTATTCAACGAAATACAATTTGGTAAAAGTCATAAGCAATTGTTTTGTTCTAAGTAAGCTGCAATCATATGATGATGTCTTATCGTGCTTACTGTTCTATCCAGTAGGCAAAATACATATAATGCATTCACGTAGTATATACATATTTGTATATAAGACCAGTTGCAACTATTTGTATTCAACGATATAATATATCTAGGTATGGTGTTTGTTAGAGAGTTAAAAAATAAGCTTACGAACTAAGATTAACAATAACTGAGTCGTAAGTAGCACTGGGTATAGTGACAGTGTTTTAGTTAAAATATTTGTGAGATTTTACACGCGGATAATATGAAAACAAACCTATGATAGTTTAGCCGTAAAGAAGATACGGGATAATTGTCAATACTATGCGTGAGGCACGATGTGATTTTTGAGGTACAGAGACGCCGAGCCGAGGGTTTTCCAAAAATAGTGAGACCCACGTCTCGTTAAAGATTTATCAAAAACTGGCAAGTTTTCAGAATGAGCAGATATTTGCAAACAAAAATAATTTAATTTTACTTTCGAATAATCATCTTGAATTTTCGAATCGTCATTTCCCGAGGCGAATTCGTCCGCTTCTCGACCCCATCACTTTTTATCGCATGCAAAACGACACTGCTCTTCAACCGTATACTAATGATCACAATACGTTTTCCTGGTATGAGAAATAGGTAATTGAATTATTTATTGGTCGGAGACAACTTATCCTTGGCCAGCTTCATACAGTGTCTCAGATCTTCACAATCGGTCAGCATACTTTCGAGTCTGAAAAGCGCGAAAAATTTTGATCATTATCCAATGAACTATATACACCTATACCAGTTACACCGATCATAACTATGAATAATATGAATGTATTTAATCCTTACTCCGGAGAGTGAATTTTATAATTGATGTATTTTATGAGTTCATGATTATGGTACCAAATTATCCGAACTGAAAGGAATAATAATCATAGAGAGGATTCAGCTAGCATGGAATGCAAAGCAAAAGGCAGTTGGTTGGACTCTATACAGGAGTGCGATCTCTTGAGCTTAAGCTGTTGGAAAAACGGGATGTAAAGTTCGGAATAATAAATTATCTCACCGGCTCGTATAAACTTCCAAATCACGGGAATGAAGCGTCCCACGTTCCAGGGCGACCTCGCAGAAGCGCGACAATGCTTTGAAAGAGTTGCGGGCAACGTTGTTGTAGCCGTCATTATCCCATTTAGGGATTCCCTTAGTGATGGCCCATGCAGAAAATATATAGTCCATAACGGCGGTCCAGTGCTGAGACTCAACAAGAAGTTTTCCTTGTGTCACCAGGGCTGCCTAGATCCATCCAAAGACAAATATATTATTCAAATATATTATTCAAGCTCCAACATTCGAAACAAAAACATTCCACCTAAACATTCATGGCAGAGGCGATAAGTTCTGTTAATATGTTCCAGGTTTCAGGGCGAGTATGCGCAGAGGAGTTGACATTTTTTTACGTAATCTTTGTTCAATAAAAGTTTCGACATTTCGGTTCCACGTATGTACCTACTCCTATACCTGATATGCATCAAGATGAACAATGGCACGACTATAGCTCGACGCGTCCATGCTGGGGGACAATAAGCTTGTGTGAATATTCTGCCTCAGGTAATTCAACCTTTCTTCCAGAGGCTTTATGTCCGCTGTTGGGATTTGTTCAAAGATGACATTACGCAGCGGTTCGTTGGACGACAGTCGGCCGGCCTCTTGCATGGAAATAAGATTCATAATGATTTTCACCAATTGTTCATTGCTGAGACCTTTCAACAATCCATTCAACGAGGGGGTAACATGCCGTCTCTGATAGGCTCCGGCGTCTGACTTTGTCGGTGCAACCTTACAGGTTTCGGTAGGGACCTTGATCTGTTTTTCAGGGGTGCTCAATTGTTCTTCATTGCTATCGCCGAGCATCAGTCTCTTTCTCGGTGTACTTCTAAGCGAGATATTAGACTTGGTTGGACTCTTCACAGGTGTGCGATCTCTTGAGCTTAAGCTGTTGGAATGACGGAATATATAGACAGTTGAACGGTAAAATGAATATAATATCAGTGTTTAGGAACGCTGGATTTTTCAAAGTGAGATGTTCATGTACAAGAGATATGAGGCATTGCAGAATATTCAGCTACTATACAAAACTTGAGAATTGCCAGAACGATTAATGTCACATGATAAACCGACCTGAACAAGCTATCTCGCTTTCGAGCATCAACATCAGGAGACCAGACAATAGTTTTACGCCGTCGTCCACGCTTTTGGATGACAAGTTCATCGGGGCTCGGCACCGGACTCCACGACTCAAGACCGTGTCTGCTGTTTGCAAGATTGTCCATAGCATTGGCGTCTAACGTGATTATTTCTCCTGAAACAAGTTTGCGGGTTATAGTATAACAGGACGAAATGTAATGTAATCTTTGTGAAGAATGAACAAAAAACAATGTATAATTATAAATATTATAAATATAATTATAAAGCGTTATAATCACCTGGCGATACTGTAAGCCCTGCCATGTCAGGGATTACCGCCAATGCTTGGCGAACCGATCGCCTGCGAACACCATCCGGTCGACGTAGAAACTCTCTGGTTGGGGTGTTCATTCTGTTTTCTGACTGAAACAATGTTCAGTACAAAGGTAACGTAACTCGAGATACAAGTAATGCTTTTAATGCTTAATGCTTAATGCTTAATGCTTTAATGATACTGTAATTGGAACAGATGGTAGAGTTACTATACAACAAAGCGATGCTTTCAAGTGGAATTACAACAGATAGTTAGGTTACTAAGATAGGAACTCGAGTCGATCCAGGATTGAGTTTGTACTGTATTCAACATTCATTCGACACCGAGCTGAGCAAAATACAAATACGATACATATTTTACGATTTGGATAAGTGCAACAAGTGGTGTACAATGGCTGCACTTTGATTACGAAGAACGTCAACTATCAACCATTTCCAACTGCATTCCGAATCGTTGTGTCAAGAAAGTTGTAAGAGAAAACGTGTCTAAATATCCGTCGCGTCGGTGTATCGTGGTATAACTAATTTTCACTTGCATCTCTTGTAATACCAATCCGAGTTTGTATCAGGGCAGGCTAGGAATTGGACTATACTGATATTGTGCTCGTCGGAAAAAATCTTTATAACTCGAATGCTGGTAGTGTACATATCTGTGTTGATGATAGCGGTGCGACGTATAAGATGAGCTTAACTGTAACAGTCGCAACGCCATGCAGACGTTCATTCTAATTAGTTCAATAAAAGAAATGAATAACTTACGGCCGACCCGAAACAACGGCACAACACAACGCATAAACACACAATCCACACAATGGTCGCCGGTTGGGGAGAAAATATTTAAGGCGCGAAGCTTGTGTATTTCGCGCGCATTTCGGTTGTTTACGATCAGTCATTGGTGGATACAGACGGACAATTTGGCTTGATACCCAAAGTCACCGCTAGCTGGCGCTGCAATATCAATTTGTTTATAGCATTCATTTGCGTGTGTGCGTACTGGCGCGTTGGTATGTAAAATTGTAAAGTTAACCGCAGGAGGGAGAGAAAAGTATGTATGCAATACAGAGACAATGCAGAGACAAGATCTTATGGTAGTATAATGATCAAAGATATAGTAAACTGTTGAACTATAGGTACTACAGTGACACTGGCAAGCCTGTTTATTAGGGATATTTTTTTGAACTTGGGGAAACTTCGTTTCAAGTAGTTGGCAAGTGTTAGCAAGTGGCAACACTGCCGGTGATTTCGTGTAGGTGTGTGTGTGTGTGTGTGTGTGTGTGTAGGAGTAAGAGCAATAGTGCTCGGCTGGCGAGTGGCGGCTATTCGAACTCCGAAGTTCGATCTGCTTCAATTCAATCTACCTTTGCGTTGTAGTGACGTCGATACGCGAAAACAATATAGTATGTGCTTCAAGGGTAAATGAGTTTCACGCGAAATATATATATTAAGACGTCTTCGTATTCGTATTTGTATTCGTTTGTAGCTGCGGTGCTCTCCTCTCCTCAGAGCTCATAATTCATGCACCATTCGGGTGTTGGTTACGTATGTATGTTTCGGCGCCGTACCATAACCTTCATTTTATTCGAGGTTAAGTCACGATGAAGAATTTCGTTTAGTTTCCAAATTTACGTCCAGCTATATCTTGGGCCCGGCTGTAATTCGTAAAAATGGCGTGTCTCACTCGAAAGGAGGTGGACGACATGAAACCTCAGATAGAAAAAGCGGTACACAAGTTCCTGGGATTCGGCGAGCCTTCCATCGTCACCACGGCGGTAAACTGCATCGCTTCTGGCTACGACAAGCGGAAAACTGCTGGTTTGTTTTATCCCCATAACAATAATTATCGGTATTTCAATTTTACACATTAATTCCAACATACTGTAACAAAATTGCCACAATTTCCTATAAGGGGGTCCTATTGTGGGGCTATTGGCATACGGTATACATTACGGTGGTCCTTATTTACTATATGGTTAGATTTTTCTTTCAGTCTACCCCGCAAATCGACGGCCGGGCAGAACAACGTCGTATCTCAGAATTTGTTTAAAAAACATCTTATCTCAGAATTTGCTCCAAAAACATCGTATCTCTAAATTTGTATTAAAAATATCGTATGTCCGCTTGTTTCTTACGATAGATACGATCTTGTTGACCCAACTTTCGAGATACGATGTTTTTTGAGCAAATTCTGAGATATGATGTTTTTTAAACATATTCTGAGATACGATATTGTTGAACCAAATTCTGAGTTACGATGTTGTTCTGTTCAGCCATCGAAATGTGCTGCAAATAATTTTAAAACTATCCCTCCAGAAGTTTAGCCATCTATCTCAACCTCAATCCCTCCCGGGGGCAGAGCGCGGATCTTGCTATTTAAAATACATAACATTTCTAATACATTTTCAGCATATATTTCAATCGATAATTATTTCTCGAACAATCGGTAACTGTGAGAAATTGGTGGGCATCGATGTTACTATTTGCCAAACAACATTGGCATTGTCCATCAGGCATTCTATGTCAATTGTATATCATTTGAATCGCACACGTTTTCCAAATCTAACCCAATGAAAATGTCTGTTGGTTCCTGTTCTTTGACTTCTTCAACGTTACATATGGCACACATATGATATAAGACAAACCATTTCGCAGACAAGCTGTCAGCCCTTTTGGAAGAGAAGAAAGCAACCAAGCTGATGGAAAAGATATTTCTAATATATGACGACACCAGAGCTGCTCAGAAGAGCAAAAAACGCTCCCACGTCGAGGACAAGGACAAGGACAAGGAGGCAAAGAAGCCAAAAACTAAAGATGAGGAGTCTACAAACGAGAAGACTACCGAGGCTCAGCTGTCCGCTGATAAGGTGTGCATTTATCGAACGATCGTTGCATTTTCATTGAAGATCTCCTGAATCACAGAGCCATTGGCTTAATTTTCTCTCTATTCCAGATAAAACAAATGATGATGAACGCCCAAAGAGAGATTGAGGAGCGCAAAAGGGCATTGAAGGCGATTCGACAAGACGACATGCCACCGGTGAGACCGTTATTCAGAGCTCGTGAGCCTCTTCCGTCCGTGGGCAGTATGTACAATCAGGGACTACTCAGTAAAAATGATTCCGACAAGGCTCGAAAGATCGCCGCCCTTCAGGCACAAATTAGAAACAAACTTAGTTCGGGTCTGCTGGGAAGCCTACCTGTGCCTGATAAACCAACACCTCTGATATTGGATGAGTCTGGGCGAACTGTCGATATAACTGGAAAAGAGGTCCAACTTACTCAGGTCGTCCCTACGCTGAAAGCGAACATCAGAGCAAAGAAGCGTGAGGAATTCAAGGCCCAGCTGCAGGACTCCAAGGGGCCAGAGGAAATGCAGGATACACATTTTTTTGACAACAGGATCGGCGTCAAGCCAGCTCAGAGAAACAAGCGAGCCTTGAAGTTTCACGAGCCTGGAAAATTTCAACAGTTGGCCGATAGGATTCGTATGAAGGCACAGTTGGAGAAACTGCAGAATGAAATATCGCAAATTGCTAGGAAAACAGGAATCAGTTCGGCGACAAAACTGGCGTTGATTGCTCCGAAAACAGAGGCCTTGAACGAGGATGTGCCTAACGTGGAGTGGTGGGATTCCGTTATTATTACCGGATGTTATGCTGAAGCGGGAGACTCGATGCCTGTCAAGATATCGACAATCACAAACTTAGTCGAACATCCGACGCAAATGAGACCACCAAGTAAGTTTGAGATTACAAAGAGCAGAAAATTGGTTGGACTCATTAGCAATTGGTGATATGATTGCCTCGATGTAGTCAAGAGACTTACCCCCCCAATCTGTTACTTGCAATTGTTGGAGCGACTCGTAACATTCGAATGCTAAACAATCACTCCTACCATTGATAGGTTTATTTTTTCATTTCTAGCGGATCCGCTTAAGCCAATCTATATGCCAGTGTTCCTGACGAAAAAGGAGCGCAAAAAATTGCGCCGTCAGAATAGACGCGAAGCATGGAAAGAGGAGCAGGAGAAGATTCGTCTTGGTCTTGAACCGCCTCCTGAGCCAAAGCTGAGAATTTCCAACTTGATGCGAGTTTTGGGTACGGAGGCTGTGCAGGATCCTACCAAGATCGAGGCTCATGTCCGCCAGCAGATGGCAAAGAGATTAAAGGCCCACGAGGAGGCAAACGCTGCACGGAGGCTTACCGCCGAACAGAGACGTGAGAAAAAAGCTCGCAAACTCAAAGAGGACACAACGCTTGGAGTACACGTGGCTGTTTACAGGTGATTATTGTAATAATTCTATATGTATATTAGGGTGGTCGTTAAAAATTAAATTTCAACAGACGCCCCCTGAAAAGTTTCCTTTTCGTCTAAAAACATGCGTGCAATTTTTTTTTTTTTTTTTTTTTAATGAAAAGAACACGTGTCGCAAGACGATCAAACATTTTGTTTTTCAACCTGCAGTTTTTTGGAAATGTCTTACATAATGTGCAGATTTGACGAATAACCCATCGAAAACAGATAAAAATTTGAAATTTCGAAATTTCGATGGGTTATTCGTTAAGTCTGCACATTATGTAAGACATTTCCAAAAAAACTGCAGGTTGAAAAACAAAATGTTTGATCGTCTTGCGACACGTGTTCTTTTCATAAAAAAAAAAAAAAAAAAAAATTGCACGCATGTTTTTAGACAAAAAGGAAACTTTTCAGGGGGCGTCTGTTGAAATTTAATTTTTAACGACCACCCTAATGTATATGGGCTTTTCCATGTGAACTGACCTGACCTTTTTGATCCTTCCAGTTTTTTTTTTTTTCACATGACAACTGTCCACGACGTCATACAAGTACAAATAACTATACAAAATATCAGATTTTTTCATCAACAATTATCATCGGAGTCACAAAAATTCAAAGTCTGGTTTTAAAAAATACGTGTCTATTAAAATTCCAAAATGACCAAACCAAGGACCACCCTAGTATGCATGTGCAATATACATTGGGGTGAATGAAAAAAGGCCACTTATGGATGGATAAGGATATTTTATTTCCTTGATCATTTTTACTACTGCCGTATCAATGATGAAGTTATCTCGATATTGAGTTGATTTTCAATATTTTTCATGTTCAGATGTCAGAGTGCTTCTTCTTTCCTCTTTCCACTAGAAATTCAAAATAACTCACGAAAAAACTGCGACTTTTAAAAAACACATAAATGTTTGACTATTTTGACTATCTTATCCCTTATCTATATCCTTTGTTCCTGCTATCGAGGTATCAGGATGAGAAGTGGTATTAATTCATCATCCTAATGTGCAAATAAATTATTTCAGGATACGAGATCTGGTTAACAATGCCTCAAAAAAGTTTAAAGTTGAAACGAACGCTAAACAATTGTATTTGACCGGGTGCGTGATGTTATTTCGAGATTGCAACGTGGTCGTGGTTGAGGGTGGTGCCAAGCAACTGAGCAAGTATAAACGTTTGATGTTGCGTAGAATAAAATGGGAGGAGGATATTGTGAAGGACAATGATGGGAACGAAGTGCCTAACAGATGCGTCCTGGTTTGGGAGGGTACGAGCAAACAGCGCCATTTCAGTGAAGTGAAATTCAAGGTGTGCCCGATTGAAAAAATGGCCAGAGAACACTTCAAGAAACATCAGGTGGAGCATTACTGGGACCTGGCGTACAGCGGGGCAGTATTAGATAATACTGATGACATACGTTTTTAATCTTGGTCATTATCTTATAATATATGATTAATGATTACCTATATTGCGCTAGTGGAATCATGATATTGTCATACATGGTGACCCATAGAGTTGCCGAAGAGAAATCAACAAAAAATAAAGAATCATTCTGCCTACTATAATTAATATGTAGGTATTTCAACTGCGCCGCTTATTCATGGTAACAGATTTGGAATTTACTCTTCAAATTGAGACGGTTCCGATATTTTGATAAGCGGAACGTATACAAAGAAGGCGCCAACGAGCCACTTGAAAAAAAATGTTAATTCCACAACCAAGACGGCAATGGTAGAATCTAATAAAAAGAATACTAAATCTTACACTCTCAAAGTTTAGGGTTGTCAGACTTCAAAGAAATGTGATTCTTCTTTTTATGCCACAATCAAACGCTTTTATTGGAAATGAGATCTTTCGATATGCCGAAACCCTTGTCAACGAACACTTTATGACTTTATTTTTCGATTGAGAATTAAATTTATGCTTCTTTCCACTCGTTTGAGAATGCTGCATAAGTATACATATTTATAATACACTTGATGCAGATGACGATGATTATAGTGTAATTGAAAATCGATTGAATTTAATAATTGAAGTAATAATTAATAATTAATTTAATTTAATTATTTTTTTTTAATTTATAAAGTATGCGTGAACTTCTCGCGGTTGGTTTTGTGATCAAATTAAAATCAAATTACTTTATATTTGTACGAACATATGAAGAGAGAGAGTAGAGTAGAGGGAGAGAGAAAGAGAGAGATTTTTGATTTGATTCGATTTGATGTTTATTAATAAATAAATAAATAAATTAATTAATTAATGCTCTGGTTAAACCGTAGAGCAAAATTGTAATACAATGTTGGTAAAAACATACTGAGAATATTCGGTGAGAGTAGACAGTCCTCTTCCTACGGCAAAACCAACACGGGCGCGCACCGCGTGCGTGAGGCTCGTTCGGGAGGGGATGCAATGCTACTGGCACCTAATTTCGTCCCGACCGAGCCTCACGCACGCGGTGCGCGCCTGTGTTGATTTTACCGTAGGAAGAGGACTGTCTACTCTCACCGAATATTCACGGTATATAATAGGTATTTAAAATATGACAAAGTTTAACCTAGTATAAATACATATAGTATAGATAGATAGATAGATAGAGAGAGAAATGGGAACACATTGATGTAGGACGCAGCTGAAGTATAGAAAAGCAAAGAAGCGGATGAAAACAAATAAAAACGGAATTAATAGGTTCTTTCGTTTTACAAAAATCAGGCTGCACGGAGCTGCACTGAACCAATCACCTTAGACCATATTAGTCTAAGCTTCAAGGTGATTGGTTCAGTGCAGCCCAGTGCAGCCCAATTTTTTGTAAAACGAAAGAACCTAATATAAAAATAAGAATGAAAAGGGTGAAATAAAAAACACAAGTAAATTACGGTTCTTCAATTTGTTTACAAGTCTTCCGCCTGCAACAAATCATAAAAATGAGCTTATTCAAGTATATATTTTGAGTTATAAACATTATAAAAATATTATATTTTGTATCGTATTCAGTCCCACCGTCAACCTGCATGTGCAGAAGATCGTGCACACAGGAGATAATCCTCACCGATGAGGCCGACACAACGACGACGCGGGTATAAGAGGAGTGCGTATCCTCGGCTCGAGGTGCACATTGTGACAAAATATCCCTTGATGTAGTCGCTATAAATTCATTTGTAATAGTGCTGAAATGAATATTTAACTTGTCAGGCAGCTTGAAGATAGGAATAGCGTCGGAGCGAAATACTGTATTTACACGGAGACAAGCCGCACCGTTTTTCGCTTCTTCAACCTCCCAAAACCCGGGTGCGGCTTGTACGCGGCCGCTGTTTATTTCCGTGCAAATACAGTAGATAGTGGATTTCCGGCAGAATTAATATCTATTATAGAAATAGGATGAATACAACAGAAATCACAAACTTAGGGATCTTCACCAGATATAGATAAATAATTGATAAGTTAACTACGTGGCGTGACGCCGATAAACTTGTCTGCGTAATTCTCATTATCAATTCGCGTATAAGAGTAACGTCTGGGTTGTACCGAAATTCATACCACTCCACTCGCTATTCTCTTGGTCATTCTCTTTCGCGCTTTCTAATCAGTCTTTGACCCGTATGTCAAGTCAATTTTCCTTCGTATATCAGGGATAAGCCATAATCATTCACTTGCATTCACACAGGCATACACATTTACAGTTTACATCCTCTCATTAAAGGTTTGGTGGTTAACAACAGGTCGCAAAGCAAAGCGCCTACAATAGCCAGTCGAGTCGACCCTCAAGACTTCTGCATCTGCAAAAATGAACTTCAGCAAGCCATAACTTGTAAAGGTTCACTCTGAGCGAAAAATTCTATTGGACTTTTTTCTTCCTTCTTCGATTATCTGATGGCGATATTTTTTAGTTTTTTTCTCAGACCGATGCTAACGCCGTTTTTCTGTTAATTACGGTTAATTAGTACTTTAGCACGACGTAACTTCGAAACGGTCATTCTCAGAGAAAAATGCTATAGACAGAAAAAAAAGATAGCTTGAATCAAGATAGAAAATTTCTTCGAAATTTTTTTCTTGAACCAAAACAAAAATTTATATTTGATTGGAGTGAAAAATTCTTTGGATCCAGAAATTATTTACTTCATGGAAGACATTATTTTCTTCGTCTGAAAAACTAATTCCTCAAACCAAGAAAAAACTTTCTTGGGACAAGAAATATTCTATTGGTTAGAGTTAGTTTTATTTTTGACTGAATAAATTTTTGTTTGGTAAAATAATATAATATAATATAATATAATATAATATAATATAATATAATATATATTTTAATATTTGGTTAAATAATTTCCTTTTTCAAGGCTATTATTTTTATGGTTCCAGAATATTCACTAATAAATACAAAAAATGATTAGTTCTTTGGAGACAAAAAGTTTATTACATCCAATTATAAAAATGAAATTGATAACAATATATTTTGATTATTCTGATAAGAAAACTACATGCATTATTCTCACACATGAAAGTAAATAAACTTACAATTTTCCAAAAAGCTTACAGCATTTATTATTTATTGAATAATAAATAATAAATTATTATATATTATTATTGATTTTTGCAAATGACCCATACCGGATTTGACACTTCTCGGACTTGGCGCATACAATATTTTATGCGATCCGTTGTTTGAAGGTTCACTTTTTGGAAAATCGGTGTTATACTCACTTTAGTTTCTAAAATTACTGGTGTTATTGCGTTTTTCTGTATCAAAACATTTTGACTCAGCCATTTGACATTTTCAGACATTTGTTTTATAAAGTGTGAACGTAGTCAAAAGTAACCTGACTATGTTTATTTTAATGAAACATATTCGTATTAATATAATCAAGTTATTCTACCATTTGATCAAGTATCAAAGATTTATTGGCTTAAGAATTTTTTTTCTTGATTCAAAATCGAAAAATTCAAGAAATTCTTGGTGTTCATTCCCTCCATTGAAAAATTTCTTGGATGAAGAAAAGTTATCTTCAGTCAAGTAAACCTTTTTTTCTGTGTAGGACTTTTTTCTTCCTCTTGCGATGATCTGATGGCGTTATTTTTCAGTTATTTATTTATTTTTTTTCAGTTTTTCTTATTTTATTTTTATTTTTTCAAACTGCAAGCCCTGCTTTCACGTGAATTACTCCAGAATGATCATTATCATTCCGAAGTCAGATCTTGCCATTGGAGTAATTCACGTGAAAACAGGGTTTTAACGTTTTAACGAAAAAACCCAACTGAAAAAGTGGCCCACTTGACGTGGAATGCCCCATATAACACAAAAATATTGCTTCTCTGCAGAGAACATATTATAATGAATTCCTCGCAAAGGAAATATCATTGTGGGATCTTTAAGGATGAATCCCACCTTTGCATTGCGATCCGCTGCGCTGCGCGGCGAATTTATTCTTTTGCACGTTCTCTTATGGAGTTGCACCCACTATTCCGCCGCGAAAGTTCGCCGCGGTTCGTGGCAGTTCGCATCAGAATATAGACAATAGTGGGTGCAACTCCCACTATTATTAGTACTATTATACAACAAAAAGAATAAATTCGCCGCGCAGCGTACCGGATCGCAACGCAAAGGTGGGATTCAGCCTTCATAGTTAGAAAGTGAAGTTTATTTGCCCAAAATTTAAAATTAATTTATGATTGCACAAAAAATTGTCTCGCGCTGTACGCTATCACTTCTGCCTGCATGCACCTTGGCTTTTTCTGCTGCGGTCTTCATTATAATATGTTGGTGCGTAGAATTAATTTTTGCTCTCCATCGTTACCTTTCAAACTCCTTTTCCGTTTCATCTGGCATCTTCCGCGCTCCATCTTGTTGGTAGCATATGGAATTATTCTCCCCTAGACCATCGTCTTTGCCCTTTGAAAGAAAAGTGTATACCTTGGGACCCACCGGACACGGATTTTGTTCAACTTAATGCACCTGTTGATAGTTTCTGATCTCCGATCTTACAGACCGGATGTCCTGTATTCGATTTCCGGTTAATTTTTCTTCCAGGAAAATAGTATCCGTAAAATGGTGATATTCTCGAGAATGTAAAAAATTGAACTCGTCCAGCAACGAACAATTGTTGTATAGAAAAACAATACATGATAGCTGACGTGAAAATAAAAAACGGTATGTGTCCCCCAGTGTATCTGTTCCCTTGTCTGGTGAGGCCGACCAGCTGCAAGGTAATACAAGGGTGATGCATTTTAATCGCCCCAGGCGAATATCTTAAAAACTAAAACTTATATAAGAAAGACTTTTATATAAAACTTGAAAGGTTTCGTCACTGCAATGTTGTAAAAGATACTACTGGAATGTATCTAGATACAGATTCAGATACGTTACAGTGAAATGTATCTAGATACAGATACAGATACAAGGATACTAAACGTATCTAGATATAGATACAGATACTTTCAAGACTATCTAGATATTTTGCCAGATACTTTTTAAAATAAAATGAGATCACATAATTATAGGCAGAAGTTTGGATCTCAATCAGTTTTATTTTTCAATACCAAATTGAAACGAAACAAAATTAAGAATTCCACATTACAAAATTGCAAGTAACTGAGCGACAGACTATTGACTACACAGTAGGGCTTGAGCGCAAGAATAATTTTTGTCAAGAAAAGTAAAGTTTCGAACAAATCATCACTTAGAGCGTTGCGTTTGGCCATGACGTGTACAAGACTACAAGAGTCATTCAATGATTCAATCTTTCTTCACATTTCCTGAAGTATCTTCAGGAGTATCTTTAGCAAGATATAAAGATACTCCTAAAAATATCTAGATACAGATAAAGATATAAAAAAAAAACATCGTATCTAGACACATTGTTTAGATACAAAATGAATCTAGATACTGTATCTTAGATGCTTGTATCTAGATACCTCCAGCTTTGGTTTCGTGGGGGTAAGATAATATACTGCGGTCCGAGATTTCGCAAGTAACTCCGGATTTTAGATAGGGATCACATATATTTTGTCCCAACCGAAAACGCTATTGGATAGGAGCAGCTGATAATAACATCAAAGACTAATTCAAATAGGAAAAAAAATTTATTAAATATATGTATATTATATTCTATTAAATATATAATATTATATATATTAAAAATTTCACCCTTGCTGGAGGTTTTTCTTGCAGATTTTAAAATTGGAAAGTTTGAATGTACAAGATTGGTGAAGAAATTCGCGGATTAATAACGGAAACAATTGACCGCATGCGTTCGTCCAACATAATTACACTGGCAACATTATCGGTTCCATTTTATGTCGGACTGTGCCTCTGCGAGAGGCTAAAATCTGCAAGAAAAATCATTATCAAGGGAAATGAGCAATGAATATGAGTCATTCCACGTCAGACCGGACAAAATAAATCGAAAATTTCACTTGATGTCTCCGATTCTGTTTTGATTTTTTTTACAGATTCTATGAGTCAAATGAATGAGTCAAACAATTTTTCAAATTTTTTCATCTTCAACAGTTTCAGAGTTGCAGGGGGTTGAATTTCGTCGAAAAGGGGGAAAAAACGGAAACACGCTGTCTTTAAAATGCTCATATCTTCGGTTCTATCCATCCTACAGACTTGATACTGTGTTCGTTTTGAAGCTCTTGGAACATAGTTTTATATATGTAATACATTTTTCAAATGTTGGTATAGCGACAACGACTATTTGTTATAAACAATTATATTATTGCAATGCGATTTTCAAGGTGAGAACGCTTTGAAAATTTTGAAAAAAATATGAGCGTGTTCCTCGGACAATTTCCTAAAAGAAAAGTAAGTTTAAAAATGGAACTTGGATGGAAAGCATTTTTAAACAGTGATTGATTAAGCAAAAGCGTGGATCTACGTAAGGGGCGCGCCAGCAGCGTCGCGCGGCGCCACCTTCCTTTAATCAATCACTGTTTAAAAATACTTTCCATCCGAGTTCCATTTTGAAACTCACCTTTCTTTTAGGAAATTGTCCAAGGAACACGCTCATATTTTTTCCAAATTTTAAAAGCGTGTTCTCACCTTGAAAATCGCATTTGTATAATATAATTGTTTATAACAAATAGTCGTTGTCGCTATACCAACATTGAAAAAATATAATATACTTAAAAGTATGTTCCAAGAGCTTCAAAATGAACACAGGATCAAGTCTGTAGGATGGATAGAACCGAAGACATGAGCATTTTATAGACAGCGTGTTTCCGTTTTTTGCCCCTTTTTGACAAAATTCAACCCTGTGCAACTCTGAAACTATTGAAGATAAAAAAATTTGAAAAATTCATTTGACTCATAGAAGCTGTGAAAAAAATTATGTTGAGTTTCAAGAACATAGTGTCTGAAAGGTGTCCGGTCTGAGGGGAATGACTCATATATGTGCGAAAGCTATAGGGATAGAAAATTTTTTTTTTGTGAAGAACAAATTTTGCAGATCATCTTCATTAAACAATTGATTTCCCCCCCGAAATTCGTTCAAATCGGTCAAGTCGTTCTGATCCCACAATTCAGGATACACATAATAATTACACGAGTCGAGTCGTGCTCCCGCAATTCAGGATACAAACAAACTTTCGGCGTACACACGGGCATACATACATGTTGGAAACTGCTAGAAAATGATTGTGTGAGTGATGAAACGGATTTCTAAGTTGACGAGAATTTTTTTTCTTGGTCCCACGTTTTTCGCGATGACGAATCTAATAAGCACTCCGCTATGCGATCGTGCCTAAAAAGACACAACAGGCGGATCCAGGTTTCTCATTTTGGGGAGGACGATCGACGTTACTAGCATATTGGGGGGGGGGGGGGGGGGGGGGGGGGGGGGATGTACCCCAGTATAGTTGGTGCTTCAGACTTCGAGAGGCATTTTTTTGCCAATAACAAAACATTTTGTTGATATTAATAATATTCGCATTGAAAATGTATATTAACCCCAAGAGGGGTACACTAGGTGTTATACACCCAGGCCTTTTTGTTTTCTCGCGTGGTTCTCGGATTTCATGCTTTCGAAAAACACGATTTATTCATGACTGAAAAATTTGAAAATTTCAAAAATCTCAATTACAGCCGGAATGGCACTTTTTTGAAAATACCCGGGTGTCGTACACCTAGTGTACCCATAGCGTAAGAATTAGGAACTGTACCCTCCTAGGGTTGAAGGCCAACGCGCACTACACGGAAGCGAAGCGCGGCGAACGGAAGAAAACAGTAGCGCATCGTATTTTGTAATGAAAATCATGCACACTTTTATAAGAAACTACAGAAAATAGACGATGCACCACTGTTTCCTTCCGTTCATCGCCCTGCGCCGCTTCCGCGTAATGCGCGTTGGCCATTAAACTTGTCTTGATTTCAAAAATTTCCCTTCTCCCCGAGGTGGTCGGGGGGGGGGGGGGGGGGCGGCTCTATCGACACCCCGCCTCCCTTGTATCCGCGGCTGCCTCAGCTCCTATTCTCATTCTATACTCTCAAGCTTCTGCACGCCACTACTTATTTTGTAAGCGTATAAAAATTTATTTTTATCCCTTTCTAAGATACAACCATTATTATTAAAATCATCGCAGATGAGATCATGAACCTGTTGGCCTATCTGTCCAAGACGTGAGATCGCGGTGCCCCCTGTAAGCTGAGCAATTGGACCTTGGGTTCCTGTAAAATATAAAAAAACGGACCAATAAGTATTGAAAGATAGAATGATAGATCATGATCGGATCGCCAAAACATTAGCGAAATACTCACAAAAATGGATCGGTTAGAATAAACGACCTTAGCTGCACCCGTTCCAGCCGGTCCCCGTTATCGCAGAGTATCCTCGCCATAGAGCTCCTGCGAATTTCCTCTAGCTGTCTCAAAGAGAAAGCACCCGGTGTGTTCCCGTTCTCATACCAATATCTGTCCCCTGTCACAGCAAAAAAACAATGACATAATTTAGCCGCGTTACTTTCCGACACCACAACATTATATTACCGATTCGAATATTTCTGAATGTGCGTCCTAGTAGGCACGAAAATGTGGGCCCCACCACGGATCCCTCGGTGGATGCCTCGGCAAAGGCCCCGGCTACGAGGTCGATGTCCGTGACACTTCTGCAACCAAATGTGTTTAGGCATACATGACGAAACGTGATATTTTCGGTCCCTGACAATACGTGCATTACAAAGACGGTATTTGTATGTTCATGTGAACGCGCCTTACGTTTTAGCGCTGCAATTGATTTTTATGTTGTATCCCTCTTTTCAGCCATACTGTAATTCAAAGCCAGTACTGTCTGCTAGACACGGACTCGTATGAAAAGCCGGAGTGGTTCCTTCCCAGCTCGCTAGCTGAAATATTTTTACTTATCGGTATACAGCTGTATTACTTGCCCGTATACGCGGCGTAACTTTCGAATAGCTTCCTTGGGTACCGTGTCACGAAGATCCTCAAAAGTAGTTGCGTCCTGCAGCCCACAAAACACCCGCCACTTTGTGTAGGATGGTAGGCCGTGATCCCTGCTCCGTTGGATGAACTGAGCAGCGAGGTCGATCGGAAGCTCAGCGGATTTACCATCGTGAAAGTATCGTCCAAGGAGGATCTCATTGAGGCCGGGTGGTGCTGGCTTCCTAGAGTGTCCAGCTATCGCACAAGATAATTTTGTATTACGTACCTTACAGGCTGCATACATATACTATGAATTTTCCTGATGGCGGTATGATCCATGCGCCTATAGGCAGGCAATTGAAAATATACCCCATGTTATAAAAATAAGATCAACCTTCAATTGCCTGTCCCCAGGCGCACGGATCGTGCCGCCGTTAGAAAAATTCATGGTATGTATACTATATGCGTAATGCGGGTAATGCACATCTGTCGTGGGCTACAGGGATTTGTTACGCGTTACTCTTTAACCTCTTAACGGCCGAATTTTTTGGTTCCGTAAAAAAATAATGTTTCAGAAATTTTTTTTCAAAAATAACACAACAACGTACGCGCGCTAGAGGTTACTTTAACTTTTGTTCCATATATGGAACAGTGGCCGGGAAGAGGTTAACCTCGTCCCCTACAACTCGAACACGTTATGCGGAACCGAAAGGAAAAGAGTGGGATCCGCAAGAGATCTTATCGCGATTTTTTATTTATTATTTTTCGCTTCAATGATTATTGGCCCTAAACAAGCGAATCCAAGTTTAGGGGCTGAGAGCAATTCGAAAAAATGCATGTGTATACAGGGTGAGTTTTTTATCTTGAGACATCGAAATATCTCAAGAAATACGCATCGTACAAAAAAATGTCTAGAATTAAAACTGTTTGATTTCGAAGGGGAAAATCGACTCCATTAAAGTCAACCCCCCACCCCAACCCCTAAATGCGGGAGGGGTAGTAACTTTGGAATTTCAAATGGGAACCCCTATTTTTTAATACAGATTCGAATTCTACATGAAAAAATACACAAGTTTCATTGGAATTTTTTTTTTTTTAATTCGAGACAGATGGCGCTCGAATTGCGAAAAAACAAATTTTTGATTATTGCAAGAAAGGCGCTCCAAATCGAAGATAAGGAAGTACGTGTTAAATGTTTTCAGGAGAAAAATTCGACTGTGCATAGTTTCACCTCAATCGCCACAAGCACTTCCTTATCTTCGATTTGGAGCGCCTTTCTTGGAATAATCAAAAATTTGATTTTTCGCGATTCGAGCGCCATCTGTCTCGGATCGAAAAAAATTTTCCAATGAAACTTGTGTATTTTTTCATCTAGAATTCGAATCTGCAATAAAAAATAGGGGTTCCCATTTGAAATTCCAAAGTTACTACCCATCCCGCGTTTAGGGGTTGGGGTAGAGGGTTGACTTCCATGGAGTCAATTTTCCCCTTTGAAATCAAACAGTTTTAATTCTGGACTTTTTTTTGTACGATGCGTATTTCTTGAGATATTGCGATGTCTCAAGATAAAAAACTCACCCTGTATAATACAGTACCGTTCATAAGTTCGGGATCACCTTCCGAATTTTCGATCGAGACAGAAAGTTAAATATCTCGGTAGAACAATAGTACTTTTCGATATAAGAGCGCAAAAGCAGCAAAGCGCGTACGAGTGTGAAGGCCCGAACGAGCCCGAAGGCGAGCCGAAGGTAGCGAGTGAGGCGCCTTCACACAAGTATAAGCGATTGCTGCCTTGGGCAACTTATAAACGGTACTGTATATAGGCCAATCAAAACCTAGGCTACGGCAAAAAATAATTCTACACCTATATGAATGCCAAATTGCCCAATGCTATAACGCATATCTCACCGATCGCCCCTGTGATTAGCCGTTCAATTGCCCCGGCTTCATAGAGTTCTTGCGGCGCGTAAAATGAGGACAATAAAGATCTCTCGCCGGACTTGACGTAGTTGATCGACCGCGTGTCAATTAAGTCGAGGGTCTTGGGTGTGATCGCCGCGATGAAAAGAAGACCGGCTGACGCTGCCGCGTTCGACAATGTGGCGTCCGCCCGCGGCTCGTATCCCCCAAAGTAACCTGCCGACGTTAACCGCAGGTTCCACCTATATATGGGTATAATTACACAAGTAATTGTACATTTACATATGGGCAATAAGTACCTAATTGGGAAACAATTCGTAGCGCTAGAGACATGCCAAATCAGCGGCGGATTAAGGTAGGGGCTTGCCGGGGCTGAAGCCCCTCCATTTATTATTATATATGATTGCGGTTTTGATCAAATTTATGAGCCCGAATTAGTTTTGTTATCTCTATTTTGTCTTGTTTGAGGTTTTTCTATGCCCTCAAGTGGACCCCGGTGTGATTTAGGCCCAGGCCCCTCGGACTCTTAATCCGCCGTTGTGCCAAATACTTCCATAAGGTATGGAACACAATTTGTTCATAGAGGGCGGAGATAAATGGATTATGTTGTACTTATGTACTCACTCAAATTGTGGATAAATTTATATAAATAGGGATATTACTTGTGACCTGAATCTAAAAATATGCATTTTGTAAGTCAGAGACATTTTAAAAATGCTCTTTATATTATGGTCCTCCGATTTCGTTCACAGAGTTACTCAATCTTGAGTAACGTCACATGTATATAATATATTATATAGGTATATGCGAAAGTAAAATACGAGGAAGTGCAGTGAAGCGATTATACACGTGAGTTACTCAAGATTAAATAGCTCATCTCAAAAACGAAAATTCGAACTTCAAAATAATTATATTGTTCAAAGTTTCTGCAATTATTTTTTATTTATTTTTTTGTCTTTTAGTACGTATAGTAACGTATGCACCTTGGCAAAATTTCGAAAATTGGTAATTCCGTACATTTCGCAATCATTTATTCCCTCCTGTGCATAGCTCATAGTTGGCAATCCCAAACAATTGCAAATATAAGAAAAAAAACATCTTGAAGTTGAGATACGAAAATTCAGGATGCTTTTTTATTAAATTATTCCCGTCAACCTTTCACCTAAATTATAACGCTGACAAACAAGACAAACAAGACATTTTTTAAGGAGCTACAGGTAGACTGTTGATTCTTTGTTGGGTGTAGAGACGTATATCAGGTATTATAGTATATGATTGTGCAAACCTATCAAGCGCAGATTCGCCCAAGACGACCGGTAGAAATTCGTTGTACGTGATGTGCTGCAGTTCGGCAATAACGATACGCCGGGCCTCTTGAAACAGTGTCTCATCGTTCCAGTGAGGATTGAGCGACTCAAGCTGTGCCGCGACCTTGTTATGCTCTCGAAGGAAGAGTATGTGGATGAGGGCGAGCCCCGGATGTTCATTAATGCGTGCATCACCGCTGAGAAAGCAAGGTAACGACGGTGTGTTGCTCCGGCAATTCTCCGGCCTCGTCGAAGGCATTGGTAGGCCTTTTCTCTGTGTTTTCAGGAGGCCTCCAACACTCGAACGCAGTGCCTTCGTCGTCACCTCGTCAATCCCGTAGACCGGAGATAAATCTAGGTAGGACGTTGCCTGGTTTATTTGCTGCCGTGGTCCAAGTCTACAACCCTGATGCGATTAGGATTACAAATCTTGTATTACATCATCGTACAAAACTGGCACGTATGTTACCTATATACTGTATAGTATAATACCGCGCGTATAGGTATTATATAGGTGTATAATAACCAGTCCGCCGTCTCCGCCGGCACATCTTCATGCGGCTTGTTTGCTTATAGGTATGCGTTAATTGCCGTATAATACATGCACATTGTAACACAGATAGGTATATACTACAATATAGGTATATAATGGATATTGGGCAACGGTTCCCGTTGTATGCGTTCATACCTCGTAGGTGTCACCGGGGTGAGGGGCAGATCTCGCATACTCCATACAGCGGGCGGTAGATTGATCGCTGACCTTTATAGGAAAGCACTCAGGATGAAAGCGGTCGTAGTCAACGTTGCAACACTTGAGCCTGGCGCCGTCCGGCAGCTCGACCTTGGGCGTATGGGATAGGTCGTGAGCAATAAACTGTCCGAATAGCGCTGCCAAGGCCATCAAATACGGATGCGGCTGATCAGGTCCGCCGGAATGAACTCCTAGCGAGACATCCCGGGCGCTAGGAAGACTCGACCATCGGGGAAGCGATACGCCGTCCGCGTATTCGGCCGGCAATAGCCGGCTGTACGCTCCAAGAGCTGAACCCCACGCGATATGCGACGGGTTGTTGCATCGGCCCGACTGTCTTCTGTACTTCAAGTCTAGATCGGCACCAACCCCACGGCAATCTTCCACGGTTGCGGTAGGTTGAGCTGGACCAACGTCGCAAAGCAACGCCGTCGCCACTCCCATGGAAGGTAACACTGTGGCGGCTTCGTTTGCCGTCATGTTCATCGCCTCCACCAGCATCGTCGCTACGGTTTCACCCCGAATCGCCCTGCGCGACAGATTTCGCGCTTCTGGGAGGATCGCATGAGAGGCTCCGAGATACCAGGCCGGTGTTCCTCGGATCAGATGCGTCCGGGTGGTCATTATTGCGGCCTCCATCCGATCATAGCTTTCGGTAGAGGCGTTGGCTCGCTTACCAAGGTCATCAAGCATACGCGCTGGCAGAATCGTGCCGTACGCAAAGACCGAGACGGTCAGGAGCCAGCTGAAGCGATTGAGGAAAAACCACTGAAATATAAACACACTGGAACGAGCATTGGGCTCTGGGTTCTGTGCGAGGGAGAAAGAATTCGTGGGGCATTCTGTCCTTGTTGTACGCATCGTTTACTTCTCGGAGCGCATGCGCAGAGCGATTAAAAGAGTACAGACAGCCCCACGTTAGTAGTATATTTCACAAAGACGTCCCACTTACGCGTTCAGCCCGGCAGTGCCCATTCCAATGTGGTTATATTTCAGTGGGAAAAACCAATGCTCGGATAAAACGTAGTATACCGAAAAATCGGTTGACTATTCGTTCTAAATGTGTCTCTCTCTCTCTCCCTCTCTCTCTCTAACCTATCTTTCTATATATCTCTCACCGATTTGTGGTGAATCTACCTTTCTTTCGTTCACCTTGAATATTTTAATTTTTGTAAATGCAAGGTAATCTTGTCCAGTATCGCTGTGGACAAATAAAAATTTATTCTATTCTAATCTATTCTCTCTCTGACTTGCTCATTACGTAAATTCTCTACCCGGTCTATCCACGAAAATATCTTGGTGTTGTCAATATCTACCGCCAGGTCTTGTATTGCAGGTATATCTCCACCTTTGACTATATAACCCTGGACTGCTAACGCTAACTTCAGGCGTTTTGTCAGGATGTGGCGCTACAGGCAGTCAACGGTCGAGTTCAGAACTACTGAGTTTAATTGTTTCGCTCAGATCAGGGCCGGGATTCTGGATCTTTTAACGCCCGTGCTTACATGCAGATAGCGACTTTTTCATAGCGACTATGACTGTTAGCGAGCGTCGTCGTAATGTTTTGGATGAGCGGTTGGCTGCTGACAAACGATTAACGAATATGAGAACTGTATTTTTCTCAAAACATAACGTCAATAATTATCGCCGGTCGTTACGTAGCACTGAAAGATCCAGAATACCAGCCCAGGGTGCTTATACACTAACTTTTGCGTTATCATAACTGCAGAATAGCTGCAGAAAACAATGTCAATCCATGAAATAGGAGCAGCTCATTGGTAGCCGCCTATCGTTTTATCACCCGTATTCTTCAAGTTAGTTCACTTATAACCTCAGATTTCTCTGAAGTGAAAATCTTTTCATATCGTTCTATTGATATTTTTATCCGGATACTGATTTCAGAATACGGAGAAACGAGAATTTAAAAAAAAAAAAATTATCTTCACGGGCCAATAAAACAAATCGTAAAAATTACATTGAAACCAATTTATTACCCTTCTATATTCTTGCATATAATATTAAGAACTTACGTAAACGTTTCCTAGATTTTCGTAACTCATAATATGCTTCATTTATTAAAAAATTTTACTATTCCGGCATTGATCAATGATATTATTTAGTAAACTATTCTTATTTTGTCCTGTGTTCATCCACAATACTAAGTACTCATTCAAATTTCCCGCGGAATTGACTGCCGAGAAGTCCAAGGAGTGGGGTAGATGTTGGAAACATCGGCTTCGCATACGGCTTATGGGAATAGTGGGGGGCATTAGCAGTCCAGGGTTATATAGTCAAAGATCTCCACAGTAATCATTGATTACCTCCGCATATTATATCGCGATCAAGGAGCCGTCAGGCAATTGGCATTTACAATTCTTCCTGGTTCTCTCACATCGCGGCCCTCTTACACAACGCTTTAATAATATGTGGCGATCGAATACCTACTACGGGTATACCTAACTACATGTATGTGTGCATCTATGTATGTATGTATGTATGTACGTATGTACGTATCTAGAACCGCGTGATCGAAGTGATTCTTTTTCTTTCCTATTTCTTAATTCTCTGCACCATCAAGTAATGTTTATAGCCTTACCTATAGGTATTATGTACTATAGGTGTAATATACATGAGTATATCGAATCTAAGCATCAAACATGTGCGAGTTTCTATTGTATTGCGTAACCCAACGGCTCAAAGTATCGTCCGTGGAAAAAAATTGCAACCGGCGCCTTATTTTTCAACTTATCGATTTAGGTACCGGTTAAGGGACATACCGATATGCTCGGGATGTAAAAATTCACCACGTTTTCGGGGACTGTGCCGAATGAGATAAATAATACCGATATCCTGTTTCAGGTTTTCATTTAATTCGTAATTTCGAAACTTATTGTTAACCCTAGAACTACAAACCGGGGTACATATATCTACGCCAGGCGAACTCTGAAAAATTACGTTTTGGCCGTTTTCTCAGCACTTTCAGGTATATTTAAATCGATTTTTCACCGACTAAACCTCAATGAAATTGAATTTGCTTTTCAACATTCTCTTCTGCATGAAAAAACGAAGAAATTCATGTACTCACGAGTCTCATTACTGCTCTCAGAACTATTTTACGAACAAGAAACGCGTGGGGTAAATATTTACCCCGGTTTGTAGCTTAAAGGTAGAAAAAACGGGTTTGTAGTTCTAGGGTTAAAAAACCTCGCATCCTACATTATGTGGTCACCCGCAGCATGGATCGACGTGAGCTCTGTAAGAATGACATAGATAAACTGCCGACTCAATTTCGAGGTCAATTTTAGTACAAGCTAGATCCGGCTTCGTGAGCTCATTCAACACTAACGTGATACAAGTGTAAGCTAATCATAATTGTAAGATTATCAACAAATATTAAATTTTTCATACATTTACAGATTTTCCAAGTCCGTATACTGAAAAATACAAAAATTTGTGTTTTCTCGAGGTTTTCGTAGCCAAATAAAAGAATATTTTTGAGAACTTCTGATCTAAGCCGGAACTACGTGTGAGGTGCATTACATGATGCATATATACTGCATACTGCGTATACAAAAAATTATAGATCGATTGGACCCAGCGGTTCGTTATTTATACGAGGTCAACAGTTATTATCACTATCAGTTCATTATATACCTATGCCATTTTTACAGAGCTCACTTCAATCTATGCTAAAGGCTATATGATGGAAGATGCAAGGGTTTTCCACATCAGCCAAGAGATCTGTGAATTATTTATCTTAGTCACCACAATCCACGGAGCTATGTTGAATTTTCATATTCCGAACACGGTAGGTAGGGGAAAGGTGGGTAGCCCCGGACAGCGGGTACCCCCGGTCATCTCAAGTTTTGGACACTCACGAACAAATAAATTTGAAAAATAAAATGCGAAAATGTGACCAAGATCGTTGCCCTAATTTTCACGTTTTATTTTTCAAATTTATTTGTGCGTAAGTGTCCAAAACTTGAGATGACCGGGGGTACCCGCTGTCCGGGGCTACCCACCTTTCCCCTACATTTTTTTTTAACCTCAAACAACTTCGCGATATAATGCGACAATACAAAATGTTAGCAAGAATAAATAATGGGCACAGGGGCAAGGGCCGAATATTTTTACATTAAAATGATACGTCATACTTCGCCCGATCAATTTGATAAAGATACAAGTTGGGCGGACTGGTGAAGTCAACCTTTTTTCGATCACAGCACCTTAAATATCAGCCCCTGAGCCTTTAGATTTATTATTTCGAATATTTCTACGATTTTGTCTGAGAAGGTTATGCAAATAGCTCTCCATTATTATAGCGTTGTTTCATGCGGTATTTGAGGGAGATACCGATAAGCCACAGTTTGGGAGGTTCGATGAGCCTCATAGAGTATAGGAACAGATTACGTGGTCAATTAGCAATAATTGTGATATGCTTCCGGCGCAATGTGATTTTCGTGGCAGATACATCATATCGCAGATTAATAACACATATTATCATATGATACTCACCGCATTGCAAGTGGGAGCATGTTCGATTTCAAGTCACTGATCGGCCAACAGTTTTTGCACTGAAACTGATTTATCTTTGGCTAAGCTGTAATGTTGACTTTGACACACGCGATTCAGTTTTATATCTTGAATTATAGCTTGAACTCTGCCGGACGCAAGAGCTCGAGAGCATCTGGCTGAACAACCGAGCCAAGGCAGAGGCTTCAATGAAAGCGAGGCCAAAGATTGCACGGGTTACACTTTCCTATAACGCAACAGGCCCGATCCTTGGAGCGTAGGCTGCGAGACATAGGATGTCATAATACACGTCTATAATGCATACACATCTTGTATTCAGAGGAGTCATGTCATCGCAGTATGTTGGATTGGCTATCGTACTCTTCTACCTTTTACTCTATTGATAACTATATCCCAAAGATGCGATTGCAGGACATTTTATTCGCAAAATGTTACGTATACTTACCATTATTGAGATTATTCAAGGTACTGCTGGTTGATAGTAACTATAGTAAGTAATACATAATACATTCGGGGAGTATGACCCCTCTCGATCTTTTACGTATTTGTTTTTGATATTCGGCAGACTGGAAGAAGTGTTTATGATTTGTTTGAAATTTCATAATTCTGAAAAAAATTCACAAATACTTCGAGAAAAAACAAATATTTTAAGCTATGACCTGAACAGTAAAAACCGCTTGTATAAGATCGATAAGTTTATCTTCAATGTCAGGATTACATGAATAAATTTGGAAATACAGGGTGGCCCATTTAACGTGACCACCCCAAATATCTCTGTTGCTTTTACAGTTACAAGAAAAATTTTAAGAGATGATTTTTTTGATTTCGAAGGGCTGATACAGTGGTGATAAATTCATTTTTTTCAAGGACACAGTTTTTGAGTTCTCAAGGTCATCAATTGTTTTTCAAATGGGAACATGTATTTCTGATGTGACAATGTTGTAGCTGACACTGAGACGAATCCAACGACTTATAATAATATGACCTTGGAATAATTTTTCACCTCAATACTGTAACGTTTGTGAGTTTTATAAGATCAGAATGATCGTCAAAACTCCGTTATTGTGGATTTCGTTGTCCTGAAATTAATTATCGGAGCGTCTAGGCTACAGATCTTTAATTAGGTGATAAGCCATAGGTTTAAAAAAAAAAAATCGGAGCGTCTCTAGATCTAAAAGTAAATACTCATTCATATGGTACACGATGCGGACTCGGATAGGTATTAAACCTCTACCAGAGCCGCTGACCTCCAGAACAGGAACACTTTGTGTCCGTGTCTGTCTTTCAGACTTGGGTTCAATTCGTACACCTTAGACACGGATAGCAATTATCGCTCTACCAATGCTAGCGTATACAAATCTACACCGAAGCTGTCTCTACCTAATATTTGTTGTCTCAATTCTGAAAAGGAAAAATATCAAAATAGCACATAAGGAACAAATGTTTGGTATAGAAGATAGTTCAATAATAACACAGGTCGACAAAAATAGTATATTGTGTACCAAGGAGGCAAAGAAGGTCTTTTAACGCCGAGCGTAAAAGACCTTCGCCTCCTTGGTGCACACGATACTTTATACAACAAGAGCATGTTCTACAAGTTCATGCTCGATCCGGTACACAAAGCCGATGACTACAACACGCATAGCAACGCATAACGACGCGTTGTTACGCATAACAGCGCGTACGTCAGATACCACTTCTAACTCCTAGGACATAAAAAGTAGCTCTATTTTGCTCCTAGGAGCTAAAAGTAAACCATGCGCATGCGCACTCGCAAACCCGCTCAGCTGTCACTAAAACCCCCACTTTGTGTACCGAGATCGAGCATGAAAAACGCGTAAAACATGCTTGCGTTGTATAATAGTACATTATGTCACTAGGCCGATTAAGTATTTTCCGACGAATTTGAGTTTATAATCCGAGCCGAAGGCGAGGATTATGATGAAATTCGTCGGAAAATACTTTTTGGGCCGTATAGCATACAGAATTTTATGTGTCCAGGCCAAAAACCGCGTTTAAACCGAGCGAAGCGAGGTTAAAATCGCGGTTTTACGGCCTATGACACATAAAAACTTTTTTTTCTGTCTTTCTGTTTTAATGCGCAAATTCTGATTCTAGGCATCGAAAAACACCAAAATATCCATTCTTGGCTTTTAAAGTTTGCTTTTGTTTGTTTTACGTCGATAATAAGTTTTGAAGATTTTGATTGATTTTACGAGCAGCAGGTGGTAACAGGTGGTGGTACAAAAGCAAACTTTGATAAAAAAAATTATTTTTCCCTTTATTAGTAACGTAGAAGAAACCAAAATTTGCCATTCAGAAGTCAGACCCAAAAATCGTGTCGACCAGTGTAATCGATAAATTTTGATTGGTTGCAACCTGCTGATTATAAAATATTTACCAAAAGAAAAATAACAAAAAGAAAGATGTTTGATTTGCGAACTTAAGATTAATTATTCTAACTTAACGACTACGATTCGCGTGCTTTTATTTTATTATATTTTTCGTGTGATATTATTTTTTGCTAATCTATTTGTTTCTGTTAATTTATTCTATCTATCGCGGAAGCTGGTTTTAGACGACCGGATTTATTTTATATTTTGTGAAGCTAAAGAATCAATTTCGGTTTTTGGTAAATTGTTCGGAAAATAATTTATGATAAGACTAAGTCGGATGGACCTGTGTCTACACTGGGAGAACTCCGGGCAGTATATGTTCCCGTCGCCATAATAGACTCCCCGCGACAAAGAGGATTTTCTCACCGTAAATGCGGGCGCAAAATCTGCCCGCGCGAGAAGGCAAACGTCTCGTTCTTTTATTTTCGGTGACGCCACCTTCCTCATATACAGTGAACTATTGGTCCTACCAAGACTTCCCGCAAGTTAGGGAAGTTAGAGCGCCCGGCGCGGAGCTGAAAGGCCCCGAAAACGTGGGGAGAAGAGATTCCCGCGCAGAAGCGCCACAATGCTCGGAGTTCTCCCAGTGTATGGAAGCGATCGGCGCTATGCCATGAATCGTCCACGAGTGACGCTCCTGGTCCTTTATATATGGCATGTGACGTCATCTCGTTCTTCGACGATTTGTGCGCGGTTGATCGGCGCGTACGTGTAGCTCATGTTTTTGGGTGCGAATCGTTCAAATCGTGCTGATGTTATTCGAACGGTTACAATACACGGAGAGAATTTTATGGTAAGCGCTCTCATGGCTGGTTTATGCAGCGGTCGTAACGTTAACTTAGCCCTAACTTAAAAGATGGACCCATTTTTTCTACCTTTAAACTACAAACCGGGGTAAATATTTACCCCACGCGTTTCTTGTTTGTAAAACCGTTCTGAAAGCAGTAATGAGACTCGTAAGTACATGAATCTCTTCGTTATTTCATGCAGAAGAGAATGGTGAAAAGCAAATTCAATTTCATTGAAGTTTAGTCGGTGAAAAATCGATTTGAATACCTGAAAGTGCTAAGAAAACGGCCAAAACGTCATTTTTCAGAGTTTTCCTGGGGTAGATATATACCCCGGTTTGTCGTTCTAGGATTAAACTAGATCGTTTGTACAGTAAGATTTTTAGCACTAGACTTAGCCGTAACCCTAAAAACTTACGAACTTTTTACTTCAGCCTTAAGATGCTTTCCTAGGCAATTCCACCAGTCCTGAAAACATCGTGAAAAAATGTGATATTAAACGGAATATCTCTGCCTGGGCACCGAAATCAATGAAACAAAATACGTCGCGCAATTCTATGTGCGACTCCGAACATGTACAGCCCAAAAAATGTTCGTTTTGCGCGAAAATAGAGAAGATATCCATGAAAAACGGTTTTAGAAACGTTTTTCATGGATATCTTCTCTATTTTCGCGCAAAACGAACATTTTTTGGGCTGTACATGTTCGGAGTCGCACATGGAATTGCGCGACGTATTTCGTTTCATTGATTTCGATGACCAGGCAGAGATATTCCGTTTAATAGCACCTTCTGCACGCGTTTATTACAATGTTGTGGATTGGGTAGGAAAGGCCCTTAAGGTGCTTTCCTAGGCAATTCCACCAGTCCTGAAAACATCATGAAAAAATGTGCTATTAAATGGAATATCTCTGCCTGGGCACCGAAATCAATGAAACAAAATACGTCGCGCAATTCTGTGGGCAATTACGAACACGCACGGCCCAAAACATATCCGTTTTATGCTGAAATAGAAAAGATATGTATGAAAAACGCGTATTTTTGACACTTGGCGATATATATCGATCGAAATGATGGCGAGTTAGTTGTTTTCGAGACTTTTTGAGGTATCGGTGACGGTTCAGAGATGGCGTGGCGCGCGAATCTACTGTAGGGAATTCATCTAGGTTAAGAATACTGAGTAATAAATAATAACAATACCTAGTTAATTTAACATATTTCAATAATACTTTATTTTTATTAATTTGCACTTTAGGTTTTACATAATGGTCTTGCGAGTGAACATTTCACGTGTCTATATCCTCAAGACTCCCAACTAACTAACTATATTAGCTAACCAGAAAACTAAGGCAGCGTCTAACTTGTCCAGATTTCCTGACAACCGTTGGACGCACAACACTTACCAGCAGTCGCCATAGTACCCCCCCCCTAGCAACTGAGTCAAGTTGCGAAATGAACTTTTTTACTTTTTTTAGCTCCAGAATAAGTACGAGGCGGCTTGTCAGGCCGTGGAGTTAGAGTAGGTGGGGCAGCAGGAATTGTAATTACTTTACGTTGTACAGGTTTTCCCAAACGATTACTTGTTTGCGCAGAATGCGCCAAAGTTGTATGTGTCGCATGCACCGGTGGTATAATTTCTGGTCTTAAATCTTGTAAATCAGTCTCTTTGTTACTTAAATTAGGAACATTTTCTTTTTCATTACTTAAATTAGGAACATTTTCTTTTTCATTACTTAAAATAGGCACATTTTCAATAAAAGCTGGTTTCAACCTTTCCGTAGACACTGTAATCGATTCATTCCCTTTCTTAATTTTAAAAACAACATCTGAAATACGTTCTAAAACTTCAAATGGACCTTCAAAAGGCTGTTCTAAAGAACTTTTGCATTCATTTTTTAAAAATACATGAGTACAGTCATAAAGATTTTTATGAGCAAATGGTTTTTTCTTTGAATGATGCGCTGTTGGAACTGGCCGTAAATTACGCATATGAGTGCGCAACCTTTGCACATAGATTTGCTGAACATCATTATCCTCACAGTCCACAAAAAACTCTCCTGGGATCCTCAGTGTTGTTCCATAAACAAGTTCCGCAGATGAAGTTTTGATGTCTTCTTTCAAACTCACTCTTAATCCAAGGAGTACAATGGGAAGTGTGTCCACCCATTCCAAAGTTTCATGACACATAAGTGCTGATTTCATTGATCTATGCCACCGTTCAACCATTCCATTCGACGCAGGGTGATAAGCCGTAGTACGTATTCTTTCACAACCCACGAGTTTAATTAAAGCCTTGAACATTGCAGATTCAAATTGAGAACCACGATCAGTAGTGATGGTGATTGGCGCACCAAAACGCGAAATCCAAACTGAGAAAAAGGCACTAACAACTGTTTCAGCTGTAATGTCCATAATTGGTATGGCCTCTGGCCACCTTGTAAAACGGTCGATGACTGTTAGACAATATCTATACTTCCTTGACATAGGCAAAGGACCAACAATGTCAATGTGCACATGACCGAAGCGCTCGTCTGGTACCGGAATGTGCTGCGGTATGTGACGATTGTATCGTGACACTTTACTACGCTGGCAAGGTAGGCAAGATCGAGCCCAATTAAGGATGTCCTTGTTCATCGAAGGCCATACAAATTTATTCTGTATAAGATTCTTTGTAGTTCTGCCACTTGGATGAGAAAGCCCATGAGTTGCATCAAAAATCCGTTTCCTAAATTCACCTGGAATGTACGGTCGAACAGCACCATTAGATACATCACAAAAAATTGTCTTTTCAGAATTATCTACTCGCAAAGGATGAAGAATGAGAGCAGTATTTGAATTTAATAGATGCTGAAGTTCTACATCTAAGGACTGAGCTGCTGCAAGTTCATCTGTCGAGAAGAGCACTGGCATGTCAATCATTTCAATACGAGAAAGAGCATCGGCTACCACATTCTCCGAACCGCTAACATGAACAATATTGGTAGTGAACTGCCCAATATAGTCTAGTTGTCGTGACTGCCTCGGTGAAGCCTTATCACTGCGTTGCTTAAAAGCGTAGACAAGTGGCCTATGATCGGTTTTAATCAGTAAAGATCGTCCTTCTACCATGAACTCAAAAAATTTTAAGCTAGAGAAAATAGCTAATAATTCTCGATCATATGTACTATATTTAACTTGCGTTGGAGAAAGTTTCTTGGAAAAGAAACCGAGTGGCTCCCAAATCCCGTTCCAAAACTGTTCAAGAACTGCACCCATTGAAACATCAGACGCGTCCGTCTGTAGAGCCAATGTTGCACCCTCGATCGGATGGGCAAGAAGTGTTGCATTAGCCAGCCTTGACTTACAATCCAGAAATGCTTTATCTGCTTCTGTAGTCCAGATGATAGGCCTCCTGTCCTTCTTTTTCGCACCAATGAGATAAGCATTCAGCGGTGCCTGTACCCGTGCAGCATCACGCACGAACCTGCGGTAAAAATTAATTACACCCAAAAAACGACGAAGTTCAGAAATGTTTTCCGGTTTTTTATAGTCTAAGATCGCCTCAACCCGCTCAGGAAGAGGAAGAGTTCCAAATTCGCTAATTTGACACCCGAGATATCGAACACTTTTTTCACAGAAAACACACTTTGCTACGTTAATTGTAAGACCGTAATCTCTAAGACGCTCAAAAAGCATGCGCAAATGCTGGGAATGTTCATTCAAATCTTTAGATGCAACAAGAATGTCATCAATATAACAAAACACAAAATCAAGTCCACGAGTCACTGTATCCATAACTCTTTGAAAAGTCTGCGCGGCGTTACAAAGTCCAAATGTCATAACCGCGAATTCAAATAAACCAAACGGAGTTATTACCGCTGTCTTAGGTCTATCTTCCGGCGCGACAGGTATTTGATTATAAGCTCGAACAAGGTCGATTGTCGAAAATATAGTACATCCCCGCAATCGATGGGAGAAGTCATTAAGATGAGGTATTGGATATTTATCTGGTTCCGTAACACTATTTAATCGTCTATAGTCACCACACGATCTCCACTCTTCAGAATTTTTGGGTACCTGATGAAGCGGACTTGCCCACGGACTATCTGAGCGATAGCAAATCCCTTGAGCGAGCATGAACTCAAAATCCTTCTTAGCAGCTTTGAGTTTTACTCCAGAAAGGCGTCGAGCCCTCTCAGCGAGCGGAGGACCTTTGGTACAGATCCTGTGACATACTGTTTGCTTATGAGATTCAGTGAATTTTATCGGTCTCGTAATAACAGAAAACTCTTTAATAAGCTCTCGTAATGGAGTGTCACCTGCAACAGTTGAAATAGAGTATGCCTCACAAGCGACTATACCAATGGACGAAAGATTCGTCTCACTATCGACGAGACGTTTGCTCTTGAGGTCCACCAAAAGTCCAAAATGCGACAGAAAATCTGCTCCGAGAATAGCCCGGGAGACATCAGCAACTGTAAACATCCAAGAAAATTTTCGACGAAGTTTGAGATCAAGTGTCAACAACTTTTGTCCAAATGTATTTATCACTGAATTATTTGCAGCATAAAGTTTGAAAGACGATGGTTCACGACGAAATTGTACAGAACGCGTACACGGTATCACTGATATGTCCGCACCAGTGTCAACAAGGAAATATAGTCCGGAATCCTCATCATAAACGATTAGGCGGTATTGCTTCCCGTCGTCGTCACTAACCACCTCAAACTGTAACGACCTTTTTAGTTTCCCGAAACACTTGATGATGACCACGCACAAGGTTGATGACATTTGTGAGCCTTGTCACCAAATCGATAGTGATAGAAACAAAGTTTGTCACTTTTATTAACATCATTGTTCATGTTCTTATTGGATTTCTTTCCAGGATAAGGAGATTTCGATCGCCCTCTGCTGTGACTTCTACCACGCTGTTGCTGCCATCCATCTTTCATCAACTTATCGAAACGATTCGTTAAAGCTTCCACGCGGCGGATTAATTCACCCTGAAGAAGATCAACTGGAGCCCTTTCAGTGACAGCTATTTGAGGAGGTCGCTGTAAATCCATTATCTTGTCGGCCATCGTAGCGAGTTTCGTCAAGTCCTCCTCACTGGATGCTGAGAGGATAGCACTCACCTGCTGAGGCAGTTGCTCCAAAAACAATGACCTTAAAAGAACATCTTCACATTGTCCTGACGCCAGGTTTCGCATATTCTGCAAAAAATGCGAAGGCTTCTGATCACCTAGCAGTTGACCTTTCAATAAACGACGAATCTTGCTTTCTTCAGATTCCGCAAATGATTGTAAAATACGCTCTTTAATTGTTTTGTATTTGTTTTCAGCAGGCGGTGTACGGATTAAATCAGAGACAAAAGGAAGAACAGTAGGATCAAGGTTTGCTAGTAAATATTGATACTTTGTCTCATCAACAACGATTCGAGCGATGCCAAAAGCCGCTTCAACCTGATAAAACCAAATCGCCGGTTCTTGCTTCCAAAATGGCGGTAGTTTGGCAATCCTTGACATCTGCACCTGTGCGCTATCCCCATTTTCAGTCATGATACTAGCACAAAATAATAACACAGATCACAAAAATATTGAGCAATAGGTATTTAGCAAGGCGCCTGTACTCCCTAAGAACAATAAAAAGCGAGAATTGCACTCGGATTCCAGAGATGTTAATCGATGAGCAACACGTGTCGCATCGTGTTTCTGCCGATACCCATTGCAGTCAAAAAATATGTATAAAAAAAAAAATCTCAGCAAGAACTCCCGCACACATAAGAAATAATATTTAACTCGTTCGCTCGCTTCGCTCGCTCACTCGGTTGGTTGAGCGTTGTTCCTCGCTCGCTACGCTCGCTCGGTTGCCAGTGGTATTCAACACGTTTGATGAGCATATTGTCGCAATATGCATTTCAGATTGGTTGGGTTAGGCCCCCCTACCTAGTCATCTATTCACTAATGAAATTCTTTCAATCGAAATAGATCAATATTCAATAATTTGTATTACACAAGCTCATAAACAGCCGTTTTATTCAATATTTTCCGATATAGCTGGATACATATGATAATAATAGGATAATAATAATAACAATTCTTTTTATTTCATAAATGAGAATTTATATCTTTTCATAGGTAGTACATTTTTTTAACGTTAGGACTTCTTCATTTGTACAAAAAAAAAAAATTTCATCATACAAGCTGCATATGATTTGGATTCTCAAACCCAATTTTTGCCGCCCCTCTGTAATGCCGCTCTACACTGAAAGAAGATGGCGAGCCTGGCGCTCGCACAACCTTTTGGAAGCAGCACGGTCACACGCTCACTCTGCGCGCGACAGAGCATCCCACTTTCAGAGCGCCGTCATTTAAGAATACTCATCGTGCCACGATCGTAGCTACTCTGCGCGCGTGGTCATCGCACGGTAGGCAGGCCTATCCCGCTTTCTGCAATCCACGCGTTCTCAGACGGATAGAGCCCTACACTACCATACATGTGAGATCACCTGTAACTCACTCTGAGACGCTCGCCTTCTCGTTCTGCGAGCGTGGGCCGCGCACAACTCTCCGAGTCCAGTCGTCCTACTTCTACGACTGCGAGGCTCTTTCGTGCGAGCGCCAGGCTCTCAATCTCTTTTCAGTGTAGGCCCGGGTCTCTCGGGCCTGTAGGTAAATCCAGCGCTGGTAGCGCTCATACCCAGATGAGGTTTTAGCAGCTAGTTTTTGTAGCGCTCATACCCGGACGAGGTTTTAGCAGCTAATTTCTGTAGCGCTCGTACCCAGAGGATATTTTAGCAGCTAATTTTCGTAGCGCTTATGTCCAGATAAACAGGATTAGCAGCTAGTCATGTTCGACATTTCGTTATCATCATTGTTCGTTTGCCACTGAATCGATTGACTTACCCCGCGCGGAAATATATATATATATGCAAAAAATTTATGCGACATATTTGTTTTTTGCGCTAACATATATTTTTATAAGTTTGATATAAAATGTCGGATATATTATGTCAACATAAATGTTGCGGCATGTATGTCGACATCTATGTTAACACTATGTAAAACTCAATCAAACATATTTGTATTTTGCGTACTTATATGTTATATATGCGACATCTATGTCGCATATATTTTTGGCATATATATACAGGGTGTAAATCTTAACTCTGTACATACTTATAGGGTGTGTAGGGGGTGCCAATACAAGCATTTTGAGGTATGACACCCATGGTCGGAAACTCCTCCTAACCACTGTGGAGGGCTTTGAAGGATGTGGTACCGTGCACGCGTGATCGTAGTTTAATGAATCAGACGTGATCACTTTCGGCCCAAGATTTTATTCAGCCGTAGACAACAGTATAAATGTTCTTGCGTGAAATAAACAAAACGATAAACTTAGAAATAAAAAAATAACGAAACAATTTCCGATGCTTTTAAACAGAATATGAAAAAGTTATGGAAAACGAAAAGCCCAAGTGTGCCAAACCCCATTTCGTTTTCCATAACTTTTTCAAAATCTGTTTATAAGTACCGGAAATTGTTTTGCTATTTTTTTATTGCCAAGTTTATCGTTTTGTTGATTCCACACAAGAACATTTGTACTCTCTAAATCTGAATCAGCGAAATTTCGCTGATTGTCAGCGAATAGTCGCTGATTGAAATAGCGATAAGTATACCACTGAAAATCAGCGACTAATCGCTGTTTGAATCAGTGAAAAATTGCTTCATTGATTTAACCAGTGTAAGTTTCACTATTTGAATCAGTGAAACAATATTCCAGGTCTCGCACACGGAGAGACTTTTCATTACAATATTTGCTACGTTGCGTACCCATAATTGCAATAAAGTCTAAGAATTTAGGGATAATCGAGGTAGTGTTACAAAAAGTCGAATAGTGACTATGAAAATGAAGAAGTAATATTTTTTTCCGGAATAACTCATAAGAATTATTAACGCAGTGCAGTCTTTCTAAACCACTATACTAAAAGTGGGAGTCACGTGACCGAAAATTAATATAGTGCTTTAGAAAGAGCGGAATAAACTCTTTCGCATTTTGGTATGAACGCGTTGCAATCTTTACTGCATTTATTTTATTTTTTTTTTTGTATTTATTTTTTTATTTATTTTTTATTTATTTTTTTTTATCTTTTCTTTATTTATCTTTACTCAGGTCCTGAAAAATATTCATCAAATGTGTAAAAAATTTGAACATTACAAATATCATCATGACCTTATTTATTGTATACACTCAAATACTACAGTACTACATTACTAGTATTAGATCAGTAAAACTTATATTGATCAGATTAAAATGAGCCCATAGAGTGCCACTTGTTTGAACTGCAATGTCATTTTCCGATTTGTATGGAGAGTAGTGAGTACAAGTCGATTCACCAGGAAAAAACTTTTCTATTGCTTTTGATAGTGCAACGAAAATTTTGGTCTCAATCTGAAAGAATATGACTCATGATGTGAATTATGGATGGAAAATAAATAATGTCACAATAGGTATACAGTTTTTCTCTTACGCAAATTTGGCAAGCATTTGTCCAACTTCCAATGTCCTCAGGGCGTCATCTTCAAACTTTTTAATGGTCGTCCAACACTGCGCGAATCCAAATTCAATTCCGAACACATACGTCCAAAAAAATGTTCGCTTCGTGCGAAAATAGAGTCTACAGATGGTTTTTACATTATTCGAATTCGATTTCCTTGGCGAATAATGTAAAAACCATCTGTAGACTCTATTTTCGCACGAAACGAACATTTTTTAAACGTACGTGTTCTTAATGGTATTTGAATTTGAAGGAGGTGGGCGACTAGGGATGGGCCTTAATAATGATCTTGTTTCGGGATTGATGCTTTTGTGATCGTGAAAATGTTGCAGAATCAATTTACCGTCACCATCATCTTTCAGATAAGCTGCTGAATCCTGCAACAAGTATACATAGTATGTATGAATGGACGTGTGTAGAGATGAAATTAACAGACATTATAATAGTAATGCAATTATTGAATGTTTATTCAAGATCTTGCAACTCATAACTATTAATCAATATCCAAAGTTAATCATAATTTGTCAAATCTCACCTCTTCTGCAGTCTTGCTGTTTTATATCACAAACGCATTGCCCTCCTTTCAATTATTTAGCATCATTCATTTGTAATCATTCATCTTCTATGACTGCTAGACTGTGCGAAATATATGGGCGATTTCCTTGTAAAGCGGAATTTTTAAATATTCCGCGGAATATCCGGTCTGGTCGTCGGCCGAAATCGGAATAATTCGCAAACATTCGACAATTTTTCGTATAGCCTTTTAGAATTTCTCTCATGTTTCCGTTTCAGAAGGTATAAGTGCTTTTCATTTTAATGCGCGTTCATATTAGAATGTTAAAGTTTCGTATATATTTCTTACAATTTATGTCATTTAGAATACTTACTTTCAGAGTTATTCTGGCAGAACTTATTATTTCTCACTATCACTTTTTAACATTTATAATTCTCCAACAGTAAATGATATACTGTTTCTAAAAGTTCAATACTAATTCTTGGTCTTAAAGATTATAATTGAACATATCGAAATATCATGATCTCCTATTATGGTAGGACTGATTATGACAATACCTCGATTGTCCCTAAATTCTTAGACTTTATTGTAATTATGGATATTCAATAAAGCAAATATTGTAATGAAAAGTCTCTCCGTGCATGGAATAATTTTCACGAGAGTCGTCTTCGTAAGGCTCGTTCATGACGTCTTCGGGGCAGATTGTAGTATATGTATCTTGGAAAAAGATACGACTATTCAAGTAATGATGTCACAAGACTCGAAGTCATACGGAAAAACTCGGCTTCCCTGATTGATGGAGGTTATGTTTGCATCAAAGATTTCAAACGCTGGTGTGTGTCTAAATCATATATCAAGTAAATCGTACTTGAATCTGTATAAGGAATTCCGTTACCTAGCTTGTGTTGTTCTAATGTTGTAACAGAAAGTTCTCACTAACGCGACGAAAGAAGACCGAAGGACAAGAAACAAACAAATGTCACTGTCTCGAAATTATAACAGATTCAAATCTGCAAGATTCGCTGATTCAAACAGCGAAGTTCGCTGATTCCCAGTGAAAATATCGTTCACTGATTAGAACAGCGGAATTTCCGCTGATTCAGATTTAGAGAGTACTGTTGTCTACGGCTGAATAAAATGTTAGGTCAAAAATGATTACATCTGATTCATTACATTACGAAAAGCGCGCGGTACTAGAACCTTCGAAGCCCTCCACAGCCGTTAGGATGAGTTTCCGACCTTGGGTGTCATAGCTCAAAATGCTTGTATTGGCACCCCCTACACACCCTATAAGTATGTACAGAGTTAAGATTTACACCCTGTATATATATATATTTCGGTGCGGGACGAGGCACCTAGAACTTCTTTGTAGACAATATTTCTTGTACACGATTGATTATTAGATTTTTCACGATTAACAGTGACAGATTTCTGTGTCAACAACACTTTCAATTTGTGCGACTTATTAAATACGGGTTCGATTTTGTTAGAACCAATCTAGTGCCATTGCATAATCCCCGGGACAAAATCTTTAGAGGATTTCTTTGTAGACAATATTTCTTGTATACACCTTACCATTTGATTTTTCGATCGATTTCTTTGTCAGCAACACTTTCAAATTGTTTTTTGACCTAACTCTGGACAAAGCAACGTAGAGTTGACCATGACTGAACACGGGATTTGGTAAATACACTCCAACGCTATCGAAAGATTGGCCTTGTGACTTATTGACTGTCATCGCAAACCCTAATCTCACTGGAAACTGTCTTCTCACCATCTTGAATGGTACATCCTCTTCGCTCGGTGATAAGTCTATTCGTGGTATCAGTACAGTTTCTCCGGCACAATTTCCGCTTATAATTTCGGTACAGATCAGATACTGATTTAGCTTTTTGACAACCAGTCTAATGCCGTTGCATAGTCCTTGTGAGAGATTTAGGTTACGTAACAGAATAACGATACTTCCTACTTTTAACGTTAAGTTATGAGGTGGAAGACCATTAGGTGTCAATGAATTCATGAATTCGATAGGAAGTATGTTGCTCATATCTGTATTATCCCCATCTTCACCTGTGTCAACACTCAGATATACCACTCCAATTCCTTGGATTTTTGACATTATTTGGGTATTTATGGCAATGACATCGACATTGGTTGGAGCTAATATAACCTTACCATAATTCGAATGATCTTGTGGTTCTACACTTTCTCCGAATATTTCTCGCACAATATCACCATTCGAACGTATTTCCGTACGAATGCTTACAACTTCGTTGTTACGTTCAAAAGAATCACAAAAAACATCATTGCCCACTCGCAGAAGCCATTGTTTGAAGTCTATTTGCCCATCGGAGACACGAATGTTGCCCTTCAATGACATGTACATGAATTGATTCCATAAGCTGCTTCTCTTAACGCAGGCTTCTAAAATTTGGGTCCGACTTCCATGTCGCACAACTGGTGAAGTTTGCCGAAAGTCACCAGAGACTATAACTATTTTACTGCCGAATGGTTCGTTACATTCACATATATCTCTCATACGTTCATCAGCCTCCAGTGCATACTTGGAGGCCATTGTTATTTCATCCCAGATTATGACTTTCGCGTTTCGAATGTGCAAACCTTGTCTGGATTTCGGTTTAATATCACACGTTGAGCATTCGTTGAATTGTAACGCTAGTTTAAAAGTTGAATGCGCAGTTCTTCCTCCTTTCAATAAATTCTCTGCGATTCCGGTCCATGCTACAGGCAACACTATCAAGCCCGTACTTTGTAATGTAGTTATAATGGTGTTATGTAGATAATTTTTTCCACTACCACCGGACACCTGGAGATAGTCATCCCCGAGAAAACCGACCTGAGACGCGAGAACCACGAACCGCGTACCGGGAAAAAAAAGAAATAAAAAAAAAAAAAAAAAACTACGAAAACCACGTGGATGGGGACTCCCGGAGGTGGTCATCCTCGAGGAAACTGACCTGGGGCGCGAGAATCACGTGTCGCGACTCCCGGACATCGTAATCCCCCAGGAAAACGACCTGGGGCGCCAGAACCACGTGTCGCGACTCCTGATCATCGTAATCCCCGAGGAAAATGACCTGGAGCGTGAGAACCACGTATCGCGACTCCTAGACATCGTAATCCCCGAAGAAAACGACCTGGAGCGCTAGAACCACGTATCGCGACTTCTGGACATCGAAATTCCCGAGGAGAACGACCTGGAAAGTAACGAAGCCTCGGAATTCAAATCAGAGAATATAGTAGCACACATATAACGAATCAAAATTCAAAATAACGAACTAAATTTCAAAAATTTGGGACATCCGAACATCCGTCACGTACTTTAATATATGGATGTCAAGTCTGTAATTAAGATTAATACGTTGGAGACCATAAAACAATGTACGACATAATCACTAGTCCACTTTTGCAAAATCTTATGGCTGACAAAACCAGTCACTAGGTTAACACAAACTTATCAAACGTTCCACACGTCGGGGTCACCAATTATGTAGGGAATTCATCTAGGTTAAGAATACTGAGTAATAAATAATAACAATACCTAGTTAATTTAACATATTTCAATAATACTTTATTTTTATTAATTTGCACTTTAGGTTTTACATAATGGTCTTGCGAGTGAACATTTCACGTGTCTATATCCTCAAGACTCCCAACTAACTAACTATATTAGCTAACCAGAAAACTAAGGCAGCGTCTAACTTGTCCAGATTTCCTGACAACCGTTGGACGCACAACACTTACCAGCAGTCGCCATACTACGAGTCGGATCACTGTTCGATAAACTGGACAAAATGGGCTGTCAGTGATAAATACGCGTGTATTCTAAAGTTGTCATAGAAAAATGTTGTTATTGTGGTCAGGATACACAGAATTAGTCTTCTGTGTATCCTGACCACAATAACAACATTTTTCTATTACAACTTTAGAATTTATCACTGACAGCCGATTTTGTCCAGTTTATCGAACAGTGATCCGACTCGTAGATTCGTGCGCCACGCCACCTCTGAACCGTCACCGATACCTCAAAAACTCTCGAAAACCACTAACTCGCCATCATTCCGATCGATATATATCGCCAAGTGTCAAAAATACGCGTTTTTCATACATATCTTTTCTCTTTCAGCATAAAACGGATATGTTTTGGGCCGTGCGTGTTCGTAATTGCCCACAGAATTGCGCGACGTATTTTGTTTCATTGATTTCGGTGCCCAGGCAGAGATATTCCGTTTAATAGCACATTTTTTCACGATGTTTTCAGGACTGGTGGAATTGCCTAGGAAAGCACCTTAAGGCGTTTATGCACCGGTCGGAACTTTAACTTAGACTTAACTACAGTGTTGCCAACCTCCGAATTGAAAAAATCTTTAGAATACGTTTGAAATTCCTGTAGATTCCTTTAGATTTTTTTTAGTTGGTATATTTCTTATTGTAATTTGAATTTAATTACGTTTTTGACGTCAATAAACACCAAAAATATTGACAAATCACATGTCATTACCCAGACGAACCTGACAGCGAAATTAGGAACTTGGGAACAGAATATTTGGTGACGTTTTCATAGTATCTATCAGGCCAACTATATTTATTCATAAATATATATATATATATATATATATTTTCTCTCTCTTATCATTAACCATAATATAAAACAGTCCTTGTGTGAGGTCCCATAACTTAGAACGTAACATACTACGCAATCAAAATATTTTTGTACCTTCGTGTTCATCATATTCCTCTCTATTAAATCTAATGAACAAAACAGAAATGAAAAACGAAATAATTTTTACAAAAAACGTGAATATAGAGCTATATTTTTATGAACACGTATTCCTTACATACTAAATAACATTGGGTTCACATCGTACATATCGCACACCTAGATCTAAACTAGGACAAGTAAAAGAACCTGAATTTTCAGTTATTATTATTTTTGTATCCCCGATACCATACGAAACTAACCAGAGAAAACATTCAACTTAATGTTCATAATAATGGTTTTGCTGAATTAATGAATAATAAATAATAATTACAGAATAATATAATTAATAATAATGAATGATCATTATTATTAATAATAATATATAATTATTATTAATAATAATTGTTAAGATTATGGTTGGGGTTCTTAAATGATTCTAGACTTATTATATTAGCAATTCGTTATTTATTCAATATCAATCTCGTCGTTACGTATCGTTATTAGGGTGGGTCGAAAAAAAAAAATTTCTTAGCCTGGGGGTAGAATTTGTAGCTTATAAAAAAAGAAAATTTTTCCATAAAAAAAAATTTTTTTTACTCAACGCTTTGAGGTAGCCCACTCGTGTTTTAAATAAATAAATAAAAAAAAAAAAAAGTTGGGTTAAAAAAATCACATTCTACAATTTTTACATGTTTTCCACGATTTCGGACCAAAAAAAGAATTTCCCGTTGAAACTACCCAATTTGATTAAATATTTATTTAAAACACGAGTGGGCTACCTCAAAGCGTTGAGTAAAAAAATTTTTTTTTTATGGAAAAATTTTCTTTTTTTATAAGCTACAAATTCTACCCCCAGGCTAAGAAATTTTTTTTTTTCGACCCACCCTAATCGTTATGCACCATCCCTTATAACCGGGCTTAGCAAGAGTTTGGGGAAGAGTAAGGCCCCGCTCGTCGTTTCACGTGGAGACGACCGAAGCCAGGCGAATACAGCCGAGGCTAGCCGACCTTTGTATACAGGGTGTCCCAGAACTAAGTGCAATAAATGTTAGGGGTAATAGAGGGGGTCGAGCTGAGTAAATTGACCTAAAGAACATGTGGTCTCCGAGTCAGCGTTCGCGAGATACGACCGGTTAAAAAATCGCGGTGGGCGCCGGCATGTAGGCAACTGTGGACACAGCAGGCAGCGGTTCGCAATCTTTTTGATAAGCCCGATCTTTCTGATACGAGTCATAACACTTTTGAATTCAAAAATTTCAAACAGAAACACTTTCGACATTGATTTTCCGCCAAACACAACAACATTACTTGTTTCCATAATAAAATTTCATATCAAAAGTACTTTTGTTTTAAATTTTCGAATTCAAAAGTGTTATGACTTGCTTTAGAAAGATCGCGCTTATTAAAAAGACTGCTAACCGCTGCCTGCTGTGTCCGCGGTTGCCTACATGCCGGCGCCCAATGCGTTTTTTTAACCGATCGTATCTCGTGAACGCGGACTCGGAGGCCACATGTTCTTTGGGTCAATTTACTCAGCTCGGCCCCCTCTATTACCCCTATCATTTATTGCACTTAGTTCTGGGACACCCTGTATATAAAATATAGATAAGGGCAATGTGTGGATGCCTCATTTCCAACAATAATATATAATTATATTTCATTGTGTAGTGACTCTATCGTTCGAAACCTATTAATTCATACCATATGTGAATGAAATAAACACAGACCTGTGGACTAAGAGGTCAATGACAATAACATAAAATTCAAGTAAAGATTCCTTCAGTCCTTCAGTGGTCTAATTGAACAAGGCGTCGCAGTACAAATGCGGAGGTCCCGGTTCAAACCCGGGCTGAAGGAATTTTTACTTGAAAAAATAATTATGATGCACTTCCGTTTTTTTCGGTCTATCTGGAGATTGCACGCTCTATATAGAGGTGAGCTTCAGTTAGAAGACTTAAAAATTTGGTTCGACTGGTCCGATAAATTCACATATGGTATGAATATATAATTATATTTATTATGAATAATGATTAATAAATTACTTACCATATACTAAAAAATGAGATTTTTTCACTTGTCCTAGTTTAAATCTACACGGAGAAAAATCCCCGGTTCAAAATACCGTAATGAAGGTAATATTTACCACAATCGTGGTGCCTATATGGATAGTATGCCTGAACGATAATTCTTACTATATTTGTCTGGTAAAGCTTATAACTCTCAGTTTGTCCGCCAAACCGGGGTTACAATAAACGCGGCTAGAGCGATCTGTAGATTCAACCGACCCTCTAGTCTTTTCACCTCGGAGCAGGTGAAATTTTCCACAAATTGTGGTAATTTTCTCTTTGTCTAGTAGGGGAGAGTAGGGTAATTGTGAACACTTAAGGGAGAACTGAAATAACACAAAACCACATCAAGTTACGAATGTTATATATCACTAGAAGTGTACTTAAACTAACCAACTTCACGTTCTCATCAACACCGTAGATAAATTTTCAAAATAGAATCAAATTTTAACGAAAAAACAAAACGCTAGTGTCCGGAATTACCCCACAACGCGTGGGGTAATTACGGATGGTGCGTGGGGTAATCACGGACATAGGTCTAAATAGTACCGGAATCACAGCGAAATCCCATTAAAAAAAAAATTACAAAAAAAACGAAAAAAAAAAAAAAAAAGTTAATCTGGCGTGTCCGCCATTACCCGCCGTCCGTGATTACCCCACTCGCCCCTAATTCTTCGTGCGTAATTACCCGTACGACGATGTCCGCAATTGCCCCAAACAGAGAGAATGGCTATAAAGTAAACTAAACAAGTACACCATGAACAGATTAAAAATTCCTACGGTATATCGATGCTTTATGATGCTCTTTAGCAGCAAAAAATGTAGGCAAGATTTTGTTGTGATTATTATGGACACATCACCCAAATATTTAGGATCGTAATATTACATCAAACGTAGCAAAAATCTATAGTGAGCCTTATTTTTGGCAGTGTATGTAGCCTGCCTTTGTTTTTTTTTTCAGGCACTGAGCGTGGCATAGACTGTCACGTGACAAAGTCATAGGGGGGTCAGGTAACGCGAAGTACCTTAAATAGGGGTGTCCGGGATTACCCGCCGTCCGCAATTACCCCACTCTCCCCTACACTCCACTATGCAAAAAGTATACGACACTAGAATGTCGATACAATTTCCCATTATGACATCGGTAGGGATTACCGTAACTTTTTTGTAGTTTTTACTTTCACACACGTACTGTAAAATGTACACATTCATAATTATACCCAAAACTTTAGTACTCATTACCGTAAAATTTTTACCAGAGCAGTATGGTAACCTGAATCCAGGGATTTTTCTCCGTGTAGGTGTGCGATATTAACAAATGACGACGAGTGACTATCTTTATGATATAAGTCTTTGTATATAGCTCCTTGTATACTTCTGTGAATCAAATAGGATTAAATAAAGAAAATGGCTTGAAAACTAGATTTTTGACAAAAATTCTTCAAAAGACATGAATTTTCTTTAGATTTATTCAAGAATTGTCAACTTTCTTTAGAAAAATCTTCATTCTTTAGTTTTCTTTAGGGGACATCAAAATTCTTTAGATCTAAAGAAATTTCTTTAGGGTTGGCAACGCTGCTTAACTATGGTTTAAGTGATCGTAACTCTTGCCCCTACAAAGTTCGTAAATGTCAACTTTTAACCTAATTTTAGTCGTGGAAGACGATAGCGCATGCGTAGTCGAATATTGAGAATTCAGAAAGATAACAAATGTCAAATAGACTACCACAACAAATATATGTATTATATGTAATATATGTTGGATGCCGACGGTTATATACCGAGAAGAAATCTTGATACTGCACAGTCAAAGTGCCTGACTGCGCATGCGCAAGTTTCGTCGTCCGCTGAGGCGGGTTTTTTTTTTTTTTTTTGCCTTTCTGGCTTATTTCCGATTTAGAAGGTAGCCTTCGCTGAGGCAGGTTAGCCATCCCTTTGTTTTTGGCGGCGATGTAATTGATACGAATTTTTGAGGTTATAATCTCAAATAATTGCGTTAGCGATTCGGAAAGGCTTGGAAAGCTTTATTGAAACTAGATGTTCGACTGTCGCAATTTATTTCGAACAGTTGATTGCTCGCTTCGATTCGATTGAATTATCTTCCGATATGGACTATTTTATTCAAGATTGCTAATCGATGCCACTTTTATTTTGATAATTCACGTTAAATAAAAATGAAAAACAACAAAACCTCAACTGACTAGTCTACGCGCGAAAGTTTGACAGCTCTTGCTTCATTTTTCGCAAGTTGGCACCCCTGCCTCATACGTCATAATATTATCGCGGGACCATCTCACCGACCAATAAAATTGAATTATTTGCCGCATGCGCAGTTAGGCGCATCGACTGTGCAGTATCAAGGTTTCTTCTCTGTATATGGGACAAAAAAGATCCGAATCATAAAAAATATATTTTCGCCGGTTCGATTCACATACTTCGTACTTCTCTTGTTATTTCATGTTTGGTTAGGTTTACTGAAAATGCGCGGCCGTGAGGCGACTAGTAACGCGGTTAGTGGGCATGCGCTACAACTTTCGGACTGTTAATTTAAAGCTTAAGCCTAAATTGAGATAAAAACTGCATAAACGGCTGGATGTAGCCTTAAGTTACGTTAAGGCTAAAGTTAAGTTACGACCGCTGCATAAACCAGCCATCATACTGAATAGGATTTTCGATGTAGTATCGCGCACTTTTGAGGCCATCCTCACAATTTAGGCAATGGTTACCATATCTCATAGTACGAGACCTCAAAAGTGCGCGATACATCGAAAATCCTATGCAGTATGAGAGCGTTTAGCATAAAATTCTCTCCGTTTATTGAGGTAAAAATAATTCCAAGGTCATATTAATATAGGTCGTTGGATTCGTTTCAGTGTCGGCTACAACATCGTCATATCAGAAATACATGTTCCCATTTGAAAAACCATTGATGACCTTGAGAACTCGAAAACTGTGACCTTGAAAAAAATGAATTTAGCACCACTGTATCAGCCCTTCGAAATCAAAAAAATCATCTATTAAAATTTTTCTTGTAACTGTAAAAGCAACAGAGATATTTGGGGTGGTCACGTTAAATGGGCCCTGTATATTAAAGATATATACAATCCTCGAAAGTTCCTAATTAATACCTATATTTTGCTGAACATGACTTCTTTGGTATTTCGCAAATATCATTATCTTAGTTCCCAGAACGCCCATAGAATCTCGCCGCACGCAAATTTTCAGCTTCTCCTCCTATAGGTAAGTGAAAATATCAATCGATCCCTAATTGAAGTATTTTGTTCACTTATTTCCATAAGAAGTATTATACAGGATGAATTTCTAACGTCTGAACACTTGGAGTAGTGTTGAGGTGGCCAAAAGTCCACCGCCAGCAATTGTTTCCCAATTCCAACGAATAAGGAAGCCCGAAACTAATATAACAATTGACAATTTATACTGGTGGCCACTTCAACGCTGCTCCGAGTGTTCAGACGTTAGGAATTCTTTCTGTATATTGTGAATATAGGTTTTGTTAGTCTTCAAATCATCTCTGACTGCAGGTTGTGGAGGGGAAGCTGAAATATTCACTATTGGCGTTTTCCAGAGCAGCAAATCGAAAACGCTATATGATATTCATCATCATTCATCAACAATGAATCATCATTACCTAGTCTTCCGTTGGTTTCTCAAATTTTGATGATCGAAAAGCGTTACAATTCAGTAAATATACACATTGTCGATGGATTATCGGTGGCTCATAGTTTTTTAGATGAATTTTGAAGGTAGCAACTGAGAATTCCTTCATTTGTCCCAGTAACAGTTTGATCAATTTTTGCTATTCAAGAGCATAGAAATGTGAATATGTACATCTTGTAGCTGATTATTGAACATTATATGCTTTAGGCCGATACACGGCATCCTCATGAGAGAAGCTGTTGAATATTCGCCCTAAGCTTACCCCTCGTGCCCCTTCGGCATCGTCCCCGCGCTGTGTCGCGCATGCGTGGTCACCAACTGCGCAGTGGGAACTGCGTCTATCTTCATAGCGTTGAGTATTTTCGCCATATTAAGTCGCAAAAATACGCAAGTCCACAACAGAATAAAACAAACGTTAAAAAACGTGCCCAAAAAGGCAGTTTAAGAAGCGTGACGTGCAAAAGAAGCAAGGATTTCAGATTCAGACAGACTTTTCGGTACCAGGCCACCGAGAGGACAGCAGATAAGTCTTGGCAGCAGTGATGACGCCCGCGGGCGGAGGGGAGGAACGAACTATTTCAATCTCGTGGACTACGGAATCCAGACAAGGTTTCCAAGTCTACCTGGGCCTACCCCACCTAAGAGAGGTCGTACATCTCCAACAGATTCCCGTCGAAGAGGCACGACAGAGTCAGGTCGACACCCTAACGTCCTTGCTATCAAAGGAACCCCCTTTGGTACTTGCCTCGAGCTTCAGCTGAAGAGAATATAACCATTCTCAAAAGGAAGAAGGGACCCCCCAACTCTCCTCTTCCCCCTGCGTAGACGGACGGTCCAAATGTCTACAGTCAACCTATCCTTCTTTTCAAGGCCCACAGTAAACACCAGGGTCCCAAGCCTGGGTGATTTTAGCGCAAATGTTGACAAAAACAAAAGACTGTACTCAGCTCATAAAGAGCGATGGGAAGTCTTAGACAATACTTCGGGACGGTAGAACGGAAAGAGGTCAGATACGCTAATGCCTTTATTTTTCAAAAATTTTCAGCTGTACCAAGATCATGGAACTCAGAGTAAACGAAGAACCGTGTCACGTCAGTAAAAAGACAGACCCACTACTCCCGACAGATCGGGCGCTGGGTGGTTTTTGCAACGCAGTGCTCTAACAAGAAATTACCACTTGGCAGAGGCGCAACTGTTCAGGAAACCTAACTTCATCAAGAAGGATTTTGCCCCAGCAAGGTCGAACAGGCGCACCCTTCGACCCCCAAACAGATCATGCCAGAGCTCGAAAGCCATGAGAATGCTGTGTATCAGCTCTTGCATATAATACGTGTTTTATTGTAATTAATAACACTAACAATCTTAATTTATCTAGGAGTAGCGGGCTTAGTATTTTGATTCAGAATTATGATCTACTACAGAGATCATACAAGCACAAGAGGAGGAGTCAAGAAAGATTTCAAGATTAAGACCTAGGATTCCTCTCGAAAGAAGCAGGGGGAATTACTATCCGTCACTGCAGGAGTGCAGGAGGTCAGCTAGCTGGCTTCCAGGACTGATAGAGGAATTAGAATCCCCCTCAGGCATCTTACAACTAATAGCAGGTATAAGAATTCCGTCAATATCCACCTTTCAGAGACAACTGAAGACATTCCAGATTCATAACAAGGATATCTCCAGAGATGTCAGAACAAATCAATCTCTGAAGATACCAAAGAGTTCTAGAACGACTGGAAACAGATGGTCTGAGCTTTATTTCAAAGAGCGCTAGCCCGCAATGGCTAAGAGAGAGTAAGACCTATTGTCGTCCTGTGAGGCCTCAGCAACCACAGGTGAGTAAGAAGATTCCAACAGATCTCTCACTTCAGGTCCAGATTTCCTACAGGATGGGAACGGGAGGTCTCGGAGGCCTATCCCAAGCGTACCTTCACGCACCGATCGCCTTAGCCCACAGGCACCTCCTTCGTCTCATATGACATGGAATTGCTTCAGATGACGAGCGCCCCTTGGCCTCTCATTTGCTCTTCAGATCTTCACGACTATCACGAACTAGATTGCGGAAATCATTCGTGCGCAAGGTATAAGGGGAGTCGTATATTTAGACGACTGTCTACTGGTCTCTCAGGACAGAACCAGCTTAGCCTGCCAGATAACGGAGGCAGTAGAATTCCGGGAGCACTTGGGCTGGCAAGCAACCACCCAAAAGGTGTCCTGAACCCATGCCAGAAGCTGGAATTCCTGGGAAGTCTCTGGGGTACACAGAACAACCAGATCAGCTTTAAAAAAAAAAAAAAAAAAAAATAATTATCTCACAAGATCGCGGATTCAAACAGAGATCTCAGTACCAGAGAAAGTTGCACCTTGAAACAGATTCAGTGCCTTCTAGAGCAGTTTTCTCAAACTTTGCCAATGTTTCTCTGCTCGTCGTCGACAGAGGGCGTCTTCACTGCCGCCACCTCCAACGGTTTTCCATAACCTTGGACAGGGAAGACTGCAGAACAAGTTGCCGATGCCGTGCACAGCAGTAAAAGAGCTGGAATGGTGGAACAGATCAACAATTTTCCACGCCTTGTCTTCACAAGAGCAAAGTCACCCACTTTTACTACAGACGCAGCAGACACTGGGTGAGGGGCACAGCTGAATAGAACCCTCATCACCGGAACCTGGACGAGAAGATAAGACAGGTAGCATCCCAATCTGAAAGAGAGGTATACAGTATGCACTGCAATAAGGGATCAGGTACAGAACCTGCAAAAATCTCATATCTTTTTACGAACAGACAACCGCACTCTGGTTGCGTATATCCGCCTGTACTGTATTCTTATCTTACTCTCTGCTACCTCTTGCTTTGTAAGCTTTCTTATTGGGATCCTTGGAATGGGCGTGGCTTTGAAATTTTAGCCTTGTTAGAACAGTTCTATTTTCTGCCACTAGTTGGCGTATCGAGGTTCTAAGGTTCTCAATACATATCTATTATCCACGTACGATTCTGCTATACCCCCATTTGCCCTAAGAGAGTTCAGGGCATAACAATAAATCAATCAATCAATCAATCAATCAATCAATCAATCAATCAATCAATCAATCAATTAGAAGGAAGGAGGTACAAGATCCTTCAAGTTGCTTAACCTTGCTTGCCATTTGCTAGAACTGGTTGACACCCTGCAGATAACCCTATCTGCAGTGTACCTCCCAGGAGAATACAATGGTGTAGCAGACCGGTTCTCACGAAGAAAAGCACTCCTAGAGTGGCACCCGCTACTAGAAGCAACAAACCAGATCTTCAAAAGAGGGGGCGTTCCCGACATTGATCTCTTGGCATCAGCGGATGCAGCCATAGTCAAACGGCAGGTCTCCAGAGACCTAGATGCCTGCTTCATATACGCATTCAGCCGTCCATGGGACTACAGACTAGGGTGGTCCCTCCACTCAGCCTCATCCCCAAAGTCCTGGCACACCTGAACAAAAGAGAGGACAGGTACTGATTATAACCCTCAACGGGGAAAAGACATTCTGGATGTCAGACCTAATCCAGAGGTCCACGGAACCACCAATGCCCATCCCTATGTTGGAGAAAACTCTAACAGACATCACGACCAATTTACCCCCCCCCCCCCAGAGATCGAGCGTCTTTCTCTCCAGATGTGAAAGGTTGGCTGTGGGAAAAAACTGGTCGACGATTGGTCCACTCAAGAAAAGGAGCTGGTTAGGAAAGGCTGACGCTGATTAACACCAGAAACCTACAAGACTCCCATTCACAGGTGGATTACCGGGTGTGAGCAGAACAACAACGATCCTGAAGCACCACGGGGGCCAGGATCTAACAAAGTTTTTTGGCAGACTTGTTTATCACAGAGGGACTTGCACACAACACAATCCCGTTGCACAAGTCAACAGTGCCACATTCTCCTCAGGAACGACTTCGGGAAGTACGTCATCCGATTTTCGAGTACATCAAGTCCTCAAGACCATCTCGATCGCTTAATCTAGAGAGTTAATAACAGAAATGGGATGCTCAGATTCTACTAAACTGTCTAAGTACACCAGCGGGCAAGCTATCATTCTTTGAAGTCTCGCGAAAGGCAGCAGTCGGCGGTCGTTGGCATCTGGAGGGTGTACCCACGACCCTACTCTACTAAGGATATCAAAGAACTTCCTGAATAACTTGAGCAATGAGATTATTCTGTGGCCAGGCTTTGGCTTCAAGACTGACCGAGACAAATTCTAACAGTCAGAATGAAAACTCAAGACATTAAAATATCTGGCTCAGTCCAGTGACCTGGCTTAGAGCCTTGCTTAAGAAATCAGAGGGAAGACGAGCGATAGCAGAACTAAACCAGGTATTTATTACGGCGACTGGATCCGTAAAAGCGACCTCCAGACCAGTCATAGACAGATAGATTCGATCTATTCTAAGGGCAGAGCAGATCAGCCGCTCCGGGGAAATCAGATCGGCCATCACTGCTCGCGGAGGGCTGGATAATGTACCAATCCAAGACATTCTAAACAGAGGAAACCGGAAATGTGCCGAAACCTTCAGGAAACATAACTGCAAAGAAGTAGGGAGCACGGATCAAAGCAATTCCAGCTTACTGTTTGCCAATATACCGCGAGTATTCGGTGAGTCTGAACGACCCCCTTCCTGGGGCAGGACCAACACAGGCGCGCACTGCGTGCGTGAGGCTCGGCGAGCGGGGCTAGGCGGCCAGTGGCGCTTCTACCGACGCAGTGCGCGCCTGTGTTGGTTTTGCGTAGAGAGGGTGTCGTTCAGACTCACTGAATACTCGCGGTATAACTTATGCCAATGTAACAATTTTTCCTACCTAGATATAGTTTTATCATAATAGATTAGAAAGGGAGAAACAGACTCGTCTATAATAAAAACAAGACAAGGATGTAGGTGCAATAATAAAGAGCAATTAGTGAATAGACCTGTTTGAAAATGAAAATAAAAATAACGGAAACGACCCAGCAAAGCCTTCAACTTTGTAACTCTCATCATCACAATATCATCACATAGCGTTAAAAGGTCACCAGCAGAAATCAAACACATCTCTCATGAGGATGCCGTGTATCGGCCTAAAGCATATAATGCTAGTGTTTTAAATTACAATAAAACACGTATTATATGCGAGAGCCGATACACGGCATCCTAGCAAGAATCTTGCTGGATGAGACTCACTATGAAGATAGACGCAGTTCCCACTGCGCAGTTGGTGACCACGCATGCGCGACACAGCGCGGGGACGATGCCGAAGGGGCACGAGGGGTAAGCTTAGGGCGAATATTCAACAGCTTCTCTCATGAGGATGCCGTGTATCGGCTCTCGCATATAATACGTGTTTTATTGTAATTTAAAACACTAGCATTATGGTTTTTGTCGTCTGTTCCGGGAAGAATGAGTCGTCGTAGATAGAGATGTAAATGGTAAACGTGACCGGTAAATTACCGTATTTTTACCGTCACAAACTGGTAACGTGACGGCGAATAAATTACCACATTGGTCACAAATCACAATTTTTTTTTTTTTTTCGCCGTTTTGGCTTATCTTCTATCAGAGAATGTAGCCTAAGGTCACAAATCACAATATATTCATAATCGGCTTTGATTCCTAGTTTACGCAGCACCGTGAGTTGACTTGATTTAAAGATTGACCAATCAGGAGGCTTGATTCGCCTGGCGCGTGGCTAAAGCAGAAAGAAAATGACGTCAATTTACGGTAAAATTACGGTATTTTTTTTGGTAATTTTACCGAAAATCTTAATACCGGTAATTTCACATCTCTAGTCGTAGACTCATCTACCGAAAGGTTTTCTCGATTTCCACGTTTGGAAAGCCTCCAAATCTTCTTCTAGACATCTTGAGGACAAATGATGAACGTGTGACGGGTTTCCTCATTAATTTATAGAAGACTGGTCTCGTGATTCGATTTTTCATCGATAGTTTCATCAGCCTTGATGGTCAGCAAGCGTCCAAATTCAGTCATAAATACACCGAGAGAAAGGATTTGTTGGAGCAAATGATATTCATTTGACTGAGCAAAATGCGGCGATCAAATATGGGGAAGTGAATGTTGTGTTAATTGAAACAAACTATTTAGTTGTATAAAATAGTTGCCGGAACTCAATATCCAGTTGAACCAAGCAATGGAAGCATCATTTTGCGTCATCGCGTAAATCGCGTAAATGAAGCAACAGTGACCATGATTTACGCGTAGAGCCATCTGTCGGGCGTTTCGCTAGCCTCGACCGTCTCATGTCTCAGCTGTCAGAAATCAACAATTTTACACTATTTACATCTTTATACCGCTCTTCTTTCGTTATCTCGGCCCTATTGTTGCGTGAAACAACAAAATTTTTAGACACAAATGTTCGTCATTGCTGTGAGACTTGAGGTACAAAGCCGGTTTTTGCGTTTTAGACGCACAGGTGTTAATATGAACCAAAATAAGTGACACGGCCACACTTGAGGAACCAAAAAAATTCATTTTTCTCGATTTCGACGAATCTCGCGTGCTAGATCGAACCTATTCGTCCCTAATCATCGAATAAATCTATTATACATCATTTTTGATCATCGTTTCCGAGTTTTTGCGACTTTTTTGTTTTTTTCTCAACAGGTAACTATATGACTAGGACATGCTCTTAACAGAGTGTTCAGTCAGTAACACAACGTATCCATTCCTTGTGATAATTCGTGCTGTTATATTAACAAAATATTGAATTGAAATGACTAATAGCAATGTAAAAAATGTCAGATAGGGATCTAGGTCGAACGTTATAAATTAAATTCAGATTGTTATAATGAATTTATTACAATGTATGATGCCTTGAACAACACCTACTAATTGTAATCAACCGCATATTAATACAAAGTAAGGATTTTAAGATTAGAAAAACATCGCATTATTTCGGCCGGGATTCGATCCGGGACGCACGCATTCGCTCGCATTACTAGTCGCACGCTCTACCGACTACGCCAAACTATTTATTGAAATAAGTAATCACTTTGTTCTATTTCTTTCGAACTTGGCATCTGTCTCAATATTATCAGCGTTTTAATGTAGCTAAGATATCTAGACTGAACATCCGAGTTCCAAATATCTTCTCAATTCAATTTCTTTCCTAGAGTTCCAAGAGTTCTGACTCACTGTAACGCTTAAAATGAATATGTAATAATATCTATAAAAACCATCCGATACATTCAGAGCAATACAAAATTTTGTATTATGAATCCAACATTTGTTTGGAACAACAACACGTTGAGTTCGTATTACTCGTTGATATAATTTGTACAAATCGGGTGGGGGTTAAAATTTCGAAAGTCCAAAACGTAAACTGGCTGAAATCTCGAATTTTGAAATGAGCGAATACCAAAATAACGAGAATTGTGATTTCAAAATTTTTCATTTCCGACAGACCACTGAGTCGAATAAGTGTTTCGTCGAAAGGTTATTTATCCGACAGGTCGCAAATTCGACAATGTGTTTTCAGATCATTCGTATTTCGAATGAGCAGAATATAGATTATAATAACCTGAAAAGTTTATATTTCCAAAACTAAAAATCGAAAATGGCTGATATTTCAAACAGCTAATAAACCAAAAGTAAAAATAGCGAGAGCCAAAATTCAGAACGAGCAGAACTCATAAACGCAAAATGTAGAAAGGTCAAAATCTCGAATCATGGAATTTTCAGGAGCTCTTAATTATTCATGAACGACGTCGACATTCTTCGTTGATTCTTCAAAATTAGTTACTAATTTGATTGTTTCTCTCAATGATTTACAAATTATCAACTTTTTATGAAACTAAGAATTCTGAAGTATTGTACATTGTTAAATTGAGTACACAGGCTAATTCAGAATTCATAACGAATCTTTTACAGGACCAATCATCGTTTTTTTCTTTAATTTTTTGCAATACCCTACGTCAAATTCATGTTTGAAGTTTCCTGAGGAATTTTTTCAATTGAGTTTTTGTGTGATTCAAATCCTTTTTTTTTTTTCCAAATCTTAATTCAAATTAAGATATAACTTCTCTAAGAGATTTTTGTCTAATTACTCTTTGTTGTCATTTGTCAGCCTTCTAAGGAAACCATTCAATAAATTTTCGAATTTTAACCTCATCAAAATTAAAATTGATTGACCATTTTCTTGTCTAATATAACTTTTTGGTTGATTCAAAAATGAAAAATCATCCCGCTTATTCTTTTCTGTTCAAGAAAATCAGAAAATAGTCGTTCTTCACAAATGGCTGAAGGAATTTCGATCTTAATTTCTCCTATCCGAGGTTCATTTCATATTTTCAAACCAAGTTCATATCTGATTATCGTCACACATAATATACCAGTATGCATTAATAGGACGTTAGGAAGGAAATCAATCACAGATAACACTTGAATGAGGTGTATATTTTATAAAAAAAAATACTTCAGTGAATATAGTATTTTATAACGCTTTTTAGATTTATTCATTGATGATTTATACATATGATTTATTACAACAACAACAAAAAACTACATTGCAAGAAATAAAAAAAATGAAAAAAAAATAAAAATAATAAAAAAAAAAATAAAAAAAAAATAAAATACGTAGAAAAAGGTGAATTGAAGAAAACAGCTATGCAATTTGTGAAAAAACGTTGATAAATATCTAAATGCAGCCTATCGGCAAGTCGAGTGCATGTTTGTCTTATAGCCCAGTCAATCTAGATTGGCGATTGTACCTGGTGACCCTGAAAATATACCAGACCCAATGAACCATGTATCAATCGATTCGAAAGAATCCCCCGAACAACATATCAAAAGGCGATGCTTATGGACAGGATATTATTCAAATTTATTAAAAACGATCAATAATTGGGGCAGCATCGCCAGAATTACGCACTGTTTTAATTTCACTTGTCCAATTGGAAGAACAAAAATACTATTTTTGTGAAGGAGAAATTTATCCACAGATTCAAGGTGAGAAACAGATGTTCTAGGACGCATGGTTTTTGCGTTATTAATTGTTAAAGATTTTTACCACAGCAATGACGCCAAAGGATCAGCTGTTTCTCTCGCTCTACCCTGGGCTGCACCCGCACCTTTGCCGAGAACGCGTAAAATTACTAAAATTTATAACGCAAAAACTATGGCTCCTAGAACATTGGTTCCCAATTTGAATTTGTACATAATTTTCCTCTACAAAATAGTATTTTTGTTTTTCCAATTAGACAAGTAAAATTAAAACAGTGTGTGATTTCGGCGATGCTGCCCCGATCATCAATAATTTTTAATTAATTTAAATAATATCCTGTCCATAAGCATCGCCTCGTTTTCAATATGTTGTTGGGGGATTTTTTCGAACCGTTTAATATACGGTTTATCAGGTCTAGTATATTTTGAGGGTCAAAAGCTAGATTGACTGGACTATTATTATTTATTTATTATACTGAATGGCCCCTCAGTCCGATAGTAGCCAAATTCTTATTGGGGGTTGAGTAGCAGGCATCCTACACACGGGACAGCGGCGTCCACGCTGTCGTTCTAGCCTCCACAGTCGCTCTGCGCAGGAGGCGCAGCAACACCGATGGCCACATGGGAAATATGAGTGGGTCATCGGTTCCCCGTAACACACACGACATAATGCTGTAAAATAAATTCGAAACAAGGAGTACCAATACTTAAAATAATCTATTCTAGTCAAAAGTGTAATGTAATGATATCGACGTTTCAAGGAATAATTTATCATTTCGGAAGCTGGGTTGAGGTATGCATGATATTTATTCAATTTTTGTTTCCGTAATACACGTCGCAAAAATACGCATGGATTGACGTTCTAATCCATGAGAAAACCCTCCTTAGAGACAACCGTGTCATCTTACAGTGTGCCCTAAATTGCCATAGTCGTGTCGTTTCTTTTGCAATGTCTTATGGTTTCCATGAATCGATATGTTGGAAATATTTAGAATCAATTTGTGTACTAAAGAGGTAACTTAACGGTGGGCCCATCCATTAAATTACCTGGCTGACCCTGGGGCTGTTCACTTCAATTTTAGGTGTAGGAGTAATTTCCGACTTCCAATGACTTGAATTGACTACCAATGACTTCCGGTGATCTTCGATTACATGCAATGACTTCCAGAGACAAACAGCTGACTGCGACGAAACATCCCTTGACTTTTAACCGACGACTCCTGACAGGACTCTCAGAAATACCAAATAACCACCGGAGATTTCGAAGACTTCCCAAGATATCCAAAGACTTTTAGCGAATAAGAACTTACTACTTTGACGCATTCCTTGGCTTTGAAATGACTACTGATGACTGCCAGAGATTTCTAGTAACTTCCAAGACCTTTAGGACTTCAAAAAATATAAAATAACCTCCAAAGACTTCAATTGACTTGAAATACTAGCGTACAAAAAACTCTCCAAGTGAATAGCCCTTCGTAACTAATATATATGACTATACTTGGCTCTATTTATGCCTCGTTCTACTAAATTGCAAGAATACGACGCGATTATGGGCATCCAAGATAAAATGCTGCATAATGTTTCCTTTTTTATTTAACGAAGATGGTAATTCGTAGCGAAGATACAATTCTGAAAAAGAACGAACGCCCCGCCACTTTCCCCGCCAGCGTTTGCAAGGATTCAAATACAAACGCCAGCCGACACCTCGGGCCACGTTAACTCCTGAGAGAAGCGGCCCTGCGGAATCTGCTGCCTTACGGCAGGGGACGAAGAGGACGCTCGACTTTTACAAAATCGTTTCGTCACTTAGCAAATATTTATCGAGAACCCGAAATATTTCTAACGCGTGTAGATCGTGTTTCCAGCAAAAATACCATTTCGAAAAAGAACGAATGCCCCGCCACTTTCCCCACCAGCGTTTGCAAGGATTCAAATACAAACGCCAGCCGACACCTCGGGCCACGTTAACTCCTGAGAGAAGCGGCCCTGCGGAATCTGCTGCCTTACGGCAGGGGACGAAGAGGACGCTCGACTTTCACAAAATCGTATTCGTCACTTAGCAAATATTCATCGCGAACCCGAAATATTTCTAACGCGTGTAGATCGTGTTTCCAGCAAAAATACCATTTCGAAAAAGAACGAATGCCCCGCCACTTTCCCCACCAGCGTTTGCAAGGATTCAAATACAAACGCCAGCCGACACCTCGGGCCACGTTAACTCCTGAGAGAAGCGGCCCTGCGGAATCTGCTGCCTTACGGCAGGGGACGAAGAGGACGCTCGACTTTTACAAAATCGTATTCGTCACTTAGCAAATATTCATCGCGAACCCGAAATATTTCTAACGCGTGTAGATCGTGTTTCCAGCAAAAATACCATTTCGACAAAGAACGAACGCCCCGCCACTTTCCCCGCCAGCGTTTGCAAAGATTCAAATACAAACGCCAGCCGACACCTCGGGCCACGTTAACTCCCGAGAGAAGCGGCCCTGCGGAATCTGCTGCCTTACGGCAGGGGACGAAGAGGACGCTCGACTTTTACAAAATCGTATTATCAATTTCTTAGATAGCATTGATTAACTTGAGCTTTCCCGTGGTCACGAGTGATAACGATAATATAATAATATTGGTATCAATCAAATGCCTCATTTCACAATGAGTACCGAGGAGTGTGCGAATCAAACAAATTAAACTTTGTGAGTACTGCTAGTTAATGCAAGAGAATCATAGCGTAGATATAAGACAACATTTTTTTGGAACGTCGATATCATTATAATACACCGTGGAAAATATCTACTTGTTTCAGTAATAACATCATTATATTATATACAATGCATACAATCATGTACAAGAAATTGCACGGGGTTATGTAAGTTTTTAGGATCGTAAATTCATTGTTGACACGGTCACATGAACTTTGTTAAACATTATACGAGATAAAGCAACAAATCCCTTGAAGAATAATATACTATAATTCATGACGTTCTAATCGTTTTCCGACATTGATACTGTGATACCATTCCTCGCAGCAACGTGTTATTTCGATGCAAAATCGTATTTTCTCTATTGAGGCAAGTTAAGTCAACGAGGACTGCTATAGTTGTCTGTATTTATTTTATTCAATCGCTATATTATTGCAAGTTAAATATTATGGAAATCCAGCTTGATTAAGAGTGTTGTGAAAATTCATAAAGAAATTATTTATATTGTAAACCGAAGATTGTTAATTTAAAATTGTCTATGCGACTAGTGATTACGGAAAGTTTTTTTTTTTTTACGTTGCTACGAAATTACAATCACCTTGAATTAACAATATTTCAAAATGTGCAATTGCTTCTACATTAGTAAGTAAATGAACAATGATGTTATTACCATCATCTTCAGCTAAGCGGCGTTGATTTTCTGCTTCGGCTCGTTGAGCTTCAGCGGCTGCAGTTCGCCGCTGTAATTCGCGTTCCGCTTCCGCTAGCCGGTTCTGTAGCCGTGCACTTTCTTCTTGCATCGCAACGAGTGCAAGCGATTGCGCGGTTCGCACGTCGTTGGCACGAGCTTTTGCTCGTTTACGAAATCCTGTAATGGTATACAAAAAATTGATATTGCTTTTTTTAATTTCCAGTTAAATCTCTGACCTTTTCTTCGTTTGTTTCGCATTTGCCTTCTTCTGGCAGTCTGCTCTCCAGGCATTGCGCTTGCACGCGGTCTCTCAAATTGCTGGTCTGTAATACATACAGTCATTTCATTTTCAGATTCTTATTATTACATAGTATTCTTAACATAATTTCTTCAAGGGAAATTAGGAATGTATGATTGCTGAACGGCCCGATAATAATTGTACTTTTTGTTCTTTACATCAGGGTACGATCGCAAGCCAAATCTGTTATACAGTCAAATTCCGCACGGCAGAAATACTAGCTATCACATAGCTGATCAATTTCACGAATCATTAAGATAGTCATTATAATTTCCGAAAATTCACCGTAGTTGTCAGCTGGTGGTTCGACACGTCCGGGGTCGTGCAGATCTAAAAATCGCTCCCGTTCGTCTATTTCGGCCGGTTGAAAATCGTCTTCGTCTACAATAAGGTAGAACTATATCGAATTAGCAAAATATTATGGCAGGATTGACACATATACTACATAACTCAACCGGTCATTGCCATCAATTGCGAACGGAGTTGATTATAATTCCCCAAAAATTACCGTAGTTGTCAGCTGGTGGTGAGACACCTCCGGGGCCGTGCAGATCTAAAAATCGCTCCCGTTCGTCTACTTCGGCCGGTTGAAAATCGTCTTCGTCTACAATAAGGTAGAACTATATCGAATTAGCAAAATATTATGGCAGGATTGACACATATACTACATAACTCAACCGGTCATTGCCATCAATTGCGAACGGAGTTGATTATAATTCCCCAAAAATTACCGTAGTTGTCAGCTGGTGGTGAGACACCTCTGGGGCCGTGCAGATCTAAAAATCGCTCCCGTTCGTCTACTTCGGCCGGTTGAAAATCGTCTTCGTCTAAAATAAGGTAGAACTATATCGAATTAGCAAAATATAATGGCAGGATTGGCGAATATACTGCACAACTCGACCGGTCATTGCCATTAATTGCAAACGGAGTTAATTATAATTCCCCAAAAATTACCATCGTTATTAGTCGGTGGTGATAAACGTCCTGCGTCATATACTTCTTCAGGTTGAACGTGTTCGTCTACATTGCATAAATCGCACGAAATGAATACGAATATCAACATAAAAACTGAAAATCAGGTAACAGAGATAATCGCTACCCATTATTACCTATTGCATACACGATCTCATCTGCATTGGAGTCCGCGTCAGAGCTACTTAATGCGCCATCACGATCGTTCGCATTGTCCAAAATATCTAAACACATGTTTAAATACATAATATATATATATTGTCATCAACGTGTTGCCCAAAATCACGTCTTATTATCAAACAAAAAGTTAAATCAAGTATTTAGTTTATCGGTGGTTATTGTTCGAAAAATATTTGCATCATACGTAGTATTCATTACCATTCTCTGGTGCCTCTGGTGGAACAATTTCCGCATTGTCGAGAAGCCAATGCGGAGGCTCTTCGGCAAACAATTGGCCTTCGTAATCAGGATCATTTTCTGTGAAAAAATGACGGTGATACGGTTTAGCGATGAACGGAGGTTGAGTCACGAAAAAATCTACACACTAAATATGAAGCTATCAAGGAGAACAAGGATATGTCATTGACAACCACGGTATCAGTCTGATGGATATTACAAATCTCCAATTTTACCCAAATGTATAGCCATGGCGGCTTCTTGTAGCTCGAATTCCATTCCTTCCCGGCCATTGGATTCGCGATCGATAATATCCTCCACGTTGCCTTTCAAGGCTACCGCCTTCTGCATAAATTCGTCGACAGTGATCAACTGCATATGGAGCTCTCTCCAAGCTATTCAAAATAAAAATGACTTCACTCTTCTTCTATCTTTTCGTATTGAATGCAAATAAAATTGATGAATTTTCATAAAATAACAAATTATGTTAGCGGTGTTCATTCTGCCCCCCCCCCCCCCTCCCCGGAAGACGGATGTAAAAAAAGACGAGTTTTGCTCTACGTAATTTGCAGACGCAACAACTGGTTTCTAGCCTATGGGTTGGCCTAATTTCATTGATGTATCTCGAATAATATATAGTACAGCTAACCTCTTACAAGTCGCTGCTGCTTAAATACAGTGGCGTATCGTGCGTGTCTGCCGATTTGTCGATTGTTCCGCAGTCTTCCGACGTCTGCCTTCACATTTTCTTGTAATTTTAACAGCTTACCTTGAAATATATTTTTTGTGCATAGAATAATACTTTATAATCCAGATTATTGTTGTTGGCTGTAACGTTGCTTTGTTCTTATACTCACATACAAAATCCCAAGCCGTAGGGTGGACTTGCATCCTGTGTCCAAGTCGGCTGTGATACGATTCTATGACATTGTTTGTTCGCCGGCCTAGCCCGTACACGCTAAAGCCGTGTGGTTTCACGACATTCAGCCAATACCTCTCGTAGTAGGTTAAAAACGTGTGAAGACGTCTCCTGAGATTGGCAGATAATGCGTTCTTCACACGTTGATATTGGCTCTCAATCAAATTAGCGGGTAAATAGGCCAAGGCTAATATTTGTTTGAAACACAGTTTTGCATCGGGATTTTGCCTCAGCGTGTTTTGTAGTCCTACCGATTTTGCTTTCTGATAAAGGGCCTAGAAAAGGATTGTTTTTTTCACGCATATTTTTACGCATTATGCCAACATTGCACGATTGATTATCATAAAATTTTGAAGCTAATATTTGTTTTGTTTATCCCTCTCAGTATAGAATTGATTAAATTATTAATTCGAGTGATGCACGTGTTAGAACCGTACGCAATTAAATCGCAATTTGGATTTTTTGAATTCAGTTATATTTTGTATCGATCTTCAAATTTATAACGAATGCAGATATCGTGAGAAATTGTTTGAAATTCACAGTGCATATTTACGTCACTTTCAAGAGCCAAAATACAAGATTGATTTTTTTTATTAATTCTCTAGGATGACGACAATTTAGCTGAAATGAAATTTCCTGACGTTTCTCGACTGAACGAATTCTCTGACTATACCGGGTGTCCCAGTGTGTCGCCACTTTGTTAAAAACAGACAATTATATAATAAGGATTTAAAAAAGAAAATTGGGCCTATAATCTTTGGTACATTTCCCAGAGTATGGTTATAGAAGCAGAATTTAAAAGGCTGAATTATTTTCCGTCATTTTTTGAAATAAGCGATTTTATGTTTTTTTCAACACGCTGTGCGTAAAGTTTGATTTTTCGCATGCTTCGCGTGCATAAAATTCAACTTAACGCGCGTTGTGTTGAAAAATAAAGTCTGATACACGTGCCAAAAATGATTTTCGACTCGTGTGATTGTCACGCTCGCTTCGCTCAGGCGAAAAACTTCACACCCGTCCAAGAATCAACACTTTCGCACTAGTGTCGAAAAGTACTACTATTCTGTTGAATTATTTGCAGCTGTTTTTTTCTAATATCTGCCTCTAGCATACTGTAGAGAAATTGTTTTCCGAGTTTTGCATTTATTCCAAAATTGATATTTCACGTCAACCTACTCAAAGTTAATGGAAAGTGTTGGAAATCGTGGAAAATCTTGTTCGAACGTTAGATGTATACGACAAATTAAATTGCATGTCACCTACTCGATCATAATGGACGTTGCATCCAGTGACGTGGGCTGTTGTAAAAACTTCAACAATCGCATTCCGTAATCCGCGTTCAAAGTCAGTCATCACGAGATTAACATGATTGTTTGGGATGACATGCTCTTTCACGAATCTGAGGACTGCTATGTACGCTGCTTCAGTTTTCCGGGACATAACAATCCAAATGAATGGAAAACCCTATGCATAATACGCCAAGATAAAATTACGTGAAAAATATTGTCGAATCAAGTTTTTACTGTTTAGTTACACCGTTTTCGGAAGAACGACTTGAACCCAAGCCAATTATTAATACAATTATTAATATCGGTATAACTCAAAGTATTATCATTTTCAAACGCGGAAATCAGAATAATGGGCGTGTGAAAACTTGTAGCCCAGCTCAGCAACAGAATGAAGGATTATACAATTGAAAAATTTCTCACGTGATTGAATCTAACACCCATAATAGTCAGCAGTTGATAAGCATCTTGTATGTTGGGTGTAGATTTGAAGGTTCCGTCCACAAAAAATTTGGTTACGTCACCCATTTCTGTCGATACGAAAATTTCGTCACAAAATAGTACGTGATCGTTCCCATCATCATCAGTGATCAATTTCACTGACAATCGACCAGTGCCGTACTCTAAGTTTCGTGCGTATTGCGGATCCATGAGGCGATTACCAAATTCACCTAAACTTTGTGGATTTGGCGGATACTGGTTCTCCCTGCACGTCTGCATAAAGGTTTTGAGGCTCGGATACGAGAGATTTTGAGAAGCTTCAGGATGACTAGGGATATAGAAAAAAATTACTGTCTTTGAAATACTGTTCGATTATTACAAAATTATATCACGAATTGTATCTTCTACGGACAGAAAGCTGAATAGAAATAGATGAATTCAAATAAATTCGAAAAGAATCGGGATCAGAAAACGGATAGAAAAGCATAGAAATGTTCTTTTTTATCCGTTTTCTGAATCGGACTTTATATAAATTTCCATCATCTCCATGGGACTTTTTCGGCAGGGCCACCGATATAACGGCTATTAAAAATAAATTATTCAGTTTATATCCTGCAAAATTCATGGATTTTCTTATTCCATTTCCGAACTTCAAATATATATAGGGCATTCCATACCAATTGGACCTGGGAGCGAGCAACAATGTATACCATGTATTTTCTGACCCAACGTTCGGATAAATCAAGCGAAATCAAGTCATAGTTCGTATACTTGAGAGTTCGGATACTTGAGAGTTCGGATGTCCTCATAGAAATTTTGGAAAGTAATATAAGTGAGTTTTAATTTTCGGATAGTGCACTGTTTTAGTAAAAGAAACCATTGAGGTTGAGGAAAAATCACAGTGTACAGAAAAATATGGAATATTAATCATGATGTAGGCATGATTCTGTCATGAAACTTACACGGCTGCTAATAGGTTGTACAAATCTTTTAGTCTATACCAATGCTGCGACAATGTTTCTTTTAAAGCCTGTTTGAAACGAGCGTTCATTTCTGCCTGGTGATCCGGAAGACAATATGGTGAATGAGGATTTATATCCTGTATTGCACCGTTGACTAATTTCGCCGTACCGTGACAAAGAGTCGAATGTCGACAACGGAGGTAGCTGTGAAATTGAAACACATCAGAATCGTGCATATCCATCTTTTTTATCATATTTCTGTGACACAAAATGAAATATTCGATCTAAATATCAACTCGCTGGGCGCTGGCTACTACCTTTATTTCCTATAAGGACAAAAAAAGACGTGGCGTTTCGTCGGATAATTAGGAAAAAAAAATCTAGGCACATGCAACGCGTATTTCTAGTAGCAATTAAGCCCTACACAGAAAAAAAGACATCTTGAACCATACCTTGAAGATAGAAAATTTTTTCGAAATTTTTTTCGTGAACCAAATAAAAAACGTGCATTTGATTGAAGTAAAAAATTCTTTGGATCTAGAAATTAATTACTTCGTGGAAGACATCATTTTCTTTGTCTGATAAACTAATTCCTTGAACCAAAGAAATACTTTCTTGGGTCAAGCAATGTTTGTCTCAATTCAAGAAATATTTTTATTTTCATTTCATTTTTTGATATTTTTGTACTTTTTTTTCCAAGTTATTTTACTATTGGATCAAGTGAAAGCTGTATTGGCTTGAGATTTTTTTTTTTAAGATTTACAAATTCAAGAAATTATTTCACTTAAAATGAAACAATCAAAGTGCAGAAACTGTTCACATAATAAGAGACACATTTTAGGTACATTTACATAGATAGTTCACCTAAGATTTAAGAATTATGTAGGTACTTGAGAAAATCACGCTACGCGACAAATATACTTTAGATATACTGGAATATTACACAAATGTGTTTAGTTTCAGATAGAAAAACTGTTTAAAACGGTCGAGTGCCTTTGTTACTCGAAAAAATACGATTGCTTTTCATTAGTTTATTTATTTATTTTTTTTGTGTATTTTGAAAATACTACATCTGAAATAGTGAACGTGATAATTTCTAGTTATAAGAGAAAAAACTACAGTGAGCCCACATTAAAACACATTTCCAAAATTGAAAGTACACAAGCTGTAGGCAGTACTGTTTTTCTTGCGTAAATAGTGATAATTCGATATTATTTGATATAACGATATTCGGTATTTATGCATGCGGGCTGACTGTAGTTTTTTCTTCTACAACTAAAAACTATCGCGTCTGCTATTTTAGATTAGATATTTTCCATGAACAGGGCAAGAAAAAGAAACTCTCGTAGCATAATTATTAACTGCGAAATATCCTGATTTCTTGAAAAGAAAACTTAGGTAGTTGTCGTGCTACAGTCCGCGTATTAGTATTTTCGTACTATACTAGTCAGCGACAATGTATGGCTCTGTGAGAGTGAGAGCCACGAGATATCCACTCGAGAGCAAGAAAGATACGCGCCGCTTTATGTTTTAGTTTTAACTATAAAACCTAAACAAGACGGTCGAAAACGCTAAATGATCAATCAAACGATTCAAAAGATTACAATTTACCATATGAAATTTTTTTTGTCGACACGCTAAGATTTAGTCGATACGCACGACAATTACCTTAATCAAGAACGTTCTTAAAAACGTATGGTAAAATAATTTACAGGGTGAGAATTTTACAGGATTAGGCATGAAAAATTGACAAAATTAATTTAATCTTACATAGTTCCAGTACGGGATGTCGCACTTCGCTGATAAATTCGCCCGTTTTCTATTCTCTCAAGCAACGGCAAACGTCTTTGTGGTCTTCGTGGCATTTTAGCGTAAAATGACAGTAAAATAAAACGACACAAAAACGATAAAAAAAAAAAAAAAAAAAGAAGAAATCGATGTGATTAATAACAAAGGCACAAAAACCGAAGACTTGCAAAAAATGTTTGAAACAAAACCAATAAATATTAGGAAAAAAAAAAAACGAAATAACACTGATTGTCTCTGAGCAATCAAAACGCTTAATAAAATAGAATAAACGAACACCTCCCCAAGTCCCGATTGTTTTTTTAACAACTAACACTTAATTGTATATATAACAGAAAAAACGGAATAACACTGATTGTCTCTGGGCAATCGAAACACTTATACGAAATGGTAATATAACTATGATAAAAATAAAATGAAATAAACGAACACCTCCCCCAAGTCCCGATTGTTTTTGAACAACTAACCCTAATTATATGACTACATGATTATGAAAATATATAAAAGAATAATAACCGAGATTGTAAAATGCACGTTTGTTTTTTCACGCCTGCAAGAACGATTGGATATTGTACGACTGTAACGAGCTAGGACAGACTGATGAATGATGGCGAAACTGTTTCAACACGATAATTTTACCTATAGTTTTTGGTATATTTTAACGTTGTTCGACTAGAGGGATGGGTAAAACCTTAGGTGATAGCGGCAGAGGAGAAATGCAGGGGTATGCCGGGGTAAGCGTCAAGTTTAAACGCGACAGATATAGTTAGGCGATCTATCACTTTGAAATCAAATAATCTCAGAACCATAGAAAAAAAAAATATATTCACATGTAAGAAATGGTTCACAGATCCCAAATCCAAGCTCTTGGTGAAAAAAATTGTTTGCAAAATATGTGGAAAAGTTAAAAAACCGTCAAAAATGACCGAAATTTTGCGCGCTGCTGACTTTAACGACGGACGCTGCAAGAACCGTGCCAGATAGCGAAAAATTGAAGGGAAACAATTTTGTAGAGCACAAAATTTGCAATAAAAAAGTCAGTGTGGATATACATCTAAAGTCAATAGCGTAGGCGTGGGAAGCGCTTGAAATTTCACCCTGAAGCCCATGACACAAGAAAAGCCGTGTGCCGTGAGACGGATCACCTACAGGCTGTATCGGTTACGCACACCAAGCGCCGACCAATCATATACGCGTGTAGGTGACCGACCGGCCTGTAGGTGATCCGTTTTACGGCACACGGCTTTTCTTGTGTCATAGGCTTGAGATCGCGGCGATTTCCTGAATTCGACACAGAGTGGCCCAGGCGTGTGAAGAATACCTTCTTCGTCTTTAATATCAATTGTTTCGGTTATTTTATTACGTTAATATTTCTTTTCTTTTCAATTAGACACCTGCTAATTCGTTCGTCTTCTATGTGATATGAACTCTTCTGACAGCTGTCATAAAGAAACCAGAAAGTTTAAGAAACATCTAAAATCTATGTATTTCAAATGAAATCTGTAAAATGCCTTTTCTTTATTATAATTAACAACGATTGTTCGAAAACCAAAAAAGAGATTAGTCTCAAATAAACCAGAGTAGAGGATAGACGTATTCGTTGGAATTTCAAATTTATTTATAAATTAAACTTGCCTACGACCGATCTTCATCTACAATATTAAAGGTTTATTCTAGAAAATTAAATGATATCAAATCAGTTCGATAATCCTTCTTGAGACTCAGGAGAAATCAAACAAAAACTTAGAGGAAGCATATCACCGAGAAAACAGTTTATTTATTAGTTAATAAAATTCGTTTAATGTTAACAAATGGCATAGTTGTATTTGGCGAAATAAATATTTCTTTGTAGTTAACAAACCGTATATTTGAAAAAATCCCACGCAACTAACATATTGTTACTAAATTAGCTTCTGAGGGCTACCCGGGTAGAAATTATTCCAGGCTGCCCTGGATAATTGCAAGGCCCTTAAGTGGCATGTCCCGTCGGTCGGGAATCTGCCTAGCGGGAAATGCCCTTTCATGGCCCTTTTACGTCTGACGTGACAATTTTTAAATTCCAGGCCTTCACGGAAGGGCCCTGTAAAGCCCTGTCCAGACAGAAGTGAAGCTGCAATGAACCGAATTTGCGCGATTGCGAATGAAAAAGTTTTGAGCTATTCGAAATAGAACCCGTGTATACTGATAGAAGAATTTCTTGACTGTTAATAAATACATTTATTTGGAAACAATTTTTTAATTTTTCAAATATAATTGAATATTTTATAACATTCAACAAATCAATCTTGTGTACAATAAATATTAATTTGTGAGAAATCTACAATTTTAACAGCTAACAAATATTTATTGCATCTAACAGTTTCGTGAAGACCGCTCATAAACACACGCCATAACTTCAAACACCAATAAGAGGTTAAAATAGACGTACACCTCCAAACTGGTGTTATTGCATGATGTAATCATAATACTATTAAGTAAATTGTTTTTTTTTTTTTTTTCTTTTCTTTTTTTTTATGATCAGAGTAATATTGAGTCTACAGATAATAATTATTTGAGGTTCTAAAATCCTCATCAATTAAATTCACTTTAAACGTTGATTATAACTAGCAAAAATTAGCAACACCGAAAATCTGAACAACAGACACCGCATAGACACACTACAGTTTTTTTTACAGTGCTTTATTATCAATTATTATGATTATTTGACTTTTTTTGTAATGAAAGTATAAACATAATATTCGAGGTTATGAAAACTGTCAATCGTAGAATTTCTGCGTTCACGTTTTGTTTTCCAGACGTCTGAATGAATATTTGTTAACTATTAACAAATATTTATCAACAGTTATTTTTACGGTCAGTTCAACACTGTTTTAGTTCATAGGACAAAAGAATTTGACAAGTAGGAGAGTGTTGGGTTATATGTCATATGGTAGTTTAGCGTAGTGGTTAGGGCGTGCGACTGGTAACCGAGCGGACGTGGGTTCAAGTCCCGGCGGGGACGATAAATGCGGCGGTTTTTTCAGTGAATGTATAATATAATTTCATCGATATGATAGGGTCAACTGACGAAAAAATATGTCAATTTTCTTGTCTTTTTTTTCTCTACCATAATTACTTTTTAATATCATGAAAATAAATTAGGGGCTACTACAAAAACTAGTAATAATAAAACCTTCCAAAGCCGTGTGTGGGCATTGGCAGGTTTCTCTGGTTTTATCAGGAGGGCCACGCAAGAACCTCGAAAGGCCCCCAGAACAGGGCCATCAATGCATGAGCGTTACATGCCGGAACGGCTCTTGCTAGACTGCCCTGGAAGGCCCGGCAAAACAAGCGTGGCAATCTAGCGAGGGCCGTGAATGTCCCCTGGAATAATTTCTACCCGGGTAATTGTAATTATTCAAAGAAAGGCTCGAGCAGATTAAGTTAAATAAAATGTGGGTCCTGAGTTGAAATAAGAGATTCAAGTCGAAGAAAATATATTTGTCAGGGAAATTAAATATATATATCAACGAGTCATTTATTTGTATTCGTTTATCTTCTATGACTGCTAGATGATGCGAAGTTTAAATATAGAATGTAAAGGTAATTTCTTAGTAAAGCGAAAAAGGGAAATCAATCTACGTAACAATATATTTACTAGCAACAATTTGATATTTGTTAATAGTTAATGAACCAATTTTGAAATTTATCGAATAAACAATTTTTCATTTGTAAAACTAAATTTGAGTGGTTAAATCTTATATCATCATTTTTTATGCAAGATTAACTATAATAGGTTTTTATGTGCGAATGGTTGCGAGTAGGTACAGTCTTGGGCTTGGAGGACTGGCCTCAGTGTAATGGTTATTTTCGCTGATTTTACATCCCAAATCCACGCCCAGTCAAGGGTTTAGAATGTTACTTTTATCGTGAGGGAACTATATCCCTGCTTTGCGATTGTTTTATTGTATTCATATTATACCAACTCCATTAAACTAACTCCTCAGCTCTATCAAATTTAAAGATTTTTGAAAACTACACAGAATTGCCGGAAAACATAATTAGGTTTTTTAAACTTAATTTTTTGCTCAATTTAATGACCGTTTTAGTTTTTCAAAAAATCAATTTTGAAAAATCAGGATTTAACCCAGTGTCTTATGTGAAAATCCATAACTTTGTTGTAACTTTGTTGTGAATAAAGATTGAAATCTGAATTTTTTACTCAAAATATGAAATAAATAATAAAAAATATCGACACTTATTTCATGACGAATCACCGTACAGTTTGGTTCATATTAACAATAATCAGTAAAAATTGACCAGAAACGGGAACCGAAATCGACATGGCAACGTCAGCTCGATCAGCTGTTACTGAAAAATCTTTTACTTACCTGTATAGAGTGAAATTAAAATCCTGGTCCAGTTCTTTCTTGCAGCTTCGTCTCTTGCATTTTTTCGATACATATTTTCAAACGAGTAATCCACGATCATTCCAACCAATTGAAGACACTTTCCCCACAAGTTTTTTTGTTATTGACGAAAATAGTATTTAATATAGTTTTGCACGTACCGAAACATCTATTCGAATGCAACTCTTAAGTTACAAACATCTCTGAACATAATATAAGCGAAGTGAAAAATTGTCTGCGATATTTTAGATTTTACCGCATTCGTTTTATCTGTTGGGCTATACCGTTAGCCCTAACGCACCCATAAAATATGATGCAAAATACATGTCAGCGACATCGGGTGAAAGTGTATTAACGCAAATAAATGACAGCCGTCAATGAGGCCCTCCTGCTTGGAAAGGTTCCTTGTTCAAATACGGTAGACCACAAAAGAATATAAGATCCAGTGTGAAGAAACGACGAGAAATATTCTATCTATTTCTCTAAATAATAACAATTAAATGTATTATTCGAAATACGCACAAGCACTCGCCATTAAAGCAGCATATCCAGCAGGGTGTAACAGTGACGAACTCGTGACGACCATTTTACAGGGTTAATCTTGATCAAAAATGGGATCAAAATTTCCTCAGTCGATTTTTTCTGAAATGCATTTTGATTCCGGCCGATGAAGCGCGGCTTATGAACGGTCGTATGTCGGTTTTAATTATCAAGAGCGGGAAATGCGCACATAACCGAGCGGTAATCGGACCGACAAACGGCCGTTCATAAGCCGCGCTTCACGGGCCGGAATCAAAATAATTATAACGGAAAATGTATGCATTTCAGAAAGAATCGACTGAGGAAATTTTGATCCCATTTTTGATCAAGATTAACGCTGTAAAATGGTCATGGCAAGTTCTGTTACACCCTGTATACGAGTTAAATGCAGCAACATTTATGAATTAAAAAATTGTATACTCACCCCTGTACTAAAATTCTCTTCGCTGCATCATCGGAAATTACATACACAAACTTCACTATCAAACACTAGTATTTCAGGTGTGAATGGTTCAACCTAAATAACGTGTCTGTATAGTCCGGAGGAAGTGAGATTTGAGTTTTTGAGTACATAGTTTTACGGGAATTATATGACATTTAGTGAGTGTATTTGCGATTGCAATTCTACACAGTAAAAAAGAATAACTTGGGCCAAGCATTTTTTCTTGGGCCAAGCACTTTTTTTTGAACAACCGACAATCTCTCGAGCGAAGTGAAATTCTCTGAGACCAAGTAAAATCTTTCTTGAATCATGAAAGTTTTCTTGGTTCCAGAGAATTTTACTTCGCTCGAGAGATTGTCGGTTGTTCATCGGTTGTTAAAAAAAAATGCTTGGCGGAAGTTATTCTTTTTTACTGTGTACTCGCTACGCATGGATGATTAATAACTTCGGTAATATGAATGCTGTATGAACCCTGAAACGCTTTCATAATTCTACACCAAAACAGACAAGGGCTTGAAAACGAAAAATACTATAGAATATTGGTATCGATTATCCAAGTCTTCATCCACAGAACGAATTTCTTCTGAATTTGTGAGTAAGCGACTGTATGATCATGGTTCTACTAAAAACCCGCTAAATTCTTGCACCTCACAACGAGCCATATTGTCATATAATTCTGAAATATGTAGATATACGAAGAAGAATTGCTTCAATGTTTTTCAGAATTTTGAACACACCATTTTTTTTTTCAAGACCTTCTTGTTCACCCAGTAAGCATTGATAATAAAATCCTGAAAAACGACGTTGAGATCAAATTATCCCAGCTTCCCAATGAAAATATTAAAATACAAAAAAGCATATCTACATATCTTCACTTTTTCTTCTTCCGATCACACCCATAGTGATTCGAGTCTGCAAAGTTTACACCTCACGTAAAAAACGATCACAAATCTAATAAAGGTATTGATTTCAATATTACAGTAGGTACAGGCTCATGTGAAGAACTGCGATTATTGTGATTATTCACTTTTTCGTGGGCTTTTTGTATACGTCGAAATCATTATTCAAACAACCGTTGGATAGCCTGCGAGTAAACGGAAGAATATTTTTATAAATAAGTTGTAAAAAAAAAAAAAAAAAAAAAAAACATTGTTCGTTGACGCCCGAATTTTTACCCACGTGGGAATTTGAAGAATGCCAACAAGATATTCTTTTCATGTTCATGGGCATACGAGCTCGCTCGAAGAGGGCATTGATAACGCCATGGATCAAATTTGGTGTTATAACGAATGCCAAGGCCGGCCAAGGCAGGCCTGATCCATTATAAGAATTCATATCCAAGATTCATGTCAAGAAAGGTTATAAGTTTTCATTAATTAAGATGAGATTTCTTTTACATTTGGAACTGATTTTAATATCTTACTACAATATAATATTGTACTATTTCAAACAAAACAATTTAAATTTAGTAAATAACCATTTTCTAATATTTTTCTGCAGAAATTCGATTTGCCCCGACTCAAGTTCAATTTACCCCAGTCCTGGGGCAAATTGAACCCTTTTGACTCATTCATTATAATTGTTTTTAATAATATAATAATATTTACTCAAAATGACTAATTCTTATAATCGATTGATGTTTATTAAAGATCAAAGCCCAGCTCAAAATTATTTACAAAAGAATTGGTTGTGAAAATGAATTGTTTTATCACTTTTCATGGTTCAATTTGCCCCGGTCTCCCCTACTCATACATATGTCAATACAATAATTGAACCGCATATCCAGCTAAAAATACGAAATTGGTAATTTGATGATACGGAAGCTTGCAGCAATATTATTCGTTTTAGCCTAGCGGTAGCAAATGCTAGCGCCATCTATTAGCCTCATCCGGTGTCGTAGGACACAGGAAATACCTGAAATAAGTGTTGTAGCATTTTCGCTATTCCGGCCCGTCTATGTTTAAGCGATTCGAGATTCTGACCATTCGAGTTTTTTACCTTTCGTTTTAATGAATTCGAATTTTTAGACGGTCCTTAGATTGGCTATTCTAAAATAAAGAACAGTCCAAATTTCATATATTTGATATTTTCACTAATTCGATATTTTGCCCTTCGTGATCTTGTCCATTCTTAAATTGGTTTTTCGATGAAATTTGCTTGTGATATTTCCGGATTCATAATGATCTTTTGTATACTTTATAGAGTATCGTAATATTGCCTGTTCTGAATTTTGCGTTTCGCTAATTTTGAAATTCGAGATTTCAGCCAGTTTACGTTTTGGACTTTCGAAACTTTAACCCCCACCCCAAATCAAGCATTCGATTACGTCAATCAATACCTATAATTCGATCAACAAAATATGTGGTTCATGTCGAAACATGAGATTGTCAGTTGAATTCATACTTTTATTTAGTTTGAATGAATATTATATTCCAGTCAACAGAAATTGACTTATGAGAACTAAATATACGTTGTAATAAAATGCGTAATCAGTTAACTCAATCCCCTGAAATCGACTGAAACTTCAATTGAAACAAGCGAAGGTTCAGTCCGATCAACAATTTTATTTGACTGAATTATTTGGTCAAACCAACTGCACCGAAAAGGTTGGAATAAACACGTGATGTTCAAGTCAAATGAGGAATACTCAATCGAAACAAATATGCCTCAACTAAATATATTTGCTTGGATCAAAAAATCCTTTCTCTCGGTGTATCTATTGTGGATGTTGAATAATTGTTTTGCGGTTTTCATCGTCAATTTCAATAAGAGTCATCATTTTTCAGTTTTTCGTTAGATTCGTTGATTTTCACGATAAAAACGTTAGAATTCTGTGATATACATATTGTGCGCGAATCATAAATGGCCAATAGTTTTTGTAATAAATTTCAGAGAAAGAGAGTCAGCATTCCCTGACTTTCCCATATAGTTCCATCAATTTTGGTGATTCAAAAGCATTGAAATCTGATAAGTTGGTCTTTCGGCTGGATAAAATAGATGTTCGAGGGGTTCTTTTCCATAAATTTCTGAAAGCCTAATCCAGATTGAAAAACGAATGAAAACCTAAAGTTATAGGAAATCAATGTTTAGGTAGGTTTTTGAAAAGGTCTCGAGCCCTCGAATACGAAGTACATCGACAAATTCCGAAATAATAATCTGAACCAACGATATTACAGATAATAGTGGCCAGCATCATCGACAATCGGCGTAAACTGGAGATTTTCGAGAGGAAATCTTTACCCTGAATCGGGATCGCTGAGTAGATTGATAACATTCTCCTGTATTTGGCGAGAAAAATAAAAAAAACTAACTTTTTCATATTTGAAATCGAGGGATGCTAGCCACTATTATCCCCATTATCGTTGGTCCAGATCATTATTTTGGAATTTGTCGATATACTTCGTATTCAAAGGCTCGAGATCAATTCAAAAACTTCCCTAAACATTGATTTCCTTTAACTTTAGGTTTTTTATTCGTTTTTATTTGAAATTGAGGGATGCTGGCCACTATTATGTGTAATATCGTTGGTCCAGATCATTATTTCGGAATTGTTTGATATACTTCGTATTCGGGGGCTCAGGAACTATTCAAAAACCTCCCTAGACATTGATTTCCTGTAACTATAGGTTTTCATTCGTTTTTCGATTAAATCGCCGAAATTGAATGAATCATCGACAATCGGCGTGAACTGAAGAATTTCGAGAGTAAATATTTACCCTGAATCGGGATCGCTGAGTAGATTGATGAGATTCTCCTGTATTTGACGAGAAAAATAAAAAAAACTAACTTTTTCATATTTGAAATCGAGGGATGCTGGCCACTATTATCTGTAATATCGTTGATTCAGATCATTATTTCGAAATTCGCCAATATACTTCGTATTCAAGGGCTCAAGACCTATTCAAAAACCTCCCTAAACATTGATTTCCTATAACTTGAGGTTTTTTATTCGTTTTTATTTGAAATTGAGGTATGCTGGCCACTATTATCTCTATGATCGTTGGTCGAGATCATTATTTCGGAATGTGTCATTGAACTTCGTATTCGGGGGCTTGAGACCCATTTGAAAACCTCCCTAAACATTGATTTCCTATAACTTTAGGTTTTCATTCGTTTTTCGATTAAATCGCCAAAATTGAATGAATCATCGATAATCGGCGTAAACTGAAGAATTTCGAGAGTAAATCTTTACCCTGAATCGGAATCGCTGAGTAGATTGATAACATTCTCCTGTATTTGGCGAAAAAAATAAAAAAAAATAACTTTTTCATATTTGCAATCGAGGGATGCTGGCCAGTATTATCTCTATTATCGTTGGTGCAGATCATCATTTCGGCATTTGTCGATATACTTCGTATTCGTGGGCTCGGGACCTATTCGAAAACCTCCCTAAACATTGGTTTCCTATAACTTTAGGTTTTTGATTCGTTTTTATTTGAAATTGTGGTATGCTGGCCACTATTATCTGTAATACCATTGGTCCAGATCATTATTTCGGAATTTGTCGATATACTTTGTATTCGGGAGCTCGGGACGTATTCGAAAACATCCCTAAACATCGATTTCCTATAACTTTAGGTTTTTTATTCGTTTTTATTTGAAATTGAGGTATGCTGGCCACTATTATCTGTAATACCGTTGGTCCAGATCTTCATTTCGGAATTGGCCGATATACTTCGTATTCGAGGGCTCGAGACCTATTCAAAAACCTCCCTAAACATTGATTTCCTATAACTTTAGGTTTTCATTCGTTTTTCGACAAGAACGCCGAAATTGAATGAATCATCGACAATCGGCGTAAACTGGAGATTTTCGAGAGGAAATCTTCACCCTGAATCGATATCGCTGAGTAGATTGATGAGATTCTCCTGTATTTGGCGAGAAAAATGAAAAAAACTAACTTTTTCATATTTGAAATCGAGGGATGCTGGCCACTATTATCTCTATTATCGCTGGTCCAGATCATCATTTCGGAATTTGCCGATATACTTCGTATTCTAGGGCTCGAGACCTATTCAAAAACCTCCCTAAACATTGATTTCCTATAACTTTAGGTTTTTTATTCGTTTTCATCTGAAATTGATGGATGCTAGACACTATTATCTCTATTATCGCTGGTCCAGATCATCATTTCGGAATTTGCTGATATACTTCGTATTCGAGGGCTCGAGACCTATTCAAAAACCTCCCTAAACATTAATTTCCCATAACTTTAGGTTTTTTATTCGTTTTCATCTGAAATTGATGGATGCTGGCCACTATTATCTCTATTATCGCTGTTCCAGATCATCATTTCGGAATTTGCCGATATACTTCGTATTCGAGGGCTCGAGACCTATTCAAAAACCTCCCTAAACATTGATTTCCTATAACTTTAGGTTTTTTATTCGTTTTCATCTGAAATTGATGGATGCTGGCCACTATTATCTCTATTATCGCTGTTCCAGATCATCATTTCGGAATTTGCCGATATACTTCGTATTCGAGGGCTCGAGACCTATTCAAAAACCTCCCTAAACATTGATTTCCTATAACTTTAGGTTTTTTATTCGTTTTCATCTGAAATTGATGGATGCTAGACACTATTATCTCTATTATCGCTGGTCCAGATCATCATTTAGGAATTTGCCGATATACTTCGTATTCGAGGGCTCGAGACCTATTCAAAAACCTCCCTAAACATTGATTTTCTATGACTTTAGGTTTTTTATTCGTTTTCATCTGAAATTGATGGATGCTGGACACTATTATCTCTATTATCGCTGTTCCGGATCATCATTTCGGAATTTGCCGATAAACTTCGTATTCGAGGGCTCGAGATCTATTCAAAAACCTCCCTGAACATTGATTTCCTATAACTTTAGGTTTTTTATTCGTTTTCATGTGAAATTGATGGATGCTGGACACTATTATCTCTATTATCGCTGGTCCAGATCATCATTTCGGAATTTGCTGATATACTTCGTATTCGAGGGCTCGAGACCTATTCAAAAACCTCCCTAAACATTGATTTTCTATAACTTTAGGTTTTTTATTCGTTTTCATCTGAAATTGATGGATGCTGGACACTATTATCTCTATTATCGCTGTTCCGGATCATCATTTCGGAATTTGCTGATATACTTCGTATTCGAGGGCTCGAGACCTATTCAAAAACCTCCCTAAACATTGATTTCCTATAACTTTAGGTTTTTTATTCGTTTTCATCTGAAATTGATGGATGCTGGACACTATTATCTCTATTATCGCTGTTCCGGATCATCATTTCGGAATTTGCCGAAATACTTTGTATTCGAGGGCTCGAGATCTATTCAAAAACCTCCCTGAACATTGATTTCCTATAACTTTATGTTTTCAGTCGTTTTTCGATTAAAACGCCGAAATTGAATGAATCATCGACAATCAACGTAAACTGAAGGTTTTCGAGAGGAAATCTTTACCCTGAATCGGGATCGCTGAGTAGATTGATAAGATTCTCCTGTATTTGGTGAGAAAAATAAAAAAAACTAACTTTTTCATATTTGAAATCGAGGGATGCTGGCCACTATTATCTCTATTATCGCTGTTCCAGATCATCATTTCAGAATTTGCCGATATACTTCGTATTCTAGGGCTCGAGACCTATTCAAAAACCTCCCTAAACATTGATTTCCTATAACTTTAGGTTTTTTATTCGTTTTCATGTGAAATTGATGGATGCTGGACACTATTATCTCTATTATCGCTGGTCCAGATCATCATTTCGGAATTTGCTGATATACTTCGTATTCGAGGGCTCGAGACCTATCCAAAAACCTCCCTAAACATTAATTTCCCATAACTTTAGGTTTTTTATTCGTTTTCATCTGAAATTGATGGATGCTGGACACTATTATCTCTATTATCGCTGTTCCAGATCATCATTTCGGAATTTGCCGATATACTTCGTATTCGAGGGCTCGACACCTATTCAAAAACCTCCCTAAACATTGATTTCCTATAACTTTAGGTTTCCATTCGTTTTTCGATTAAAACGCCGAAATTGAATGAATCATCGACAATCAACGTAAACTGAAGGTTTTCGAGAGGAAATCTTTACCCTGAATCGGGATCGCTGAGTAGATTGATAAGATTCTCTTGTATTTGGCGAGAAAAATAAAAAAAACTAACTTTTTCATATTTGAAATCGAGGGATGCTGGCCACTATTATCTCTATTATCGCTGTTCCAGACCATCATTTCAGAATTTGCCGATATACTTCGTATTCTAGGGCTCGAGACCTATTCAAAAACCTCCCTAAACATTGATTTCCTATAACTTTAGGTTTTTTATTCGTTTTCATGTGAAATTGATGGATGCTGGACACTATTATCTCTATTATCGCTGGTCCAGATCATCATTTCGGAATTTGCTGATATACTTCGTATTCGAGGGCTCGAGACCTATCCAAAAACCTCCCTAAACATTAATTTCCCATAACTTTAGGTTTTTTATTCGTTTTCATCTGAAATTGATGGATGCTGGACACTATTATCTCTATTATCGCTGTTCCAGATCATCATTTCGGAATTTGCCGAAATACTTTGTATTCGAGGGCTCGAGACCTATTCAAAAACCTCCCTGAACATTGATTTCCTATAACTTTATGTTTTCAGTCGTTTTTCGATTAAAACGCCGAAATTGAATGAATCATCGACAATCGGCGTAAACTGGAGATTTTCGAGAGGAAATCTTTACCCTGAATCAGGATTGCTGAGTAGATTGATAAGATTCTCCTGTATTTGGCGAGACAAATGAAAAAAACTAACTTTTTCATATTATAAATCGAGGGATGCTGGCCACTATTATCTCTATTATCGCTGTTCCAGATCATCATTTCGGAATTTGCCGATATACTTTGTATTCGAGGGCTCGAGACCTATTCAAAAACCTCCCTAAACATTGATTTCCTATAACTTTAGGTTTTTTATTCGTTTTCATGTGAAATTGATGGATGCTGGACACTATTATCTCTATTATCGCTGGTCCAGATCATCATTTCGGAATTTGCTGATATACTTCGTATTCGAGGGCTCGAGACCTATTCAAAAACCTCCCTAAACATTAATTTCCCATAACTTTAGGTTTTTTATTCGTTTTCATCTGAAATTGATGGATGCTGGACACTATTATCTCTATTATCGCTGTTCCAGATCATCATTTAGGAATTTGCCGATATACTTCGTATTCGAGGGCTCGAGACCTATTCAAAAACCTCCCTAAACATTGATTTTCTATAACTTTAGGTTTTTTATTCGTTTTCATCTGAAATTGATGGATGCTGGACACTATTATCTCTATTATCGCTGTTCCGGATCATCATTTCGGAATTTGCCGATAAACTTCGTATTCGAGGGCTCGAGATCTATTCAAAAACCTCCCTGAACATTGATTTCCTATAACTTTAGGTTTTTTATTCGTTTTCATGTGAAATTGATGGATGCTGGACACTATTATCTCTATTATCGCTGTTCCAGATCATCATTTCGGAATTTGCCGATATACTTTGTATTCGAGGGCTCGAGACCTATTCAAAAACCTCCCTAAACATTGATTTCCTATTACTTCAGGTTTTTTATTCGTTTTCATCTGAAATTGATGGATGCTGGCCACTATTATCTCTATTATCGCTGTTCCAGATCATCATTTCGGAATTTGCCGATATACTTCGTATTCGAGGGCTCGAGACCTATTCAAAAACCTCCCTAAACATTGATTTCCTATAACTTTAGGTTTTTTATTCGTTTTCATCTGAAATTGATGGATGCTGGCCACTATTATCTCTATTATCGCTGTTCCAGATCATCATTTCGGAATTTGCCGATATACTTCGTATTCGAGGGCTCGAGACCTATTCAAAAACCTCCCTAAACATTGATTTCCTATAACTTTAGGTTTTTTATTCGTTTTCATCTGAAATTGATGGATGCTAGACACTATTATCTCTATTATCGCTGGTCCAGATCATCATTTAGGAATTTGCCGATATACTTCGTATTCGAGGGCTCGAGACCTATTCAAAAACCTCCCTAAACATTGATTTTCTATGACTTTAGGTTTTTTATTCGTTTTCATCTGAAATTGATGGATGCTGGACACTATTATCTCTATTATCGCTGTTCCGGATCATCATTTCGGAATTTGCCGATAAACTTCGTATTCGAGGGCTCGAGATCTATTCAAAAACCTCCCTGAACATTGATTTCCTATAACTTTAGGTTTTTTATTCGTTTTCATGTGAAATTGATGGATGCTGGACACTATTATCTCTATTATCGCTGGTCCAGATCATCATTTCGGAATTTGCTGATATACTTCGTATTCGAGGGCTCGAGACCTATTCAAAAACCTCCCTAAACATTGATTTCCTATAACTTTAGGTTTTTTATTCGTTTTCATCTGAAATTGATGGATGCTGGACACTATTATCTCTATTATCGCTGTTCCGGATCATCATTTCGGAATTTGCTGATATACTTCGTATTCGAGGGCTCGAGACCTATTTAAAAACCTCCCTAAACATTGATTTCCTATAACTTTAGGTTTTTTATTCGTTTTCATCTGAAATTGATGGATGCTGGACACTATTATCTCTATTATCGCTGTTCCGGATCATCATTTCGGAATTTGCCGAAATACTTTGTATTCGAGGGCTCGAGATCTATTCAAAAACCTCCCTGAACATTGATTTCCTATAACTTTATGTTTTCAGTCGTTCTTCGATTAAAACGCCGAAATTGAATGAATCATCGACAATCGGCGTAAACTGGAGATTTTCGAGAGGAAATCTTTACCCTGAATCAGGATTGCTGAGTAGATTGATAAGATTCTCCTGTATTTGGCGAGACAAATGAAAAAAACTAACTTTATCATATTATAAATCGAGGGATGCTGGCCACTATTATCTCTATTATCGCTGTTCCAGATCATCATTTCGGAATTTGCTGATATACTTCGTATTCGAGGGCTCGAGACCTATTCAAAAACCTCCCTAAACATTAATTTCCCATAACTTTAGGTTTTTTATTCGTTTTCATCTGAAATTGATGGATGCTGGACACTATTATCTCTATTATCGCTGTTCCAGATCATCATTTAGGAATTTGCCGATATACTTCGTATTCGAGGGCTCGAGACCTATTCAAAAACCTCCCTAAACATTGATTTCCTATAACTTTAGGTTTTTTATTCGTTTTCATGTGAAATTGATGGATGCTGGACACTATTATCTCTATTATCGCTGGTCCAGATCATCATTTCGGAATTTGCTGATATACTTCGTATTCGAGGGCTCGAGACCTATTCAAAAACCTCCCTAAACATTAATTTCCCATAACTTTAGGTTTTTTATTCGTTTTCATCTGAAATTGATGGATGCTGGACACTATTATCTCTATTATCGCTGTTCCAGATCATCATTTAGGAATTTGCCGATATACTTCGTATTCGAGGGCTCGAGACCTATTCAAAAACCTCCCTAAACATTGATTTTCTATAACTTTAGGTTTTTTATTCGTTTTCATCTGAAATTTATGGATGCTGGACACTATTATCTCTATTATCGCTGTTCCGGATCATCATTTCGGAATTTGCCGATAAACTTCGTATTCGAGGGCTCGAGATCTATTCAAAAACCTCCCTGAACATTGATTTCCTATAACTTTAGGTTTTTTATTCGTTTTCATGTGAAATTGATGGATGCTGGACACTATTATCTCTATTATCGCTGGTCCAGATCATCATTTCGGAATTTGCTGATATACTTCGTATTCGAGGGCTCGAGACCTATTCAAAAACCTCCCTAAACATTGATTTTCTATAACTTTAGGTTTTTTATTCGTTTTCATCTGAAATTGATGGATGCTGGACAGTATTATCTCTATTATCGCTGTTCCGGATCATCATTTCGGAATTTGCTGATATACTTCGTATTCGAGGGCTCGAGACCTATTCAAAAACCTCCCTAAAGATTGATTTCCTATAACTTTAGGTTTTTTATTCGTTTTCATGTGAAATTGATGGATGCTGGACACTATTATCTCTATTATCGCTGGTCCAGATCATCATTTCGGAATTTGCTGATATACTTCGTATTCGAGGGCTCGAGACCTATCCAAAAACCTCCCTAAACATTAATTTCCCATAACTTTAGGTTTTTTATTCGTTTTCATCTGAAATTGATGGATGCTGGACACTATTATCTCTATTATCGCTGTTCCAGATCATCATTTAGGAATTTGCCGATATACTTCGTATTCGAGGGCTCGAGACCTATTCAAAAACCTCCCTAAACATTGATTTTCTATAACTTTAGGTTTTTTATTCGTTTTCATCTGAAATTGATGGATGCTGGACACTATTATCTCTATTATCGCTGTTCCGGATCATCATTTCGGAATTTGCCGATAAACTTCGTATTCGAGGGCTCGAGATCTATTCAAAAACCTCCCTGAACATTGATTTCCTATAACTTTAGGTTTTTTATTCGTTTTCATGTGAAATTGATGGATGCTGGACACTATTATCTCTATTATCGCTGGTCCAGATCATCATTTCGGAATTTGCTGATATACTTCGTATTCGAGGGCTCGAGACCTATTCAAAAACCTCCCTAAACATTGATTTTCTATAACTTTAGGTTTTTTATTCGTTTTCATCTGAAATTGATGGATGCTGGACAGTATTATCTCTATTATCGCTGTTCCGGATCATCATTTCGGAATTTGCTGATATACTTCGTATTCGAGGGCTCGAGACCTATTCAAAAACCTCCCTAAAGATTGATTTCCTATAACTTTAGGTTTTTTATTCGTTTTCATGTGAAATTGATGGATGCTGGACACTATTATCTCTATTATCGCTGGTCCAGATCATCATTTCGGAATTTGCTGATATACTTCGTATTCGAGGGCTCGAGACCTATCCAAAAACCTCCCTAAACATTAACTTCCCATAACTTTAGGTTTTTTATTCGTTTTCATCTGAAATTGATGGATGCTGGACACTATTATCTCTATTATCGCTGTTCCAGATCATCATTTCGGAATTTGCCGAAATACTTTGTATTCGAGGGCTCGAGACCTATTCAAAAACCTCCCTGAACATTGATTTCCTATAACTTTATGTTTTCAGTCGTTTTTCGATTAAAACGCCGAAATTGAATGAATCATCGACAATCGGCGTAAACTGGAGATTTTCGAGAGGAAATCTTTACCCTGAATCAGGATTGCTGAGTAGATTGATAAGATTCTCCTGTATTTGGCGAGACAAATGAAAAAAACTAACTTTTTCATATTATAAATCGAGGGATGCTGGCCACTATTATCTCTATTATCGCTGTTCCAGATCATCATTTCGGAATTTGCCGATATACTTTGTATTCGAGGGCTCGAGACCTATTCAAAAACCTCCCTAAACATTGATTTCCTATTACTTCAGGTTTTTTATTCGTTTTCATCTGAAATTGATGGATGCTGGACACTATTATCTCTATTATCGCTGGTCCAGATCATCATTTCGGAATTTGCTGATATACGTCGTATTCGAGGGCTCGAGACCTATTCAAAAACCTCCCTAAACATTGATTTCCTATAACTTTAGGTTTTTTATTCGTTTTCATCTGAAATTGATGGATGCTGGACACTATTATCTCTATTATCGCTGTTCCGGATCATCATTTCGGAATTTGCCGAAATACTTTGTATTCGAGGGCTCGAGATCTATTCAAAAACCTCCCTGAACATTGATTTCCTATAACTTTATGTTTTCAGTCGTTTTTCGATTAAAACGCCGAAATTGAATGAATCATCGACAATCAACGTAAACTGAAGGTTTTCGAGAGGAAATCTTTACCCTGAATCGGGATCGCTGAGTAGATTGATAAGATTCTCCTGTATTTGGCGAGACAAATGAAAAAAACTAACTTTATCATATTATAAATCGAGGGATGCTGGCCACTATTATCTCTATTATCGCTGTTCCAGATCATCATTTCGGAATTTGCTGATATACTTCGTATTCGAGGGCTCGAGACCTATTCAAAAACCTCCCTAAACATTAATTTCCCATAACTTTAGGTTTTTTATTCGTTTTCATCTGAAATTGATGGATGCTGGACACTATTATCTCTATTATCGCTGTTCCAGATCATCATTTAGGAATTTGCCGATATACTTCGTATTCGAGGGCTCGAGACCTATTCAAAAACCTCCCTAAACATTGATTTCCTATAACTTTAGGTTTTTTATTCGTTTTCATGTGAAATTGATGGATGCTGGACACTATTATCTCTATTATCGCTGGTCCAGATCATCATTTCGGAATTTGCTGATATACTTCGTATTCGAGGGCTCGAGACCTATTCAAAAACCTCCCTAAACATTAATTTCCCATAACTTTAGGTTTTTTATTCGTTTTCATCTGAAATTGATGGATGCTGGACACTATTATCTCTATTATCGCTGTTCCAGATCATCATTTAGGAATTTGCCGATATACTTCGTATTCGAGGGCTCGAGACCTATTCAAAAACCTCCCTAAACATTGATTTTCTATAACTTTAGGTTTTTTATTCGTTTTCATCTGAAATTTATGGATGCTGGACACTATTATCTCTATTATCGCTGTTCCGGATCATCATTTCGGAATTTGCCGATAAACTTCGTATTCGAGGGCTCGAGATCTATTCAAAAACCTCCCTGAACATTGATTTCCTATAACTTTAGGTTTTTTATTCGTTTTCATGTGAAATTGATGGATGCTGGACACTATTATCTCTATTATCGCTGGTCCAGATCATCATTTCGGAATTTGCTGATATACTTCGTATTCGAGGGCTCGAGACCTATTCAAAAACCTCCCTAAACATTGATTTTCTATAACTTTAGGTTTTTTATTCGTTTTCATCTGAAATTGATGGATGCTGGACAGTATTATCTCTATTATCGCTGTTCCGGATCATCATTTCGGAATTTGCTGATATACTTCGTATTCGAGGGCTCGAGACCTATTCAAAAACCTCCCTAAACATTGATTTCCTATAACTTTAGGTTTTTTATTCGTTTTCATGTGAAATTGATGGATGCTGGACACTATTATCTCTATTATCGCTGGTCCAGATCATCATTTCGGAATTTGCTGATATACTTCGTATTCGAGGGCTCGAGACCTATTCAAAAACCTCCCTAAACATTAATTTCCCATAACTTTAGGTTTTTTATTCGTTTTCATCTGAAATTGATGGATGCTGGACACTATTATCTCTATTATCGCTGTTCCAGATCATCATTTAGGAATTTGCCGATATACTTCGTATTCGAGGGCTCGAGACCTATTCAAAAACCTCCCTAAACATTGATTTTCTATAACTTTAGGTTTTTTATTCGTTTTCATCTGAAATTGATGGATGCTGGACACTATTATCTCTATTATCGCTGTTCCGGATCATCATTTCGGAATTTGCCGATAAACTTCGTATTCGAGGGCTCGAGATCTATTCAAAAACCTCCCTGAACATTGATTTCCTATAACTTTAGGTTTTTTATTCGTTTTCATGTGAAATTGATGGATGCTGGACACTATTATCTCTATTATCGCTGGTCCAGATCATCATTTCGGAATTTGCTGATATACTTCGTATTCGAGGGCTCGAGACCTATTCAAAAACCTCCCTAAACATTGATTTTCTATAACTTTAGGTTTTTTATTCGTTTTCATCTGAAATTGATGGATGCTGGACAGTATTATCTCTATTATCGCTGTTCCGGATCATCATTTCGGAATTTGCTGATATACTTCGTATTCGAGGGCTCGAGACCTATTCAAAAACCTCCCTAAAGATTGATTTCCTATAACTTTAGGTTTTTTATTCGTTTTCATGTGAAATTGATGGATGCTGGACACTATTATCTCTATTATCGCTGGTCCAGATCATCATTTCGGAATTTGCTGATATACTTCGTATTCGAGGGCTCGAGACCTATCCAAAAACCTCCCTAAACATTAACTTCCCATAACTTTAGGTTTTTTATTCGTTTTCATCTGAAATTGATGGATGCTGGACACTATTATCTCTATTATCGCTGTTCCAGATCATCATTTCGGAATTTGCCGAAATACTTTGTATTCGAGGGCTCGAGACCTATTCAAAAACCTCCCTGAACATTGATTTCCTATAACTTTATGTTTTCAGTCGTTTTTCGATTAAAACGCCGAAATTGAATGAATCATCGACAATCGGCGTAAACTGGAGATTTTCGAGAGGAAATCTTTACCCTGAATCAGGATTGCTGAGTAGATTGATAAGATTCTCCTGTATTTGGCGAGACAAATGAAAAAAACTAACTTTTTCATATTATAAATCGAGGGATGCTGGCCACTATTATCTCTATTATCGCTGTTCCAGATCATCATTTCGGAATTTGCCGATATACTTTGTATTCGAGGGCTCGAGACCTATTCAAAAACCTCCCTAAACATTGATTTCCTATTACTTCAGGTTTTTTATTCGTTTTCATCTGAAATTGATGGATGCTGGACACTATTATCTCTATTATCGCTGGTCCAGATCATCATTTCGGAATTTGCTGATATACGTCGTATTCGAGGGCTCGAGACCTATTCAAAAACCTCCCTAAACATTGATTTCCTATAACTTTAGGTTTTTTATTCGTTTTCATCTGAAATTGATGGATGCTGGACACTATTATCTCTATTATCGCTGTTCCGGATCATCATTTCGGAATTTGCCGAAATACTTTGTATTCGAGGGCTCGAGATCTATTCAAAATCCTCCCTGAACATTGATTTCCTATAACTTTATGTTTTCAGTCGTTTTTCGATTAAAACGCCGAAATTGAATGAATCATCGACAATCAACGTAAACTGAAGGTTTTCGAGAGGAAATCTTTACCCTGAATCGGGATCGCTGAGTAGATTGATAAGATTCTCCTGTATTTGGTGAGAAAAATAAAAAAAACTAACTTTTTCATATTTGAAATCGAGGGATGCTGGCCACTATTATCTCTATTATCGCTGTTCCAGATCATCATTTCAGAATTTGCCGATATACTTCGTATTCTAGGGCTCGAGACCTATTCAAAAACCTCCCTAAACATTGATTTCCTATAACTTTAGGTTTTTTATTCGTTTTCATGTGAAATTGATGGATGCTGGACACTATTATCTCTATTATCGCTGGTCCAGATCATCATTTCGGAATTTGCTGATATACTTCGTATTCGAGGGCTCGAGACCTATCCAAAAACCTCCCTAAACATCAACTTCCCATAACTTTAGGTTTTTTATTCGTTTTCATCTGAAATTGATGGATGCTGGACACTATTATCTCTATTATCGCTGTTCCAGATCATCATTTCGGAATTTGCCGATATAATTCGTATTCGAGGGCTCGAGATCTATTCAAAAACCTCCCTGAACATTGATTTCCTATAACTATGTTTTCAGTCGTTTTTCGATTAAAACGCCGAAATTGAATGAATCATCGACAATCGGCGTAAACTGGAGATTTTCGAGAGGAAATCTTCAACCTGAATCAGGATTGCTGAGTAGATTGATAAGATTCTCCTGTATTTGGCGAGACAAATGAAAAAAACTAACTTTTTCATATTATAAATCGAGGGATGCTGGCCACTATTATCTCTATTATCGCTGTTCCAGATCATCATTTCGGAATTTGCCGATATACTTTGTATTCGAGGGCTCGAGACCTATTCAAAAACCGCCCTAAACATTGATTTCCTATAACTTTAGGTTTTTTATTCGTTTTCATGTGAAATTGATGGATGCTGGAAACTATTATCTCTATTATCGCTGTTCCAGATCATCATTTCGGAATTTGCCGATATACTTCGTATTCGAGGGCTCGAGACCTATTCAAAAACCTCCCTAAACATTGATTTCCTATAACTTTAGGTTTTTTATTCGTTTTCATGTGATATTGATGGATGCTGGAAACTATTATCTCTATTATCGCTGTTCCAGATCATCATTTCGGAATTTGCCGATATACTTTGTATTCGAGGGCTCGAGACCTATTCAAAAACCTCCCTAAACATTGATTTCCTATAACTTTAGGTTTCCATTCGTTTTTCGATTAAAACGCCGAAATTGAATGAATCATCGACAATCAACGTAAACTAAAGATTTTCGAGAGGAAATCTGTACCCTGGATCGGAATCGTTGAGTAGTTTCATAGGATTCTCCTGTATTTGGCGAGAAAAATAAAAAAAAACTAACTTTTTCACTATTATCTCTAATACCGTTGCTCCAGATCATTATTTCGGAATTTGTCGATATACTTCGTATTTGAGGGCTCGAAAGCTATTCAAAAACCTCCCTAAACATTGATTTAATATAACTTCAGGTTTTCATTCGTTTTTCGATTAAATCGCCAAAATTGGATAAATCATCGACAATCGGCGTAAACTGAAGATTTTCGAAAGGAAATCTGTACCCTGAATCGGTATGGTTGAGTATATTCCTAAGATTTCCCCATATTTGGCGAGAAAAATAAAAGAAACTAACTTTTTCATATTTGTAATCGAGGGATGCTGGCCACTATTATCTTTAATACCGTTGGTCCAGATCATTATTTCGGAATTTGTCGATATACTTCGTATTTGAGGGCTCGAAACCTATTCAAAAACCTCCCTAAACATTGATTTCCTATAACTTTAGGTTTTCATTCGTTTTTCGATTAAATCGCCGAAATTGGATAAATCATCGACAATCGGCGTAAACTAGAGATTTTCGAGAGAAAATCTGTACCCCGGATCGAAATCGTTGAGTAGTTCCATAGGATTCTCCTGTATTTGGCGAGAAAAATGAAAAAAACTAACTTTTTCATATGTCTAATCGAGGGCTGCTGGCCACTATTATCTCTAATACCGTTGGTCCAGATCATTATTTCGGAATTTGTCGATATACTTCGTATTCCAGGGCTCGAAACCTATTCAAAAACCTTCCTAAACATTGATTTCCTATAACTTGAGGTTTTCATTCGATTTTCGATTAAATCGCCGAAATTGGATAAATCATCGACAATCGGCCTAACCTAAAGATTTTCGAGAGTAAATCTGTACCCTGAATCGGGATCGTTGAGTAGATTCATAGGATTTTCCTGTATTTCGCGAAAAAAATAAATAAAATGACACACCTTGACTCACCTTGACTCGCCTGACGACCCACCGTGACCTACCCAATGATACACCTCGATTCACCTTACGACTCACCTTGACCCACCCGATGACACACCTCGACTCACCTGACGACCCACCTTGACCCACTCGATGACACACCTCGACTCACCTGACGACACACCTCAAGTCACCTAATGACACACCTCGACTCACCTAATGACACACCTTGACCCACCCAATGACACACCTCGACTTACCCAATGACACACCTTGACTCACCTGACGACCCTACCTTGACCCACCCGATGACACACCTCGACTCACCCAATGACACACCTCGACTCACCTGACGACACACCTCAAGTCACCTAATGACACACCTCGACTCACCAAATGACACACCTCGACTCACCTGACGACCCACCTTGACCCACCCGATGACACACCTCGACTCACCTGACGACGTACCTTGACCCACCCGATGACACACCTCGACTTACCCGATGACACACCTCGACTCACCCAATGACACACCTTGACTCACCTGACGTATCACCTCGACACACCCAATGAAACACCTTGACCCACCTAATGACACTCCTCGACCCACTCGATGACACACCTCGACTCACCTTATGACACACCTCGACTCACCTAATGACACACCTCGACTCACCTAATGACACACCTCGTCTCACCTAATGACACACCTCGACTTACCTGATGACACACCTCGACTCACTCAATGACCTACCTCGACTCACCTAATGACACACCTCGACTCACCCAATGACACACCTCGACTCACCTGACGACACACTTCGACTGACCCAATGACACACCTCGACTTACCCAATGACACACCTCGACTCACCTGACGATACACCTCGACTCACCCAATGACACACCTTGACTCACCTGACGACACACGTCGACTCACCTTACGACACACCTCGACTCACCTGACGACACACCTCCACTTACCTTATGACACACCTCGACTCACCTGACGACCCACCTTGACCCACCCGATAACACACCTCGACTCACCCGATGACACACCTTGACTCACCTGACGACACACCTCGACTCACCTTACGACACACCTCGACTCACCTGACGACCCACTTTGACCCACCCGATAACACACCCCGACCCACACAATGACACACCGCGACTCACCTGACGTCACACCTCGACTCACCCGATGACACACCTCGACTCACCCGATGACACACCTCGACTCACCCGATGACACACTTCGACTCACCTGACGACCCACCTTGACCCACCCAATGACACACCTCGACTCAACGAATGACACACCTCGATTAACCTAATGACACACCTGGACTCACCTGACGACCGACCTCGACCCACCCAATGACACACCTTGACTCACCAAATGACACACCTTGACTCACCCAATGACACACCTTGACTCACCTGATCACCCACCTTGACCCACCCAATGACACACTTCGACTCACCCAATGACACACCTCGACTCAACTGACGACACACCTTGACCCACCCGATGACACACCTCGACTCACCCGATGACACACCTCGACTCACCTGACGACACACTTCGACTGACCCAATGACACACCTCGACTTACCCAATGACACACCTCGACTCACCTGACGACCCACCTTGACCCACCCGATAACACACCTCGACTCACCCGATGACACACTTTGACCTACCCGATGACACACCTCGACTCACCCAATGACACACCTTGACTCACCTGACGACACACCTCGACTCACCTAATGACACACCTTGACTCACCTGACGACCCACCTTGACTCACCCGATGACACACCTCGACTCACCTGACGACGTACCTTGACCCACCCGATGACACACCTCGACTTACCCGATGACACACCTCGACTCACCCAATGACACACCTTGACTCACCTGACGACACACCTCGTCTCACCCAATGACACACCTCGACTTACCTGATGACACACCTCGACTCGCTCAATGACCTACCTTGACTCACCTAATGACACACCTCGACTCACCCAATGACACACCTCGACTCACCTGACGACACACTTCGACTGACCCAATGACACACCACCTCGACTCACCTAATGACACACCTCGACTTACCTAATGACACACCTCGACTCACCGAATGACACACCTCGACTCACCTAATGACACACCTCGACTCACCCAATGACACACCTCGACTCACCTGACGACACACTTCGACTGACCCAATGACACACCACCTCGACTCACCTAATGACACACCTCGACTTACCTAATGACACACCTCGACTCACCGAATGACAGACCTCGACTCACCTAATGACACACCTCGACTTACCTAATGACACACCTCGACTCACCGAATGACACGGCTCGACTCACCTAATGACACACCTCGACTCACCTGACGATACACCTTGACTCACCCAATGACCTACCTCGACTCACCCGATGACACACCTCGACTCACCTGACGACCCACCTCGACACACCCAATGACACACCTTGACCCACCTAATGACACTCCTCGACTCACCCGATGACACACCTCGACTCACCTTATGACACACCTCGACTCACCTAATGACACACCTCGACTCACCTAATGACACACCTCGTCTCACCTAATGACACACCTCGACTTACCTGATGACACACCTTGACTCACTCAATGACCTACCTCGACTCACCTAATGACACACCTCGACTCACCTGACGACACACTTCGACTGACCCAATGATACACCACCTCGACTCACCTAATGACACACCTCGACTTACCTAATGACACACCTCGACTCACCGAATGACACACCTCGACTCACCTAATGACACACCTCGACTTACCTAATGACACACCTCGACTCACCGAATGACACACCTCGACTCACCTAATGACACACCTCGACTTACCTAATGACACACCTCGACTCACCGAATGACACACCTTGACTCACCTAATGACACACCTCGACTCACCCAATGACACACCTTGACTCACCTGACGACACACCTCGACTCACCTGACGACCCACCTTGACCCACCCGATAACACACCCCGACCCACCCAATGACACACCCCGACTCACCTGACGACTCACCTTGACCCACCCAATGACACACCTCGACTTAACCGATGACACACCTCGACTTACCCGATGACACACCTCGACTCACCCAATGACACACCTTGACTCACCTGACGTCACACCTCGACTCACCCGATGACACACCTCGACTCACCCGATGACACACCTCGACTCACCCGATGACACACTTCGACTCACCTGACGACCCACCTTGACCCACCCAATGACACACCTCGACTCAACGAATGACACACCTCGATTAACCTAATGACACACCTGGACTCACCTGACGACCGACCTCGACCCACCCAATGACACACCTTGACTCACCAAATGACACACCTTGACTCACCCAATGACACACCTTGACTCACCTGATCACCCACCTTGACCCACCCAATGACACACTTCGACTCACCCAATGACACACCTCGACTCAACTGACGACACACCTTGACCCACCCGATGACACACCTCGACTCACCCGATGACACACCTCGACTCACCTGACGACACACTTCGACTGACCCAATGACACACCTCGACTTACCCAATGACACACCTCGACTCACCTGACGACCCACCTTGACCCACCCGATAACACACCTCGACTCACCCGATGACACACTTTGACCTACCCGATGACACACCTCGACTCACCCAATGACACACCTTGACTCACCTGACGACACACCTCGACTCACCTAATGACACACCTTGACTCACCTGACGACCCACCTTGACTCACCCGATGACACACCTCGACTCACCTGACGACGTACCTTGACCCACCCGATGACACACCTCGACTTACCCGATGACACACCTCGACTCACCCGATGACACACCTCGACTCACCTGACGACACACTTCGACTGACCCAATGACACACCACCTCGACTCACCTAATGACACACCTCGACTTACCTAATGACACACCTCGACTCACCGAATGACAGACCTCGACTCACCTAATGACACACCTCGACTTACCTAATGACACACCTCGACTCACCGAATGACACGGCTCGACTCACCTAATGACACACCTCGACTCACCTGACGATACACCTTGACTCACCCAATGACCTACCTCGACTCACCCGATGACACACCTCGACTCACCTGACGACCCACCTCGACACACCCAATGACACACCTTGACCCACCTAATGACACTCCTCGACTCACCCGATGACACACCTCGACTCACCTTATGACACACCTCGACTCACCTAATGACACACCTCGACTCACCTAATGACACACCTCGTCTCACCTAATGACACACCTCGACTTACCTGATGACACACCTTGACTCACTCAATGACCTACCTCGACTCACCTAATGACACACCTCGACTCACCTGACGACACACTTCGACTGACCCAATGATACACCACCTCGACTCACCTAATGACACACCTCGACTTACCTAATGACACACCTCGACTCACCGAATGACACACCTCGACTCACCTAATGACACACCTCGACTTACCTAATGACACACCTCGACTCACCGAATGACACACCTCGACTCACCTGACGACCCACCTTGACCCACCCGATAACACACCCCGACCCACCCAATGACACACCCCGACTCACCTGACGACTCACCTTGACCCACCCAATGACACACCTCGACTTAACCGATGACACACCTCGACTTACCCGATGACACACCTCGACTCACCCAATGACACACCTTGACTCACCTGACGACACACCTCGACTCACCTTACGACACACCTCGACTCACCTGACGACCCACCTTGACCCACCCGATAACACACCCCGACCCACCCAATGACACACCCCGACTCACCTGACGACACACCTCGACTCACCCGATGACACACCTTGACTCACCCAACGACCTACCTCGACTCACCCAATGACACACCTTGACTCACCCAATGACACACCTCGACTCACCTGACGACTCACCTTGACCCACCCAATGACACACCTCGACTTACCCGATGACACACCTCGATTCACCCGATGACACACCTCGACTCACCCAATGACACACCTTGACTCACCTGACGACACACCTCGACTCACCTTATGACACACCTCGACTCACCTAATGACACACCTCGACTCACCTAATGACACACCTCGTCTCACCTTATGACACACCTCGACTTACCTGATGACACACCTCGACTCACTCAATGACCTACCTCGACTCACCTAATGACACACCTCGACTCACCCAATGACACACCTCGACTCACCTGACGACTCACCTTGACCCACCCAATGACACACCTCGACTTACCCAATGACACACCTTGACTCACCTGACGACCCTACCTTGACCCACCCGATGACACACCTCGACTCACCCAATGACACACCTCGACTCACCTGACGACACACCTCAAGTCACCTAATGACACACTTAGACTCACCAAATGACACACCTCGACTCACCTGACGACCCACCTTGACCCACCCGATGACACACCTCGACTCACCTGACGACGTACCTTGACCCACCCGATGACACACCTCGACTTACCCGATGACACACCTCGACTCACCCAATGACACACCTTGACTCACCTGACGACCCACCTCGACACACCCAATGACACACCTTGACCCACCTAATGACACCCTTCGACCCACTCGATGACACACCTCGACTCACCTTATGACACACCTCGACTCACCTAATGACACACCTCGACTCACCTAATGACACACCTCGTCTCACCTAATGACACACCTCGACTTACCTGATGACACACCTCGACTCACTCAATGACCTACCTCGACTCACCTAATGACACACCTCGACTCACCCAATGACACACCTCGACTCACCTGACGACACACTTCGACTGACCCAATGACACACCTCGACTTACCCAATGACACACCTCGACTCACCTGACGATACACCTCGACTCACCCAATGACACACCTTGACTCACCTGACGACACACCTCGACTCACCTTACGACACACCTCGACTCACCTGACGACACACCTCCACTCACCTTATGACACACCTCGACTCACCTGACGACCCACCTTGACCCACCCGATAACACACCTCGACTCACCCGATGACACACTTTGACCTACCCGATGACACACCTCGACTCACCCAATGACACACCTTGACTCACCTGACGACACACCTCGACTCACCTTACGACACACCTCGACTCACCTGACGACCCACCTTGACCCACCCGATAACACACCCCGACCCACCCGATGACACACCTCGACTTACCCGATGACACACCTCGACTCACCCAATGACACACCTTGACTCACCTGACGACCCACCGTGACCTAACCAATGATACACCTCGATTCACCTGGATTAAAGATCACTTGGGTTGAAAATCACTTAGGTTGGAAATCACTCGAGTTGGAAATCACTTGGGTTAAAGATCACTCGAGTTGAAAGTCACTCGAGTCAGAAATCACTCGGGTTAGAAATCACTTGAGTTGGAAATCACTTGGGTTGAATATCACTCGAATTAAAAATCACTCAAATTGGAAATCACTTGGGTTAAAAATCACTTGAGTTGGAAATCACTTAAGTTGGAAATCACTCAAGTTGGAAATCACTTGGGTTAAAGATCACTCGAGTTGAAAATCACTCGAGTCAGAAATCACTCGAGTTGGAAATCACTTGGGTTAGAAATCACTTAAGTTAAAAATGACTTGAGTTAGAAATCACTCGGGTGAGAAATCACTCGAGTGGGAAATCACTTGGTTAAAGATCACTCGAGTTAAAAATCACTCGAGTTGAAAATCACTTGAGTTAAAAATCACTTGAGATGGAAATCACTCGAGTTGAAAATCACTTGAGTTAAAAATAACTCAAGTTGGAAATCACTTGGGTTATGAATCACTTGAGTTAGAAATCACTCGAGTTGAAAATCACTTGGGTTAGAAATCACTTGAGTTGAAAATCACTTCAGTTGAAGATCACTCGAATTAAAAATCACTCAAATTGGAAATCACTCGGGTTGAAAATCACTTGAGTTGGAAATCACTTAAGTTGGAAATCACTCAAGTTGGAAATCACTTGGGTTAAAGATCACTCGAGTTGAAAATCACTCGAGTCAGAAATCACTCGAGCTGGAAATCACTTGGGTTAGAAATCACTTAAGTTAAAAATGACTTGAGTTAGAAATCACTCGGCTGAGAAATCACTCGAGTGGGAAATCACTTGGGTTAGAAATCACTTAAGTTAAAAATGACTTGAGTTAGAAATCACTCCGGTTAGACATCACTTAAGTTGGAAATCACTCGGGTTGAAGATCACTCGAATTAAAAATCACTCAAATTGGAAATCACTTGGGTTAAAAATCACTTGAGTTGGAAATCACTTGGGTTGAAAATCACTCGAGTCAGAAATCACTCGAGTTAGACATCACTTGGGTAAGAAATCACTCAAGTTAAAAATCACTCGAGTTGGAAATCACTCGGGTTATAAATCACTTGAGTTAGAAATCACTCGAGTGGGAAATCACTTGGATTAAAGATCACTTGAGTTGAAAATCACTTAAGTTGGAAATCACTCGAGTTGGAAATCACTTGGGTTAAAGATCACTCGAGTTGAAAATCACTCGAGTCAGAAATCACTCGAGTTAGAAATCACTTGGGTTAGAAATCACTTGAGTTAAGAATGACTTGAGTTAGAAATCACTCGGCTGAGAAATCACTCGCGTGGGAAATCACTTGGATTGAAGATCACTCGAGTTAAAAATCACTTGAGTTGAAAATCAATTGAGTTGAAAATCACTCAAGTTGGAAATCACTTGGGTTATGAATCACTTGAGTTAGAAATCACTTAAGTTGAAAATCACGTGAATGAGAAATCACTTGAGTTGAAAATCACTTGAGTTGGAAATCACTCGAGTTGGAAATCACTTGTGTTAAAGATCACTCGAGTTGAAAATCACTCGAGTCAGAAATCACTCGAGTTAGAAAACACTTGGGTAAGAAATCAATTGAGTTAGAAATCACTCGAGTTCAAAGTCACGTGGGTTAGAAATCACTTGAGTTGAAAATCACTTAAGTTGGAAATCACTCGAGTTGGAAATCACTTGAGTTAAGAATAACTCAAGTTGGAAATCACTTGGGTTATGAATCACTCGAATTAAAAATCACTCAAATTGGAAATCACTTGGGTTAAAAATCACTTGAGTTGGAAATCACTTAAGTTGGAAATCACTCAAGTTGGAAATCACTTGGGTTAAAGATCACTCGAGTTGAAAATCACTCGAGTCAGAAATCACTCGAGTTGGAAATCACTTGGGTTAGAAATCACTTAAGTTAAAAATGACTTGAGTTAGAAATCACTCGGGTGAGAAATCACTCGAGTGGGAAATCACTTGGTTAAAGATCACTCGAGTTAAAAATCACTCGAGTTGAAAATCACTTGAGTTAAAAATCACTTGAGATGGAAATCACTCGAGTTGAAAATCACTTGAGTTAAAAATAACTCAAGTTGGAAATCACTTGGGTTATGAATCACTTGAGTTAGAAATCACTCGAGTTGAAAATCACTTGGGTTAGAAATCACTTGAGTTGAAAATCACTTCAGTTGAAGATCACTCGAATTAAAAATCACTCAAATTGGAAATCACTCGGGTTGAAAATCACTTGAGTTGGAAATCACTTAAGTTGGAAATCACTCAAGTTGGAAATCACTTGGGTTAAAGATCACTCGAGTTGAAAATCACTCGAGTCAGAAATCACTCGAGTTGGAAATCACTTGGGTTAGAAATCACTTAAGTTAAAAATGACTTGAGTTAGAAATCACTCGGGTGAGAAATCACTCGAGTGGGAAATCACTTGGTTAAAGATCACTCGAGTTAAAAATCACTCGAGTTGAAAATCACTTGAGTTAAAAATCACTTGAGTTGGAAATCACTCGAGTTGGAAATCACTTGAGTTAAAAATAACTCAAGTTGGAAATCACTTGGGTTATAAATCACTTGAGTTAGAAATCACTCGAGTTGAAAATCACTTGGGTTAGAAATCACTTGAGTTGAAAATCACTTAAGTTGGAAATCACTCAAGTCAGAAATCACTCGAGTTAGAAATCACTTGGGTTAGAAATCACTTAAGTTAAAAATGACTTGAGTTAGAAATCACTCCGGTTAGACATCACTTAAGTTGGAAATCACTCGGGTTGAAGATCACTCGAATTAAAAATCACTCAAATTGGAAATCACTTGGGTTAAAAATCACTTGAGTTGGAAATCACTTGGGTTGAAAATCACTCGAGTCAGAAATCACTCGAGTTAGACATCACTTGGGTAAGAAATCACTCAAGTTAAAAATCACTCGAGTTGGAAATCACTCGGGTTATAAATCACTTGAGTTAGTAATTATTGGAGTTGGAAATCACTCGAGTTGAAAATCACTTGTGTTGAAGATCACTCGAGTTGAAAATCGTTCGAGTCAGAAATCACTCGAGTTAAAAATCACTTGGGTAAGAAATCACTCAAGTTAAAAATCACTCGAGTTGGAAATCACTCGGGTTATAAATCACTTGAGTTAGAAATCATTCGAGTGGGAAATCACTTGGATTAAAGATCACTTGAGTTGAAAATCACTTAAGTTGGAAATCACTCGAGTTGGAAATCACTTGGGTTAAAGATCACTCGAGTTGAAAATCACTCGAGTCAGAAATCACTCGAGTTAGAAATCACTTGGGTTAGAAATCACTTGAGTTAAGAATGACTTGAGTTAGAAATCACTCGGCTGAGAAATCACTCGCGTGGGAAATCACTTGGATTGAAGATCACTCGAGTTAAAAATCACTTGAGTTGAAAATCAATTGAGTTGAAAATCACTCAAGTGGATATCAAGGATATCAGGGATATCAAGGATATCAGGGATATCAAGGATATCAGGGATATCAAGGATATCAGGGATATCAAGGATATAATATCAATGATATTAAGGATATCCGAGGATATCTTATGATCGTCATCGTCACCGTCACCGTCACCGTCACCTTCACCGTCACCGTCACCGTCACCGTCACCGTCACCGTCACCGCCACCGCCACCGCCACCGTCACCGCCACCGCCACCGCCACCGCCGTCGCCGTCGCCGTCGCCACCGCCACCGCCACCGCCACCGCCACCGCCACGTTCACCGTCACCGTCACCGTCACCGTCTCCGTCACCGTCAACGTCACCGTCACCGTCACCGTCACCGTCACCTTCACCGTCACCGTCACCGTCACTGTCGCCGTCACCGTAACCGTCACCGTCACCGTCACCGTCACCGTCACCGTCACCGCCACCGCCACCGCCACCGTCACCGCCACCGCCACCGCCACCGCCGTCGCCGTCGCCGTCGCCACCGCCACCGCCACCGCCACCGCCACCGCCACCGCCACGTTCACCGTCACCGTCACCGTCACCGTCTCCGTCACCGTCAACGTCACCGTCACCGTCACCGTCACCGTCACCTTCACCGTCACCGTCACCGTCACTGTCGCCGTCACCGTCACCGTCACCGTCACCGTCACCGTCACCGTCACCGTTACCGTCACCGTTACCGTCACCGTCGCCGTCACCGTCACCGTCACCGTCACCGTCACCGTTACCGTCACCGTTACCGTCACCGTCGCCGTCACCGTCACCGTCAACGTCACCGTCACCGTCGGCGTCACCGTCACCGTCACCGTCACCGTTACCGTCACCGAAACCGCCACCGCGACCATTATCATCATCATCTTCATCATCATCATCACCATTACCATCATCATCATTATCACTATCATTATCATTACCATCATAACCATCAAGGGATATCATCATAACCATCAAGGAATATCATCACCATCAAGGATATCAAGGATATCAGGGATATCAAGGATATCAGGGATATCAAGGATATCAGGGATATCAGGGATATCAGGGATATCAGGGATATCAGGGATATCAGGGATATCAGGGATATCTGGGATATGAGGGATATCAGGGATATCAGGGATATCAGGGACATCAAGGATATCAGGGATATCAAGGATATCAGGGATATCAAGGATATCAGAAATATCAGGGATATCAGGGATATCAGGGATATCAGAGATATCAGAAATATCAGAAATATCAGGGATATCAGGGATATCAGGGATACCAAGGATATCAGGGATATCAAGAATATCAGGGATATCAAGGATATCAGGGATATCAGGGATATCAAGGATATCAGGGATATCAAGGATATCAGGGATATCAAGGATATCAGGGATATCGATGATATCAGGGATATCGAGGATATCAGGTATTTCAAGGATATCAGTGATATCAGGGATATCAGGAATATCAGGGATATCAAGCATATCAGGGATATCAAGGATATCAGGGATATCAGGGATATCAGGGATATCAGGGATATCAGGGATATCAGGGATATCAGGGATATCAGGGATATCAGGGATATCAGGGATATCAGGGATATCAGGGATATCAGGGATATCAGGGATATCAGGGATATCAGGGATATCAGGGATATCAGGGATATCAGGGATATCAGGGATATCAGGGATATCAAGGATATCAGGGATATCAAGGATATCAGGGATATCAAGGATATCAGAAATATCGAGGATATCAGGGATATCAGGGATATCAGGGATATCAGGGATATCAGGGACATCAAGGATATCAGGGATATCAAGGATATCAGGGATATCAAGAATATCAGGGATATCAGGGATATCAGGGATATCAGGGATATCAAGAATATCAGGGATATCAGGGATATCAGGGATATCAGGGATATCGGGGATATCAGGGATATCGGAGATATCAGGGATATCGGAGATATCAGGGATATCAGGGATATCAGATATATCACGGATATCAGGGGTATCAGGGATATTGAGGATATCAGGGATATCGAGGATATCAGGGATATCAAGGATATCAGGGATATCAGGGATATTAGGGACATCAGGGATATCAGGGATATCAGGGATATCAAGGATATCAGGGATATCAGGGATATCAAGGATATCAGGGATATTAGGAATATCAGGGATATCAGGGATATCAGGGATATCAGGGATATCAGGGATATCAGGGATATCAGGGATATCAGGGATATCAGGGATATCAGGGATATCAGGGATATCAGGGATATCAGGGATATCAGGGATATCAGGAATATCAGGGATATCAGGGATATCAGGGATATCAGGGATATCAGGAATATCAGGAATATCAGGGATATCAGGGATATCAGGGATATTAGGGATATCAGGGATATCGAGGATATCAGGGATATCAAGGATATCAGGGAAATCAGGGATATCAGGGACATCAGGGATATCAGGGATATCAGGGATATCAAGGATATCAGGGATATCAGGGATATCAAGGATGTCAGGGATATTAGGAATATCAGGGATATCAGGGATATCAGGGATATGAGGGATATCAGGGATATCAGGGATATCAGGGATATCAGGGATATCAGGAATATCAGGAATATCAGGGATATCAAGGATATCAGGGATATCAGGGATATCAGGGATATCAGGGATATCAGGGATATCAGGGATATCAGGGATATCAGGGATATCAGGAATATCAGGGATATCAAGGATATCAGGGATATCAAGGATATCAGGGATATCAAGGATATCAGGGATATCAAGGATATCAGGGATATCAAGGATATCAGGGATATCAAGGATATCAGGGATATCAAGGATATCAGGGATATCAAGGATATCAGGGATATCAAGGATATCAGGGATATCAAGGATATCAGGGATATCAAGGATATCAGGGATATCAAGGATATCAGGGATATCAAGGATATCAGGGATATCACGGATATCAGGGATATCAAGGATATCAGGGATATCAAGGATATCAGGGATATCAAGGATATCAGGGATATCAAGGATATCAGGGATATCAAGGATATCAGGGATATCAAGGATATCAGGGATATCAGGGATATCAGGGATATCAGGGATATCAGGGATATCAGGGATAGCAGGGATATCGAGGATATCAGGGATATCAAGGATATCAGGGAAATCAGGGATATCAGGGACATCAGGGATATCAGGGATATCAGGGATATCAAGGATATCAGGGATATCAGGGATATCAAGGACGTCAGGGATATTAGGAATATCAGGGATATCAGGGATATCAGGGATATCAGGGATATCAAGCATATCAGGGATATCAAGGATATCAGGGATATCAAGGATATCAGGGATATCAGGGATATCAGGGATATCAGGGATATCAGGGATATCAGGGATATCAGGGATATCAGGGATATCAGGGATATCAGGGATATCAGGGATATCAGGGATATCAGGGATATCAGGGATATCAGGGATATCAGGGATATCAGGGATATCAGGGATATCAGGGATATCAGGGATATCAGGGATATCAGGGATATCAGGGATATCAGGGATATCAGGGATATCAAGGATATCAGGGATATCAAGGATATCAGGGATATCAAGGATATCAGGGATATCAAGGATATCAGGGATATCAAGGATATCAGGGATATCAAGGATATCAGGGATATCAAGGATATCAGGGATATCAAGGATATCAGGGATATCAAGGATATCAGGGATATCAAGGATATCAGGGATATCAAGGATATCAGGGATATCAAGGATATCAGGGATATCGAGGATATCAGGGATATCAGGGATATCAGGGATATCAGGGATATCAGGGACATCAAGGATATCAAGGATATCAAGGATATCAGGGATATCAAGAATATCAGGGATATCAGGGATATCAAGAATATCAGGGATATCAGGGATATCAGGGATATCAGGGATATCAGGGATATCAGGGATATCAGGGATATCAGGGATATCAGGGATATCAGGGATATCAGGGATATCAGGAATATCAGGGATATCAAGGATATCAGGGATATCAAGGATATCAGGGATATCAAGGATATCAGGGATATCAAGGATATCAGGGATATCGAGGATATCAGGGATATCAGGGATATCAGGGATATCAGGGATATCAGGGACATCAAGGATATCAAGGATATCGAGGATATCAGGGATATCAAGAATATCAGGGATATCAGGGATATCAGGGATATCAGGGATATCAAGAATATCAGGGATATCAGGGATATCAGGGATATCAGGGATATCAGGGATATCAGGGATATCAGGGATATCAGGGATATCAGGGATATCAGGGATATCAGGGATATCAGGGATATCAGGGATATCAGGAATATCAGGGATATCAAGGATATCAGGGATATCAAGGATATCAGGGATATCAAGGATATCAGGGATATCAAGGATATCAGGGATATCAAGGATATCAGGGATATCAAGGATATCAGGGATATCAAGGATATCAGGGATATCAAGGATATCAGGGATATCAAGGATATCAGGGATATCAAGGATATCAGGGATATCAAGGATATCAGGGATATCAAGGATATCAGGGATATCAAGGATATCAGGGATATCAGGGATATCAGGGATATCAGGGATATCAGGGATATCAGGGATAGCAGGGATATCGAGGATATCAGGGATATCAAGGATATCAGGGAAATCAGGGATATCAGGGACATCAGGGATATCAGGGATATCAGGGATATCAAGGATATCAGGGATATCAGGGATATCAAGGACGTCAGGGATATTAGGAATATCAGGGATATCAGGGATATCAGGGATATCAGGGATATCAGGGATATCAGGGATATCAAGGATATCAGGGATATCAAGGATATCAGGGATATCAAGGATATCAGGGATATCAAGGATATCAGGGATATCGAGGATATCAGGGATATCAGGGATATCAGGGATATCAGGGATATCAGGGACATCAAGGATATCAAGGATATCAAGGATATCAGGGATATCAAGAATATCAGGGATATCAGGGATATCAGGGATATCAGGGATATCAAGAATATCAGGGATATCAGGGATATCAGGGATATCAGGGATATCAGGGATATCAGGGATATCAGGGATATCAGGGATATCAGGGATATCAGGAATATCAGGGATATCAAGGATATCAGGGATATCAAGGATATCAGGGATATCAAGGATATCAGGGATATCAAGGATATCAGGGATATCAAGGATATCAGGGATATCAAGGATATCAGGGATATCACGGATATCAGGGATATCAAGGATATCAGGGATATCAAGGATATCAGGGATATCAAGGATATCAGGGATATCAAGGATATCAGGGATATCAAGGATATCAGGGATATCAAGGATATCAGGGATATCAAGGATATCAGGGATATCAGGGATATCAGGGATATCAGGGATATCAGGGATAGCAGGGATATCGAGGATATCAGGGATATCAAGGATATCAGGGAAATCAGGGATATCAGGGACATCAGGGATATCAGGGATATCAGGGATATCAAGGATATCAGGGATATCAGGGATATCAAGGACGTCAGGGATATTAGGAATATCAGGGATATCAGGGATATCAGGGATATGAGGGATATCAGGGATATCAGGGATATCAGGGATATCAGGGATATCAGGAATATCAGGAATATCAGGGATATCAAGGATATCAGGGATATCAGGGATATCAGGGATATCAGGGATATCAGGGATATCAGGGATATCAGGGATATCAGGGATATCAGGGATATCAGGGATATCAGGAATATCAGGAATATCAGGGATATCAAGGATATCAGGGATATCAGGGATATCAGGGATATCAGGGATATCAGGGATATCAAGCATATCAGGGATATCAAGGATATCAGGGATATCAAGGATATCAGGGATATCAGGGATATCAGGGATATCAGGGATATCAGGGATATCAGGGATATCAGGGATATCAGGGATATCAGGGATATCAGGGATATCAGGGATATCAGGGATATCAGGGATATCAGGGATATCAGGGATATCAGGGATATCAGGGATATCAGGGATATCAGGGATATCAAGGATATCAGGGATATCAAGGATATCAGGGATATCAAGGATATCAGGGATATCAAGGATATCAGGGATATCGAGGATATCAGGGATATCAGGGATATCAGGGATATCAGGGATATCAGGGACATCAAGGATATCAAGGATATCAAGGATATCAGGGATATCAAGAATATCAGGGATATCAGGGATATCAGGGATATCAGGGATATCAGGGATATCAGGGATATCAGGGATATCAGGGATATCAGGGACATCAAGGATATCAAGGATATCAAGGATATCAGGGATATCAAGAATATCAGGGATATCAGGGATATCAGGGATATCAGGGATATCAAGAATATCAGGGATATCAGGGATATCAGGGATATCAGGGATATCAGGGATATCAGGGATATCAGGGATATCAGGGATATCAGGGATATCAGGGATATCAGGGATATCAGGAATATCAGGGATATCAGGGATATCAGGGACATCAAGGATATCAAGGATATCGAGGATATCAGGGATATCAAGAATATCAGGGATATCAGGGATATCAGGGATATCAGGGATATCAAGAATATCAGGGATATCAGGGATATCAGGGATATCAGGGATATCAGGGATATCAGGGATATCAGGGATATCAGGGATATCAGGGATATCAGGGATATCAGGGATATCAGGAATATCAGGGATATCAAGGATATCAGGGATATCAAGGATATCAGGGATATCAAGGATATCAGGGATATCAAGGATATCAGGGATATCAAGGATATCAGGGATATCAAGGATATCAGGGATATCAAGGATATCAGGGATATCAAGGATATCAGGGATATCAAGGATATCAGGGATATCAAGGATATCAGGGATATCAAGGATATCAGGGATATCAGGGATATCAGGGATATCAGGGATATCAGGGATATCAGGGATAGCAGGGATATCGAGGATATCAGGGATATCAAGGATATCAGGGAAATCAGGGATATCAGGGACATCAGGGATATCAGGGATATCAGGGATATCAAGGATATCAGGGATATCAGGGATATCAAGGACGTCAGGGATATTAGGAATATCAGGGATATCAGGGATATCAGGGATATCAGGGATATCAGGGATATCAGGGATATCAAGGATATCAGGGATATCAAGGATATCAGGGATATCAAGGATATCAGGGATATCAAGGATATCAGGGATATCGAGGATATCAGGGATATCAGGGATATCAGGGATATCAGGGATATCAGGGACATCAAGGATATCAAGGATATCAAGGATATCAGGGATATCAAGAATATCAGGGATATCAGGGATATCAGGGATATCAGGGATATCAAGAATATCAGGGATATCAGGGATATCAGGGATATCAGGGATATCAGGGATATCAGGGATATCAGGGATATCAGGGATATCAGGGATATCAGGGATATCAGGGATATCAGGAATATCAGGGATATCAAGGATATCAGGGATATCAAGGATATCAGGGATATCAAGGATATCAGGGATATCAAGGATATCAGGGATATCAAGGATATCAGGGATATCAAGGATATCAGGGATATCAAGGATATCAGGGATATCAAGGATATCAGGGATATCAAGGATATCAGGGATATCAAGGATATCAGGGATATCACGGATATCAGGGATATCAAGGATATCAGGGATATCAAGGATATCAGGGATATCAAGGATATCAGGGATATCAAGGATATCAGGGATATCAAGGATATCAGGGATATCAAGGATATCAGGGATATCAAGGATATCAGGGATATCAGGGATATCAGGGATATCAGGGATATCAGGGATATCAGGGATAGCAGGGATATCGAGGATATCAGGGATATCAAGGATATCAGGGAAATCAGGGATATCAGGGACATCAGGGATATCAGGGATATCAGGGATATCAAGGATATCAGGGATATCAGGGATATCAAGGACGTCAGGGATATTAGGAATATCAGGGATATCAGGGATATCAGGGATATGAGGGATATCAGGGATATCAGGGATATCAGGGATATCAGGGATATCAGGAATATCAGGAATATCAGGGATATCAAGGATATCAGGGATATCAGGGATATCAGGGATATCAGGGATATCAGGGATATCAGGGATATCAGGGATATCAGGGATATCAGGGATATCAGGGATATCAGGAATATCAGGAATATCAGGGATATCAAGGATATCAGGGATATCAGGGATATCAGGGATATCAGGGATATCAGGGATATCAAGCATATCAGGGATATCAAGGATATCAGGGATATCAAGGATATCAGGGATATCAGGGATATCAGGGATATCAGGGATATCAGGGATATCAGGGATATCAGGGATATCAGGGATATCAGGGATATCAGGGATATCAGGGATATCAGGGATATCAGGGATATCAGGGATATCAGGGATATCAGGGATATCAGGGATATCAGGGATATCAGGGATATCAGGGATATCAAGGATATCAGGGATATCAAGGATATCAGGGATATCAAGGATATCAGGGATATCAAGGATATCAGGGATATCGAGGATATCAGGGATATCAGGGATATCAGGGATATCAGGGATATCAGGGACATCAAGGATATCAAGGATATCAAGGATATCAGGGATATCAAGAATATCAGGGATATCAGGGATATCAGGGATATCAGGGATATCAGGGATATCAGGGATATCAGGGATATCAAGAATATCAGGGATATCAGGGATATCAGGGATATCAGGGATATCAGGGATATCAAGGATATCAGGGATATCAAGGATATCAGGGATATCAAGGATATCAGGGATATCAAGGATATCAGGGATATCAAGGATATCAGGGATATCAAGGATATCAGGGATATCAAGGATATCAGGGATATCAAGGATATCAGGGATATCAAGGATATCAGGGATATCAAGGATATCAGGGATATCAAGGATATCAGGGATATCGAGGATATCAGGGATATCAGGGATATCAGGGATATCAGGGATATCAGGGACATCAAGGATATCAAGGATATCAAGGATATCAGGGATATCAAGAATATCAGGGATATCAGGGATATCAGGGATATCAGGGATATCAAGAATATCAGGGATATCAGGGATATCAGGGATATCAGGGATATCAGGGATATCAGGGATATCAGGGATATCAGGGATATCAGGGATATCAGGGATATCAGGGATATCAGGGATATCAGGGATATCAGGGATATCAGGAATATCAGGGATATCAAGGATATCAGGGATATCAAGGATATCAGGGATATCAAGGATATCAGGGATATCAAGGATATCAGGGATATCAAGGATATCAGGGATATCAAGGATATCAGGGATATCAAGGATATCAGGGATATCAAGGATATCAGGGATATCAAGGATATCAGGGATATCAAGGATATCAGGGATATCACGGATATCAGGGATATCAAGGATATCAGGGATATCAAGGATATCAGGGATATCAAGGATATCAGGGATATCAAGGATATCAGGGATATCAAGGATATCAGGGATATCAAGGATATCAGGGATATCAAGGATATCAGGGATATCAAGGATATCAGGGATATCAAGGATATCAGGGATATCAGGGATATCAGGGATATCAGGGATATCAGGGATATCAGGGATATCAGGGATATCAGGGATAGCAGGGATATCGAGGATATCAGGGATATCAAGGATATCAGGGAAATCAGGGATATCAGGGACATCAGGGATATCAGGGACATCAGGGATATCAAGGATATCAGGGATATCAGGGATATCAAGGACGTCAGGGATATTAGGAATATCAGGGATATCAGGGATATCAGGGATATGAGGGATATCAGGGATATCAGGGATATCAGGGATATCAGGGATATCAGGAATATCAGGAATATCAGGGATATCAAGGATATCAGGGATATCAGGGATATCAGGGATATCAGGGATATCAGGGATATCAGGGATATCAGGGATATCAGGGATATCAGGGATATCAGGAATATCAGGAATATCAGGGATATCAAGGATATCAGGGATATCAGGGATATCAGGGATATCAGGGATATCAGGGATATCAAGCATATCAGGGATATCAAGGATATCAGGGATATCAAGGATATCAGGGATATCAGGGATATCAGGGATATCAGGGATATCAGGGATATCAGGGATATCAGGGATATCAGGGATATCAGGGATATCAGGGATATCAGGGATATCAGGGATATCAGGGATATCAGGGATATCAGGGATATCAGGGATATCAGGGATAGCAGGGATATCGAGGATATCAGGGATATCAAGGATATCAGGGAAATCAGGGATATCAGGGACATCAGGGATATCAGGGATATCAGGGATATCAAGGATATCAGGGATATCAGGGATATCAAGGACGTCAGGGATATTAGGAATATCAGGGATATCAGGGATATCAGGGATATCAGGGATATCAAGCATATCAGGGATATCAAGGATATCAGGGATATCAAGGATATCAGGGATATCAGGGATATCAGGGATATCAGAAATATCAGGGATATCAGGGATATCAGGGATATCAGGGATATCAGGGATATCAGGGATATCAGGGATATCAGGGATATCAGGGATATCAGGGATATCAGGGATATCAGGGATATCAGGGATATCAGGGATATCAGGGATATCAGGGATATCAGGGATATCAGGGATATCAGGGATATCAAGGATATCAGGGATATCAAGGATATCAGGGATATCAAGGATATCAGGGATATCAAGGATATCAGGGGTATCGAGGATATCAGGGATATCAGGGATATCAGGGATATCAGGGATATCAGGGACATCAAGGATATCAAGGATATCAAGGATATCAGGGATATCAAGAATATCAGGGATATCAGGGATATCAGGGATATCAGGGATATCAGGGATATCAGGGATATCAGGGATATCAAGAATATCAGGGATATCAGGGATATCAGGGATATCAGGGATATCAGGGATATCAAGGATATCAGGGATATCAAGGATATCAGGGATATCAAGGATATCAGGGATATCAAGGATATCAGGGATATCAAGGATATCAGGGATATCAAGGATATCAGGGATATCAAGGATATCAGGGATATCAAGGATATCAGGGATATCAAGGATATCAGGGATATCAAGGATATCAGGGATATCAAGGATATCAGGGATATCAGGGATATCAGGGATATCGAGGATATCAGGGATATCAGGGATATCAGGGATATCAGGGATATCAGGGACATCAAGGATATCAAGGATATCAAGGATATCAGGGATATCAAGAATATCAGGGATATCAGGGATATCAAGAATATCAGGGATATCAGGGATATCAGGGATATCAGGGATATCAGGGATATCAGGGATATCAGGGATATCAGGGATATCAGGGATATCAGGGATATCAGGGATATCAGGAATATCAGGGATATCAAGGATATCAGGGATATCAAGGATATCAGGGATATCAAGGATATCAGGGATATCAAGGATATCAGGGATATCGAGGATATCAGGGATATCAGGGATATCAGGGATATCAGGGATATCAGGGACATCAAGGATATCAGGGATATCAAGGATATCAGGGATATCAAGGATATCAGGGATATCAAGGATATCAGGGATATCAAGGATATCAGGGATATCAAGGATATCAGGGATATCAAGGATATCAGGGATATCAAGGATATCAGGGATATCAAGGATATCAGGGATATCAAGGATATCAGGGATATCAAGGATATCAGGGATATCAAGGATATCAGGGATATCAAGGATATCAGGGATATCAAGGATATCAGGGATATCAAGGATATCAGGGATATCAAGGATATCAGGGATATCAAGGATATCAGGGATATCAAGGATATCAGGGATATCAAGGATATCAGGGATATCAAGGATATCAGGGATATCAAGGATATCAGGGATATCAAGGATATCAGGGATATCAAGGATATCAGGGATATCAAGGATATCAGGGATATCGAGGATATCAGGGATATCAAGGATATCAGGGATATCGAGGATATCAGGGATATCAGGGATATCAGGGATATCAGGGATATCAGGGACATCAAGGATATCAAGGATATCAAGGATATCAGGGATATCAAGAATATCAGGGATATCAGGGATATCAGGGATATCAGGGATATCAAGAATATCAGGGATATCAGGGATATCAGGGATATCAGGGATATCAGGGATATCAGGGATATCAGGGATATCAGGGATATCAGGGATATCAGGGATATCAGGGATATCAGGAATATCAGGGATATCAAGGATATCAGGGATATCAAGGATATCAGGGATATCAAGGATATCAGGGATATCAAGGATATCAGGGATATCAAGGATATCAGGGATATCAAGGATATCAGGGATATCAAGGATATCAGGGATATCAAGGATATCAGGGATATCAAGGATATCAGGGATATCAAGGATATCAGGGATATCAAGGATATCAGGGATATCAAGGATATCAGGGATATCAGGGATATCAAGGACGTCAGGGACATCAGGGATATCAGGGATATCAGGGATATCAAGGATATCAGGGATATCAGGGATATCAAGGACGTCAGGGATATTAGGAATATCAGGGATATCAGGGATATCAGGGATATGAGGGATATCAGGGATATCAGGGATATCAGGGATATCAGGGATATCAGGAATATCAGGAATATCAGGGATATCAAGGATATCAGGGATATCAGGGATATCAGGGATATCAGGGATATCAGGGATATCAGGGATATCAGGGATATCAGGGATATCAGGGATATCAGGGATATCAGGAATATCAGGAATATCAGGGATATCAAGGATATCAGGGATATCAGGGATATCAGGGATATCAGGGATATCAGGGATATCAAGCATATCAGGGATATCAAGGATATCAGGGATATCAAGGATATCAGGGATATCAGGGATATCAGGGATATCAGGGATATCAGGGATATCAGGGATATCAGGGATATCAGGGATATCAGGGATATCAGGGATATCAGGGATATCAGGGATATCAGGGATATCAGGGATATCAGGGATATCAGGGATATCAGGGATATCAGGGATATCAGGGATATCAGGGATATCAGGGATATCAGGGATATCAAGGATATCAGGGATATCAAGGATATCAGGGATATCAAGGATATCAGGGATATCAAGGATATCAGGGATATCAAGGATATCAGGGATATCAAGGATATCAGGGATATCAGGGATATCAGGGATATCAGGGATATCAGCGATATCAGGGATAGCAGGGATATCGAGGATATCAGGGATATCAAGGATATCAGGGAAATCAGGGATATCAGGGACATCAGGGATATCAGGGATATCAGGGATATCAAGGATATCAGGGATATCAGGGATATCAAGGACGTCAGGGATATTAGGAATATCAGGGATATCAGGGATATCAGGGATATGAGGGATATCAGGGATATCAGGGATATCAGGGATATCAGGGATATCAGGAATATCAGGAATATCAGGGATATCAAGGATATCAGGGATATCAGGGATATCAGGGATATCAGGGATATCAGGGATATCAGGGATATCAGGGATATCAGGGATATCAGGGATATCAGGGATATCAGGAATATCAGGAATATCAGGGATATCAAGGATATCAGGGATATCAGGGATATCAGGGATATCAGGGATATCAGGGATATCAAGCATATCAGGGATATCAAGGATATCAGGGATATCAAGGATATCAGGGATATCAGGGATATCAGGGATATCAGGGATATCAGGGATATCAGGGATATCAGGGATATCAGGGATATCAGGGATATCAGGGATATCAGGGATATCAGGGATATCAGGGATATCAGGGATATCAGGGATATCAGGGATATCAAGGATATCAGGGATATCAAGGATATCAGGGATATCAAGGATATCAGGGATATCGAGGATATCAGGGATATCAGGGATATCAGGGATATCAGGGATATCAGGGACATCAAGGATATCAAGGATATCAAGGATATCAGGGATATCAAGAATATCAGGGATATCAGGGATATCAGGGATATCAGGGATATCAGGGATATCAGGGATATCAGGGATATCAAGAATATCAGGGATATCAGGGATATCAGGGATATCAGGGATATCAGGGATATCAAGGATATCAGGGATATCAAGGATATCAGGGATATCAAGGATATCAGGGATATCAAGGATATCAGGGATATCAAGGATATCAGGGATATCAAGGATATCAGGGATATCAAGGATATCAGGGATATCAAGGATATCAGGGATATCAAGGATATCAGGGATATCAAGGATATCAGGGATATCAAGGATATCAGGGATATCAAGGATATCAGGGATATCAGGGATATCAGGGATATCAGGGATATCAGGGATATCAGGGATAGCAGGGATATCAGGGATATCAGGGATATCAGGGATATCAGGGATATCAAGGATATCAGGGATATCAGGAATATCAGGAATATCAGGGATATCAAGGATATCAGGGATATCAGGGATATCAGGGATATCAGGGATATCAGGGATATCAAGCATATCAGGGATATCAAGGATATCAGGGATATCAAGGATATCAGGGATATCAGGGATATCAGGGATATCAGGGATATCAGGGATATCAGGGATATCAGGGATATCAGGGATATCAGGGATATCAGGGATATCAGGGATATCAGGGATATCAGGGATATCAGGGATATCAGGGATATCAGGGATATCAGGGATATCAGGGATATCAGGGATATCAGGGATATCAAGGATATCAGGGATATCAAGGATATCAGGGATATCAAGGATATCAGGGATATCAAGGATATCAGGGATATCAAGGATATCAGGGATATCAAGGATATCAGGGATATCAAGGATATCAGGGATATCAAGGATATCAGGGATATCAGGGATATCAGGGATATCAGGGATATCAGGGATAGCAGGGATATCGAGGATATCAGGGATATCAAGGATATCAGGGAAATCAGGGATATCAGGGACATCAGGGATATCAGGGATATCAGGGATATCAAGGATATCAGGGATATCAGGGATATCAAGGACGTCAGGGATATTAGGAATATCAGGGATATCAGGGATATCAGGGATATGAGGGATATCAGGGATATCAGGGATATCAGGGATATCAGGGATATCAGGAATATCAGGAATATCAGGGATATCAAGGATATCAGGGATATCAGGGATATCAGGGATATCAGGGATATCAGGGATATCAGGGATATCAGGGATATCAGGGATATCAGGGATATCAGGGATATCAGGAATATCAGGAATATCAGGGATATCAAGGATATCAGGGATATCAGGGATATCAGGGATATCAGGGATATCAGGGATATCAAGCATATCAGGGATATCAAGGATATCAGGGATATCAAGGATATCAGGGATATCAGGGATATCAGGGATATCAGGGATATCAGGGATATCAGGGATATCAGGGATATCAGGGATATCAGGGATATCAGGGATATCAGGGATATCAGGGATATCAGGGATATCAGGGATATCAGGGATATCAGGGATATCAGGGATATCAGGGATATCAGGGATATCAAGGATATCAGGGATATCAAGGATATCAGGGATATCAAGGATATCAGGGATATCAAGGATATCAGGGATATCGAGGATATCAGGGATATCAGGGATATCAGGGATATCAGGGATATCAGGGACATCAAGGATATCAAGGATATCAAGGATATCAGGGATATCAAGAATATCAGGGATATCAGGGATATCAGGGATATCAGGGATATCAGGGATATCAGGGATATCAGGGATATCAGGGATATCAGGGACATCAAGGATATCAAGGATATCAAGGATATCAGGGATATCAAGAATATCAGGGATATCAGGGATATCAGGGATATCAGGGATATCAAGAATATCAGGGATATCAGGGATATCAGGGATATCAGGGATATCAGGGATATCAGGGATATCAGGGATATCAGGGATATCAGGGATATCAGGGATATCAGGGATATCAGGAATATCAGGGATATCAGGGATATCAGGGACATCAAGGATATCAAGGATATCGAGGATATCAGGGATATCAAGAATATCAGGGATATCAGGGATATCAGGGATATCAGGGATATCAAGAATATCAGGGATATCAGGGATATCAGGGATATCAGGGATATCAGGGATATCAGGGATATCAGGGATATCAGGGATATCAGGGATATCAGGGATATCAGGGATATCAGGAATATCAGGGATATCAAGGATATCAGGGATATCAAGGATATCAGGGATATCAAGGATATCAGGGATATCAAGGATATCAGGGATATCAAGGATATCAGGGATATCAAGGATATCAGGGATATCAAGGATATCAGGGATATCAAGGATATCAGGGATATCAAGGATATCAGGGATATCAAGGATATCAGGGATATCAAGGATATCAGGGATATCAGGGATATCAGGGATATCAGGGATATCAGGGATATCAGGGATAGCAGGGATATCGAGGATATCAGGGATATCAAGGATATCAGGGAAATCAGGGATATCAGGGACATCAGGGATATCAGGGATATCAGGGATATCAAGGATATCAGGGATATCAGGGATATCAAGGACGTCAGGGATATTAGGAATATCAGGGATATCAGGGATATCAGGGATATCAGGGATATCAGGGATATCAGGGATATCAAGGATATCAGGGATATCAAGGATATCAGGGATATCAAGGATATCAGGGATATCAAGGATATCAGGGATATCGAGGATATCAGGGATATCAGGGATATCAGGGATATCAGGGATATCAGGGACATCAAGGATATCAAGGATATCAAGGATATCAGGGATATCAAGAATATCAGGGATATCAGGGATATCAGGGATATCAGGGATATCAAGAATATCAGGGATATCAGGGATATCAGGGATATCAGGGATATCAGGGATATCAGGGATATCAGGGATATCAGGGATATCAGGGATATCAGGGATATCAGGGATATCAGGAATATCAGGGATATCAAGGATATCAGGGATATCAAGGATATCAGGGATATCAAGGATATCAGGGATATCAAGGATATCAGGGATATCAAGGATATCAGGGATATCAAGGATATCAGGGATATCAAGGATATCAGGGATATCAAGGATATCAGGGATATCAAGGATATCAGGGATATCAAGGATATCAGGGATATCACGGATATCAGGGATATCAAGGATATCAGGGATATCAAGGATATCAGGGATATCAAGGATATCAGGGATATCAAGGATATCAGGGATATCAAGGATATCAGGGATATCAAGGATATCAGGGATATCAAGGATATCAGGGATATCAGGGATATCAGGGATATCAGGGATATCAGGGATATCAGGGATAGCAGGGATATCGAGGATATCAGGGATATCAAGGATATCAGGGAAATCAGGGATATCAGGGACATCAGGGATATCAGGGATATCAGGGATATCAAGGATATCAGGGATATCAGGGATATCAAGGACGTCAGGGATATTAGGAATATCAGGGATATCAGGGATATCAGGGATATGAGGGATATCAGGGATATCAGGGATATCAGGGATATCAGGGATATCAGGAATATCAGGAATATCAGGGATATCAAGGATATCAGGGATATCAGGGATATCAGGGATATCAGGGATATCAGGGATATCAGGGATATCAGGGATATCAGGGATATCAGGGATATCAGGGATATCAGGAATATCAGGAATATCAGGGATATCAAGGATATCAGGGATATCAGGGATATCAGGGATATCAGGGATATCAGGGATATCAAGCATATCAGGGATATCAAGGATATCAGGGATATCAAGGATATCAGGGATATCAGGGATATCAGGGATATCAGGGATATCAGGGATATCAGGGATATCAGGGATATCAGGGATATCAGGGATATCAGGGATATCAGGGATATCAGGGATATCAGGGATATCAGGGATATCAGGGATATCAGGGATATCAGGGATATCAGGGATATCAGGGATATCAGGGATATCAAGGATATCAGGGATATCAAGGATATCAGGGATATCAAGGATATCAGGGATATCAAGGATATCAGGGATATCGAGGATATCAGGGATATCAGGGATATCAGGGATATCAGGGATATCAGGGACATCAAGGATATCAAGGATATCAAGGATATCAGGGATATCAAGAATATCAGGGATATCAGGGATATCAGGGATATCAGGGATATCAGGGATATCAGGGATATCAGGGATATCAAGAATATCAGGGATATCAGGGATATCAGGGATATCAGGGATATCAGGGATATCAAGGATATCAGGGATATCAAGGATATCAGGGATATCAAGGATATCAGGGATATCAAGGATATCAGGGATATCAAGGATATCAGGGATATCAAGGATATCAGGGATATCAAGTATATCAGGGATATCAAGGATATCAGGGATATCAAGGATATCAGGGATATCAAGGATATCAGGGATATCAAGGATATCAGGGATATCGAGGATATCAGGGATATCAGGGATATCAGGGATATCAGGGATATCAGGGACATCAAGGATATCAAGGATATCAAGGATATCAGGGATATCAAGAATATCAGGGATATCAGGGATATCAGGGATATCAGGGATATCAAGAATATCAGGGATATCAGGGATATCAGGGATATCAGGGATATCAGGGATATCAGGGATATCAGGGATATCAGGGATATCAGGGATATCAGGGATATCAGGGATATCAGGGATATCAGGGATATCAGGGATATCAGGAATATCAGGGATATCAAGGATATCAGGGATATCAAGGATATCAGGGATATCAAGGATATCAGGGATATCAAGGATATCAGGGATATCAAGGATATCAGGGATATCAAGGATATCAGGGATATCAAGGATATCAGGGATATCAAGGATATCAGGGATATCAAGGATATCAGGGATATCAAGGATATCAGGGATATCACGGATATCAGGGATATCAAGGATATCAGGGATATCAAGGATATCAGGGATATCAAGGATATCAGGGATATCAAGGATATCAGGGATATCAAGGATATCAGGGATATCAAGGATATCAGGGATATCAAGGATATCAGGGATATCAAGGATATCAGGGATATCAAGGATATCAGGGATATCAGGGATATCAGGGATATCAGGGATATCAGGGATATCAGGGATATCAGGGATATCAGGGATAGCAGGGATATCGAGGATATCAGGGATATCAAGGATATCAGGGAAATCAGGGATATCAGGGACATCAGGGATATCAGGGACATCAGGGATATCAAGGATATCAGGGATATCAGGGATATCAAGGACGTCAGGGATATTAGGAATATCAGGGATATCAGGGATATCAGGGATATGAGGGATATCAGGGATATCAGGGATATCAGGGATATCAGGGATATCAGGAATATCAGGAATATCAGGGATATCAAGGATATCAGGGATATCAGGGATATCAGGGATATCAGGGATATCAGGGATATCAGGGATATCAGGGATATCAGGGATATCAGGGATATCAGGAATATCAGGAATATCAGGGATATCAAGGATATCAGGGATATCAGGGATATCAGGGATATCAGGGATATCAGGGATATCAAGCATATCAGGGATATCAAGGATATCAGGGATATCAAGGATATCAGGGATATCAGGGATATCAGGGATATCAGGGATATCAGGGATATCAGGGATATCAGGGATATCAGGGATATCAGGGATATCAGGGATATCAGGGATATCAGGGATATCAGGGATATCAGGGATATCAGGGATATCAGGGATATCAGGGATAGCAGGGATATCGAGGATATCAGGGATATCAAGGATATCAGGGAAATCAGGGATATCAGGGACATCAGGGATATCAGGGATATCAGGGATATCAAGGATATCAGGGATATCAGGGATATCAAGGACGTCAGGGATATTAGGAATATCAGGGATATCAGGGATATCAGGGATATCAGGGATATCAAGCATATCAGGGATATCAAGGATATCAGGGATATCAAGGATATCAGGGATATCAGGGATATCAGGGATATCAGGGATATCAGGGATATCAGGGATATCAGGGATATCAGGGATATCAGGGATATCAGGGATATCAGGGATATCAGGGATATCAGGGATATCAGGGATATCAGGGATATCAGGGATATCAGGGATATCAGGGATATCAGGGATATCAGGGATATCAGGGATATCAGGGATATCAGGGATATCAAGGATATCAGGGATATCAAGGATATCAGGGATATCAAGGATATCAGGGATATCAAGGATATCAGGGGTATCGAGGATATCAGGGATATCAGGGATATCAGGGATATCAGGGATATCAGGGACATCAAGGATATCAAGGATATCAAGGATATCAGGGATATCAAGAATATCAGGGATATCAGGGATATCAGGGATATCAGGGATATCAGGGATATCAGGGATATCAGGGATATCAAGAATATCAGGGATATCAGGGATATCAGGGATATCAGGGATATCAGGGATATCAAGGATATCAGGGATATCAAGGATATCAGGGATATCAAGGATATCAGGGATATCAAGGATATCAGGGATATCAAGGATATCAGGGATATCAAGGATATCAGGGATATCAAGGATATCAGGGATATCAAGGATATCAGGGATATCAAGGATATCAGGGATATCAAGGATATCAGGTATTTCAAGGATATCAGGGATATCAGGGATATCAGGGATATCGAGGATATCAGGGATATCAGGGATATCAGGGATATCAGGGATATCAGGGACATCAAGGATATCAAGGATATCAAGGATATCAGGGATATCAAGAATATCAGGGATATCAGGGATATCAAGAATATCAGGGATATCAGGGATATCAGGGATATCAGGGATATCAGGGATATCAGGGATATCAGGGATATCAGGGATATCAGGGATATCAGGGATATCAGGGATATCAGGAATATCAGGGATATCAAGGATATCAGGGATATCAAGGATATCAGGGATATCAAGGATATCAGGGATATCAAGGATATCAGGGATATCGAGGATATCAGGGATATCAGGGATATCAGGGATATCAGGGATATCAGGGACATCAAGGATATCAGGGATATCAAGGATATCAGGGATATCAAGGATATCAGGGATATCAAGGATATCAGGGATATCAAGGATATCAGGGATATCAAGGATATCAGGGATATCAAGGATATCAGGGATATCAAGGATATCAGGGATATCAAGGATATCAGGGATATCAAGGATATCAGGGATATCAAGGATATCAGGGATATCAAGGATATCAGGGATATCAAGGATATCAGGGATATCAAGGATATCAGGGATATCAAGGATATCAGGGATATCAAGGATATCAGGGATATCAAGGATATCAGGGATATCAAGGATATCAGGGATATCAAGGATATCAGGGATATCAAGGATATCAGGGATATCAAGGATATCAGGGATATCAAGGATATCAGGGATATCAAGGATATCAGGGATATCAAGGATATCAGGGATATCGAGGATATCAGGGATATCAAGGATATCAGGGATATCGAGGATATCAGGGATATCAGGGATATCAGGGATATCAGGGATATCAGGGACATCAAGGATATCAAGGATATCAAGGATATCAGGGATATCAAGAATATCAGGGATATCAGGGATATCAGGGATATCAGGGATATCAAGAATATCAGGGATATCAGGGATATCAGGGATATCAGGGATATCAGGGATATCAGGGATATCAGGGATATCAGGGATATCAGGGATATCAGGGATATCAGGGATATCAGGAATATCAGGGATATCAAGGATATCAGGGATATCAAGGATATCAGGGATATCAAGGATATCAGGGATATCAAGGATATCAGGGATATCAAGGATATCAGGGATATCAAGGATATCAGGGATATCAAGGATATCAGGGATATCAAGGATATCAGGGATATCAAGGATATCAGGGATATCAAGGATATCAGGGATATCAAGGATATCAGGGATATCAAGGATATCAGGGATATCAGGGATATCAAGGACGTCAGGGACATCAGGGATATCAGGGATATCAGGGATATCAAGGATATCAGGGATATCAGGGATATCAAGGACGTCAGGGATATTAGGAATATCAGGGATATCAGGGATATCAGGGATATGAGGGATATCAGGGATATCAGGGATATCAGGGATATCAGGGATATCAGGAATATCAGGAATATCAGGGATATCAAGGATATCAGGGATATCAGGGATATCAGGGATATCAGGGATATCAGGGATATCAGGGATATCAGGGATATCAGGGATATCAGGGATATCAGGGATATCAGGAATATCAGGAATATCAGGGATATCAAGGATATCAGGGATATCAGGGATATCAGGGATATCAGGGATATCAGGGATATCAAGCATATCAGGGATATCAAGGATATCAGGGATATCAAGGATATCAGGGATATCAGGGATATCAGGGATATCAGGGATATCAGGGATATCAGGGATATCAGGGATATCAGGGATATCAGGGATATCAGGGATATCAGGGATATCAGGGATATCAGGGATATCAGGGATATCAGGGATATCAGGGATATCAGGGATATCAGGGATATCAGGGATATCAGGGATATCAAGGATATCAGGGATATCAAGGATATCAGGGATATCAAGGATATCAGGGATATCAAGGATATCAGGGATATCAAGGATATCAGGGATATCAAGGATATCAGGGATATCAAGGATATCAGGGATATCAGGGATATCAGGGATATCAGGGATATCAGCGATATCAGGGATAGCAGGGATATCGAGGATATCAGGGATATCAAGGATATCAGGGAAATCAGGGATATCAGGGACATCAGGGATATCAGGGATATCAGGGATATCAAGGATATCAGGGATATCAGGGATATCAAGGACGTCAGGGATATTAGGAATATCAGGGATATCAGGGATATCAGGGATATGAGGGATATCAGGGATATCAGGGATATCAGGGATATCAGGGATATCAGGAATATCAGGAATATCAGGGATATCAAGGATATCAGGGATATCAGGGATATCAGGGATATCAGGGATATCAGGGATATCAGGGATATCAGGGATATCAGGGATATCAGGGATATCAGGGATATCAGGGATATCAGGAATATCAGGAATATCAGGGATATCAAGGATATCAGGGATATCAGGGATATCAGGGATATCAGGGATATCAGGGATATCAAGCATATCAGGGATATCAAGGATATCAGGGATATCAAGGATATCAGGGATATCAGGGATATCAGGGATATCAGGGATATCAGGGATATCAGGGATATCAGGGATATCAGGGATATCAGGGATATCAGGGATATCAGGGATATCAGGGATATCAGGGATATCAGGGATATCAGGGATATCAGGGATATCAAGGATATCAGGGATATCAAGGATATCAGGGATATCAAGGATATCAGGGATATCAAGGATATCAGGGATATCGAGGATATCAGGGATATCAGGGATATCAGGGATATCAGGGATATCAGGGACATCAAGGATATCAAGGATATCAAGGATATCAGGGATATCAAGAATATCAGGGATATCAGGGATATCAGGGATATCAGGGATATCAGGGATATCAGGGATATCAGGGATATCAAGAATATCAGGGATATCAGGGATATCAGGGATATCAGGGATATCAGGGATATCAAGGATATCAGGGATATCAAGGATATCAGGGATATCAAGGATATCAGGGATATCAAGGATATCAGGGATATCAAGGATATCAGGGATATCAAGGATATCAGGGATATCAAGGATATCAGGGATATCAAGGATATCAGGGATATCAAGGATATCAGGGATATCAAGGATATCAGGGATATCAAGGATATCAGGGATATCAAGGATATCAGGGATATCAGGGATATCAGGGATATCAGGGATATCAGGGATATCAGGGATAGCAGGGATATCAGGGATATCAGGGATATCAGGGATATCAGGGATATCAAGGATATCAGGGATATCAGGAATATCAGGAATATCAGGGATATCAAGGATATCAGGGATATCAGGGATATCAGGGATATCAGGGATATCAGGGATATCAAGCATATCAGGGATATCAAGGATATCAGGGATATCAAGGATATCAGGGATATCAGGGATATCAGGGATATCAGGGATATCAGGGATATCAGGGATATCAGGGATATCAGGGATATCAGGGATATCAGGGATATCAGGGATATCAGGGATATCAGGGATATCAGGGATATCAGGGATATCAGGGATATCAGGGATATCAGGGATATCAGGGATATCAGGGATATCAAGGATATCAGGGATATCAAGGATATCAGGGATATCAAGGATATCAGGGATATCAAGGATATCAGGGATATCAAGGATATCAGGGATATCAAGGATATCAGGGATATCGAGGATATCAGGGATATCGAGGATATCAGGGATATCAGGGATATCAGGGATATCAGGGATATCAGGGACATCAAGGATATCAAGGATATCAAGGATATCAGGGATATCAAGAATATCAGGGATATCAGGGATATCAGGGATATCAGGGATATCAGGGATATCAGGGATATCAGGGATATCAAGAATATCAGGGATATCAGGGATATCAGGGATATCAGGGATATCAGGGATATCAAGGATATCAGGGATATCAAGGATATCAGGGATATCAAGGATATCAGGGATATCAAGGATATCAGGGATATCAAGGATATCAGGGATATCAAGGATATCAGGGATATCAAGGATATCAGGGATATCAAGGATATCAGGGATATCAAGGATATCAGGGATATCAAGGATATCAGGGATATCAAGGATATCAGGGATATCAAGGATATCAGGGATATCGAGGATATCAGGGATATCAGGGATATCAGGGATATCAGGGATATCAGGGACATCAAGGATATCAGGGATATCAGGGATATCAAGAATATCAGGGATATCAGGGATATCAGGGATATCAGGGATATCAGGGATATCAGGGATATCAGGGATATCAGGGATATCAGGGATATCAGGGATATCAGGGATATCAGGAATATCAGGGATATCAAGGATATCAGGGATATCAAGGATATCAGGGATATCAAGGATATCAGGGATATCAAGGATATCAGGGATATCGAGGATATCAGGGATATCAGGGATATCAGGGATATCAGGGATATCAGGGACATCAAGGATATCAAGGATATCAAGGATATCAGGGATATCAAGAATATCAGGGATATCAGGGATATCAGGGATATCAGGGATATCAAGAATATCAGGGATATCAGGGATATCAGGGATATCAGGGATATCAGGGATATCAGGGATATCAGGGATATCAGGGATATCAGGGATATCAGGGATATCAGGGATATCAGGGATATCAGGGATATCAGGAATATCAGGGATATCAAGGATATCAGGGATATCAAGGATATCAGGGATATCAAGGATATCAGGGATATCAAGGATATCAGGGATATCAAGGATATCAGGGATATCAAGGATATCAGGGATATCAAGGATATCAGGGATATCAAGGATATCAGGGATATCAAGGATATCAGGGATATCAAGGATATCAGGGATATCACGGATATCAGGGATATCAAGGATATCAGGGATATCAAGGATATCAGGGATATCAAGGATATCAGGGATATCAAGGATATCAGGGATATCAGGGATATCAGGGATATCAGGGATATCAGGGATATCAGGGATATCAGGGATATCAGGGATATCAGGGATATCAGGGATATCAGGGATATCAGGGATATCAGGGATATCAGGGATATCAAGCATATCAGGGATATCAAGGATATCAGGGATATCAAGGATATCAGGGATATCAGGGATATCAGGGATATCAGGGATATCAGGGATATCAGGGATATCAGGGATATCAGGGATATCAGGGATATCAGGGATATCAGGGATATCAGGGATATCAGGGATATCAGGGATATCAGGGATATCAGGGATATCAGGGATATCAGGGATATCAGGGATATCAGGGATATCAAGGATATCAGGGATATCAAGGATATCAGGGATATCAAGGATATCAGGGATATCAAGGATATCAGGGATATCGAGGATATCAGGGATATCAGGGATATCAGGGATATCAGGGATATCAGGGACATCAAGGATATCAAGGATATCAAGGATATCAGGGATATCAAGAATATCAGGGATATCAGGGATATCAGGGATATCAGGGATATCAGGGATATCAGGGATATCAGGGATATCAAGAATATCAGGGATATCAGGGATATCAGGGATATCAGGGATATCAGGGATATCAAGGATATCAGGGATATCAAGGATATCAGGGATATCAAGGATATCAGGGATATCAAGGATATCAGGGATATCAAGGATATCAGGGATATCAAGGATATCAGGGATATCAAGAATATCAGGGATATCAAGCATATCAGGGATATCAAGGATATCAGGGATATCAAGGATATCAGGGATATCAGGGATATCAGGGATATCAGGGATATCAGGGATATCAGGGATATCAGGGATATCAGGGATATCAGGGATATCAGGGATATCAGGGATATAAAATCAATGATATTAAGGATATCCAAGGATATCTTATGATCGTCATCGTCACCGTCACCGTCACCTTCACCGTCACCGTCACCGTCACCGTCACCGTCACCGTCACCGTCACCGTCACCGTCACCGTCGGCGTCACCGTCACCGTCACCGTCACCGTCACCGTCACCGTCACCGTCACCGTCACCGTCACCGTCACCGTAACCGTCGCCGTCGCCGTCACCGCCACCGCCACCGCCACCGCCACCGCCACCGCCACCGCCACCGCCACCGCCACCGCCACCGCCACCGCCACCGCCACCGCCACCGCCACCGCCACCGCCACCGCCACCGCCACCGCCACCGCCACCGCCACCGCCACCGCCACCGCCACCGCCACCGCCACCGCCACCGCCACCGCCACCGCCACGTTCACCGTCACCGTCACCGTCACCGTCACCGTCACCGTCACCGTCACCGTCACCGTCTCCGTCTCCGTCACCGTCACCGTCACCGTCACCGTCGGATATCAGGGATATCAAGGATATCGGGGATATCAGGGATATCAGGGGTATCAGGGATATCAGGGATATCAGGGATATCAGGGATATCAGGGATATCAGGGATATCAGGGATATCAGGGATATCAGGGATATCAGGGATATCAGGGATATCAGGGATATCAAGGATATCAGGGATATCAAGGATATCAGGGATATCAAGGATATCAGGGATATCAAGGATATCAGGGATATCGAGGATATCAGGGATATCAGGGATATCAGGGATATCAGGGATATCAGGGACATCAAGGATATCAAGGATATCGAGGATATCAGGGATATCAAGAATATCAGGGATATCAGGGATATCAGGGATATCAGGGATATCAAGAATATCAGGGATATCAGGGATATCAGGGATATCAGGGATATCAGGGATATCAGGGATATCAGGGATATCAGGGATATCAGGGATATCAGGGATATCAGGGATATCAGGAATATCAGGGATATCAAGGATATCAGGGATATCAAGGATATCAGGGATATCAAGGATATCAGGGATATCAAGGATATCAGGGATATCAAGGATATCAGGGATATCAAGGATATCAGGGATATCAAGGATATCAGGGATATCAAGGATATCAGGGATATCAAGGATATCAGGGATATCAAGGATATCAGGGATATCAAGGATATCAGGGATATCAAGGATATCAGGGATATCAGGGATATCAGGGATATCAGGGATATCAGGGATATCAGGGATAGCAGGGATATCGAGGATATCAGGGATATCAAGGATATCAGGGAAATCAGGGATATCAGGGACATCAGGGATATCAGGGATATCAGGGATATCAAGGATATCAGGGATATCAGGGATATCAAGGACGTCAGGGATATTAGGAATATCAGGGATATCAGGGATATCAGGGATATCAGGGATATCAGGGATAAGGATATCAGGGATATCAAGGATATCAGGGATATCAAGGATATCAGGGATATCAAGGATATCAGGGATATCGAGGATATCAGGGATATCAGGGATATCAGGGATATCAGGGATATCAGGGACATCAAGGATATCAAGGATATCAAGGATATCAGGGATATCAAGAATATCAGGGATATCAGGGATATCAGGGATATCAGGGATATCAAGAATATCAGGGATATCAGGGATATCAGGGATATCAGGGATATCAGGGATATCAGGGATATCAGGGATATCAGGGATATCAGGGATATCAGGAATATCAGGGATATCAAGGATATCAGGGATATCAAGGATATCAGGGATATCAAGGATATCAGGGATATCAAGGATATCAGGGATATCAAGGATATCAGGGATATCAAGGATATCAGGGATATCAAGGATATCAGGGATATCAAGGATATCAGGGATATCAAGGATATCAGGGATATCAAGGATATCAGGGATATCACGGATATCAGGGATATCAAGGATATCAGGGATATCAAGGATATCAGGGATATCAAGGATATCAGGGATATCAAGGATATCAGGGATATCAAGGATATCAGGGATATCAAGGATATCAGGGATATCAAGGATATCAGGGATATCAGGGATATCAGGGATATCAGGGATATCAGGGATATCAGGGATAGCAGGGATATCGAGGATATCAGGGATATCAAGGATATCAGGGAAATCAGGGATATCAGGGACATCAGGGATATCAGGGATATCAGGGATATCAAGGATATCAGGGATATCAGGGATATCAAGGACGTCAGGGATATTAGGAATATCAGGGATATCAGGGATATCAGGGATATGAGGGATATCAGGGATATCAGGGATATCAGGGATATCAGGGATATCAGGAATATCAGGAATATCAGGGATATCAAGGATATCAGGGATATCAGGGATATCAGGGATATCAGGGATATCAGGGATATCAGGGATATCAGGGATATCAGGGATATCAGGGATATCAGGAATATCAGGAATATCAGGGATATCAAGGATATCAGGGATATCAGGGATATCAGGGATATCAGGGATATCAGGGATATCAAGCATATCAGGGATATCAAGGATATCAGGGATATCAAGGATATCAGGGATATCAAGGATATCAGGGATATCGAGGATATCAGGGATATCAGGGATATCAGGGATATCAGGGATATCAGGGACATCAAGGATATCAAGGATATCAAGGATATCAGGGATATCAAGAATATCAGGGATATCAGGGATATCAGGGATATCAGGGATATCAGGGATATCAGGGATATCAGGGATATCAAGAATATCAGGGATATCAGGGATATCAGGGATATCAGGGATATCAGGGATATCAAGGATATCAGGGATATCAAGGATATCAGGGATATCAAGGATATCAGGGATATCAAGGATATCAGGGATATCAAGGATATCAGGGATATCAAGGATATCAGGGATATCAAGGATATCAGGGATATCAAGGATATCAGGGATATCGAGGATATCAGGGATATCGAGGATATCAGGGATATCGAGGATATCAGGGATATCAGGGATATCAGGGATATCAGGGATATCAGGGACATCAAGGATATCAAGGATATCAAGGATATCAGGGATATCAAGAATATCAGGGATATCAGGGATATCAGGGATATCAGGGATATCAAGAATATCAGGGATATCAAGGATATCAGGGATATCAAGGATATCAGGGATATCAAGGATATCAGGGATATCAAGGATATCAGGGATATCAAGGATATCAGGGATATCAGGGATATCAGGGATATCAGGGATATCAGGGATATCAGGGATAGCAGGGATATCGAGGATATCAGGGATATCAAGGATATCAGGGAAATCAGGGATAAAATCAGGGATATCAGGGACATCAGGGATATCAGGGATATCAGGGATATCAAGGATATCAGGGATATCAGGGATATCAAGGACGTCAGGGATATTAGGAATATCAGGGATATCAGGGATATCAGGGATATGAGGGATATCAGGGATATCAGGGATATCAGGGATATCAGGGATATCAGGAATATCAGGAATATCAGGGATATCAAGGATATCAGGGATATCAGGGATATCAGGGATATCAGGGATATCAGGGATATCAGGGATATCAGGGATATCAGGGATATCAGGGATATCAGGAATATCAGGAATATCAGGGATATCAAGGATATCAGGGATATCAGGGATATCAGGGATATCAGGGATATCAGGGATATCAAGCATATCAGGGATATCAAGGATATCAGGGATATCAAGGATATCAGGGATATCAGGGATATCAGGGATATCAGGGATATCAGGGATATCAGGGATATCAGGGATATCAGGGATATCAGGGATATCAGGGATATCAGGGATATCAGGGATATCAGGGATATCAGGGATATCAGGGATATCAGGGATATCAGGGATATCAGGGATATCAGGGATATCAGGGATATCAGGGATATCAGGGATATCAGGGATATCAGGGATATCAAGAATATCAGGGATATCAGGGATATCAGGGATATCAGGGATATCGGGGATATCAGGGATATCGGAGATATCAGGGATATCGGAGATATCAGGGATATCAGGGATATCAGATATATCACGGATATCAGGGGTATCAGGGATATTGAGGATATCAGGGATATCGAGGATATCAGGGATATCAAGGATATCAGGGATATCAGGGATATTAGGGACATCAGGGATATCAGGGATATCAGGGATATCAAGGATATCAGGGATATCAGGGATATCAAGGATATCAGGGATATTAGGAATATCAGGGATATCAGGGATATCAGGGATATCAGGGATATCAGGGATATCAGGGATATCAGGGATATCAGGGATATCAGGGATATCAGGGATATCAGGGATATCAGGGATATCAGGGATATCAGGGATATCAGGAATATCAGGGATATCAGGGATATCAGGGATATCAGGGATATCAGGAATATCAGGAATATCAGGGATATCAGGGATATCAGGGATATTAGGGATATCAGGGATATCGAGGATATCAGGGATATCAAGGATATCAGGGAAATCAGGGATATCAGGGACATCAGGGATATCAGGGATATCAGGGATATCAAGGATATCAGGGATATCAGGGATATCAAGGATGTCAGGGATATTAGGAATATCAGGGATATCAGGGATATCAGGGATATGAGGGATATCAGGGATATCAGGGATATCAGGGATATCAGGGATATCAGGAATATCAGGAATATCAGGGATATCAAGGATATCAGGGATATCAGGGATATCAGGGATATCAGGGATATCAGGGATATCAGGGATATCAGGGATATCAGGGATATCAGGAATATCAGGGATATCAAGGATATCAGGGATATCAAGGATATCAGGGATATCAAGGATATCAGGGATATCAAGGATATCAGGGATATCAAGGATATCAGGGATATCAAGGATATCAGGGATATCAAGGATATCAGGGATATCAGGGATATCAGGGATATCAGGGATATCAGGGATATCAGGGATATCAGGGATATCTGGGATATGAGGGATATCAGGGATATCAGGGATATCAGGGACATCAAGGATATCAGGGATATCAAGGATATCAGGGATATCAAGGATATCAGAAATATCAGGGATATCAGGGATATCAGGGATATCAGAGATATCAGAAATATCAGAAATATCAGGGATATCAGGGATATCAGGGATATCAAGGATATCAGGGATATCAAGAATATCAGGGATATCAAGGATATCAGGGATATCAGGGATATCAAGGATATCAGGGATATCAAGGATATCAGGGATATCGAGGATATCAGGGATATCAAGGATATCAGGGATATCAAGGATATCAGGGATATCAAGGATATCAGGGATATCGATGATATCAGGGATATCGAGGATATCAGGTATTTCAAGGATATCAGTGATATCAGGGATATCAGGAATATCAGGGATATCAAGCATATCAGGGATATCAAGGATATCAGGGATATCAGGGATATCAGGGATATCAGGGATATCAGGGATATCAGGGATATCAGGGATATCAGGGATATCAGGGATATCAGGGATATCAGGGATATCAGGGATATCAGGGATATCAGGGATATCAGGGATATCAGGGATATCAGGGATATCAGGGATATCAGGGATATCAGGGATATCAGGGATATCAAGGATATCAGGGATATCAAGGATATCAGGGATATCAAGGATATCAGAAATATCGAGGATATCAGGGATATCAGGGATATCAGGGATATCAGGGATATCAGGGACATCAAGGATATCAGGGATATCAAGGATATCAGGGATATCAAGAATATCAGGGATATCAGGGATATCAGGGATATCAGGGATATCAAGAATATCAGGGATATCAGGGATATCAGGGATATCAGGGATATCGGGGATATCAGGGATATCGGAGATATCAGGGATATCGGAGATATCAGGGATATCAGGGATATCAGATATATCACGGATATCAGGGGTATCAGGGATATTGAGGATATCAGGGATATCGAGGATATCAGGGATATCAAGGATATCAGGGATATCAGGGATATTAGGGACATCAGGGATATCAGGGATATCAGGGATATCAAGGATATCAGGGATATCAGGGATATCAAGGATATCAGGGATATTAGGAATATCAGGGATATCAGGGATATCAGGGATATCAGGGATATCAGGGATATCAGGGATATCAGGGATATCAGGGATATCAGGGATATCAGGGATATCAGGGATATCAGGGATATCAGGGATATCAGGGATATCAGGGATATCAGGGATATCAGGAATATCAGGGATATCAGGGATATCAGGGATATCAGGGATATCAGGAATATCAGGAATATCAGGGATATCAGGGATATCAGGGATATTAGGGATATCAGGGATATCGAGGATATCAGGGATATCAAGGATATCAGGGAAATCAGGGATATCAGGGACATCAGGGATATCAGGGATATCAGGGATATCAAGGATATCAGGGATATCAGGGATATCAAGGATGTCAGGGATATTAGGAATATCAGGGATATCAGGGATATCAGGGATATGAGGGATATCAGGGATATCAGGGATATCAGGGATATCAGGGATATCAGGAATATCAGGAATATCAGGGATATCAAGGATATCAGGGATATCAGGGATATCAGGGATATCAGGGATATCAGGGATATCAGGGATATCAGGAATATCAGGGATATCAAGGATATCAGGGATATCAAGGATATCAGGGATATCAAGGATATCAGGGATATCAAGGATATCAGGGATATCAAGGATATCAGGGATATCAAGGATATCAGGGATATCAAGGATATCAGGGATATCAAGGATATCAGGGATATCAAGGATATCAGGGATATCAAGGATATCAGGGATATCAAGGATATCAGGGATATCAAGGATATCAGGGATATCAAGGATATCAGGGATATCAAGGATATCAGGGATATCACGGATATCAGGGATATCAAGGATATCAGGGATATCAAGGATATCAGGGATATCAAGGATATCAGGGATATCAAGGATATCAGGGATATCAAGGATATCAGGGATATCAAGGATATCAGGGATATCAAGGATATCAGGGATATCAGGGATATCAGGGATATCAGGGATATCAGGGATATCAGGGATAGCAGGGATATCGAGGATATCAGGGATATCAAGGATATCAGGGAAATCAGGGATATCAGGGACATCAGGGATATCAGGGATATCAGGGATATCAAGGATATCAGGGATATCAGGGATATCAAGGACGTCAGGGATATTAGGAATATCAGGGATATCAGGGATATCAGGGATATCAGGGATATCAAGCATATCAGGGATATCAAGGATATCAGGGATATCAAGGATATCAGGGATATCAGGGATATCAGGGATATCAGGGATATCAGGGATATCAGGGATATCAGGGATATCAGGGATATCAGGGATATCAGGGATATCAGGGATATCAGGGATATCAGGGATATCAGGGATATCAGGGATATCAGGGATATCAGGGATATCAGGGATATCAGGGATATCAGGGATATCAGGGATATCAAGGATATGAGGGATATCAAGGATATCAGGGATATCAAGGATATCAGGGATATCAAGGATATCAGGGGTATCGAGGATATCAGGGATATCAGGGATATCAGGGATATCAGGGATATCAGGGACATCAAGGATATCAAGGATATCAAGGATATCAGGGATATCAAGAATATCAGGGATATCAGGGATATCAGGGATATCAGGGATATCAGGGATATCAGGGATATCAGGGATATCAAGAATATCAGGGATATCAGGGATATCAGGGATATCAGGGATATCAGGGATATCAAGGATATCAGGGATATCAAGGATATCAGGGATATCAAGGATATCAGGGATATCAAGGATATCAGGGATATCAAGGATATCAGGGATATCAAGGATATCAGGGATATCAAGGATATCAGGGATATCAAGGATATCAGGGATATCAAGGATATCAGGGATATCAAGGATATCAGGGATATCAAGGATATCAGGGATATCAAGGATATCAGGGATATCGAGGATATCAGGGATATCAGGGATATCAGGGATATCAGGGATATCAGGGATATCAGGGATATCAGGGACATCAAGGATATCAAGGATATCAAGGATATCAGGGATATCAAGAATATCAGGGATATCAGGGATATCAAGAATATCAGGGATATCAGGGATATCAGGGATATCAGGGATATCAGGGATATCAGGGATATCAGGGATATCAGGGATATCAGGGATATCAGGGATATCAGGGATATCAGGAATATCAGGGATATCAAGGATATCAGGGATATCAAGGATATCAGGGATATCAAGGATATCAGGGATATCAAGGATATCAGGGATATCGAGGATATCAGGGATATCAGGGATATCAGGGATATCAGGGATATCAGGGACATCAAGGATATCAAGGATATCGAGGATATCAGGGATATCAAGAATATCAGGGATATCAGGGATATCAGGGATATCAGGGATATCAAGAATATCAGGGATATCAGGGATATCAGGGATATCAGGGATATCAGGGATATCAGGGATATCAGGGATATCAGGGATATCAGGGATATCAGGGATATCAGGGATATCAGGAATATCAGGGATATCAAGGATATCAGGGATATCAAGGATATCAGGGATATCAAGGATATCAGGGATATCAAGGATATCAGGGATATCAAGGATATCAGGGATATCAAGGATATCAGGGATATCAAGGATATCAGGGATATCAAGGATATCAGGGATATCAAGGATATCAGGGATATCAAGGATATCAGGGATATCAAGGATATCAGGGATATCAGGGATATCAGGGATATCAGGGATATCAGGGATATCAGGGATAGCAGGGATATCGAGGATATCAGGGATATCAAGGATATCAGGGATATCAAGGATATCAGGGATATCAAGGATATCAGGGATATCAAGGATATCAGGGATATCAAGGATATCAGGGATATCAAGGATATCAGGGATATCAAGGATATCAGGGATATCAAGGATATCAGGGATATCAAGGATATCAGGGATATCAAGGATATCAGGGATATCAAGGATATCAGGGATATCAAGGATATCAGGGATATCGAGGATATCAGGGATATCAGGGATATCAGGGATATCAGGGATATCAGGGACATCAAGGATATCAGGGATATCAGGGATATCAAGAATATCAGGGATATCAGGGATATCAGGGATATCAGGGATATCAGGGATATCAGGGATATCAGGGATATCAGGGATATCAGGGATATCAGGGATATCAGGGATATCAGGAATATCAGGGATATCAAGGATATCAGGGATATCAAGGATATCAGGGATATCAAGGATATCAGGGATATCAAGGATATCAGGGATATCGAGGATATCAGGGATATCAGGGATATCAGGGATATCAGGGATATCAGGGACATCAAGGATATCAAGGATATCAAGGATATCAGGGATATCAAGAATATCAGGGATATCAGGGATATCAGGGATATCAGGGATATCAAGAATATCAGGGATATCAGGGATATCAGGGATATCAGGGATATCAGGGATATCAGGGATATCAGGGATATCAGGGATATCAGGGATATCAGGGATATCAGGGATATCAGGGATATCAGGGATATCAGGAATATCAGGGATATCAAGGATATCAGGGATATCAAGGATATCAGGGATATCAAGGATATCAGGGATATCAAGGATATCAGGGATATCAAGGATATCAGGGATATCAAGGATATCAGGGATATCAAGGATATCAGGGATATCAAGGATATCAGGGATATCAAGGATATCAGGGATATCAAGGATATCAGGGATATCACGGATATCAGGGATATCAAGGATATCAGGGATATCAAGGATATCAGGGATATCAAGGATATCAGGGATATCAAGGATATCAGGGATATCAGGGATATCAGGGATATCAGGGATATCAGGGATATCAGGGATATCAGGGATATCAGGGATATCAGGGATATCAGGGATATCAGGGATATCAGGGATATCAGGGATATCAGGGATATCAAGCATATCAGGGATATCAAGGATATCAGGGATATCAAGGATATCAGGGATATCAGGGATATCAGGGATATCAGGGATATCAGGGATATCAGGGATATCAGGGATATCAGGGATATCAGGGATATCAGGGATATCAGGGATATCAGGGATATCAGGGATATCAGGGATATCAGGGATATCAGGGATATCAGGGATATCAGGGATATCAGGGATATCAGGGATATCAGGGATATCAGGGATATCAAGGATATCAGGGATATCAAGGATATCAGGGATATCAAGGATATCAGGGATATCGAGGATATCAGGGATATCAGGGATATCAGGGATATCAGGGATATCAGGGACATCAAGGATATCAAGGATATCAAGGATATCAGGGATATCAAGAATATCAGGGATATCAGGGATATCAGGGATATCAGGGATATCAGGGATATCAGGGATATCAGGGATATCAAGAATATCAGGGATATCAGGGATATCAGGGATATCAGGGATATCAGGGATATCAAGGATATCAGGGATATCAAGGATATCAGGGATATCAAGGATATCAGGGATATCAAGGATATCAGGGATATCAAGGATATCAGGGATATCAAGGATATCAGGGATATCAAGAATATCAGGGATATCAAGCATATCAGGGATATCAAGGATATCAGGGATATCAAGGATATCAGGGATATCAGGGATATCAGGGATATCAGGGATATCAGGGATATCAGGGATATCAGGGATATCAGGGATATCAGGGATATCAGGGATATCAGGGATATAAAATCAATGATATTAAGGATATCCAAGGATATCTTATGATCGTCATCGTCACCGTCACCGTCACCTTCACCGTCACCGTCACCGTCACCGTCACCGTCACCGTCACCGTCACCGTCACCGTCACCGTCGGCGTCACCGTCACCGTCACCGTCACCGTCACCGTCACCGTCACCGTCACCGTCACCGTCACCGTCACCGTAACCGTCGCCGTCGCCGTCACCGCCACCGCCACCGCCACCGCCACCGCCACCGCCACCGCCACCGCCACCGCCACCGCCACCGCCACCGCCACCGCCACCGCCACCGCCACCGCCACCGCCACCGCCACCGCCACCGCCACCGCCACCGCCACCGCCACCGCCACCGCCACCGCCACCGCCACCGCCACCGCCACCGCCACCGCCACCGCCACCGCCACCGCCACCGCCACCGCCACCGCCACCGCCACCGCCACCGCCACCGCCACCGCCACGTTCACCGTCACCGTCACCGTCACCGTCACCGTCACCGTCACCGTCACCGTCACCGTCTCCGTCTCCGTCACCGTCACCGTCACCGTCACCGTCGGATATCAGGGATATCAAGGATATCGGGGATATCAGGGATATCAGGGGTATCAGGGATATCAGGGATATCAGGGATATCAGGGATATCAGGGATATCAGGGATATCAGGGATATCAGGGATATCAGGGATATCAGGGATATCAGGGATATCAGGGATATCAAGGATATCAGGGATATCAAGGATATCAGGGATATCAAGGATATCAGGGATATCAAGGATATCAGGGATATCGAGGATATCAGGGATATCAGGGATATCAGGGATATCAGGGATATCAGGGACATCAAGGATATCAAGGATATCGAGGATATCAGGGATATCAAGAATATCAGGGATATCAGGGATATCAGGGATATCAGGGATATCAAGAATATCAGGGATATCAGGGATATCAGGGATATCAGGGATATCAGGGATATCAGGGATATCAGGGATATCAGGGATATCAGGGATATCAGGGATATCAGGGATATCAGGAATATCAGGGATATCAAGGATATCAGGGATATCAAGGATATCAGGGATATCAAGGATATCAGGGATATCAAGGATATCAGGGATATCAAGGATATCAGGGATATCAAGGATATCAGGGATATCAAGGATATCAGGGATATCAAGGATATCAGGGATATCAAGGATATCAGGGATATCAAGGATATCAGGGATATCAAGGATATCAGGGATATCAAGGATATCAGGGATATCAGGGATATCAGGGATATCAGGGATATCAGGGATATCAGGGATAGCAGGGATATCGAGGATATCAGGGATATCAAGGATATCAGGGAAATCAGGGATATCAGGGACATCAGGGATATCAGGGATATCAGGGATATCAAGGATATCAGGGATATCAGGGATATCAAGGACGTCAGGGATATTAGGAATATCAGGGATATCAGGGATATCAGGGATATCAGGGATATCAGGGATATCAGGGATATCAAGGATATCAGGGATATCAAGGATATCAGGGATATCAAGGATATCAGGGATATCAAGGATATCAGGGATATCGAGGATATCAGGGATATCAGGGATATCAGGGATATCAGGGATATCAGGGACATCAAGGATATCAAGGATATCAAGGATATCAGGGATATCAAGAATATCAGGGATATCAGGGATATCAGGGATATCAGGGATATCAAGAATATCAGGGATATCAGGGATATCAGGGATATCAGGGATATCAGGGATATCAGGGATATCAGGGATATCAGGGATATCAGGGATATCAGGAATATCAGGGATATCAAGGATATCAGGGATATCAAGGATATCAGGGATATCAAGGATATCAGGGATATCAAGGATATCAGGGATATCAAGGATATCAGGGATATCAAGGATATCAGGGATATCAAGGATATCAGGGATATCAAGGATATCAGGGATATCAAGGATATCAGGGATATCAAGGATATCAGGGATATCAAGGATATCAGGGATATCACGGATATCAGGGATATCAAGGATATCAGGGATATCAAGGATATCAGGGATATCAAGGATATCAGGGATATCAAGGATATCAGGGATATCAAGGATATCAGGGATATCAAGGATATCAGGGATATCAAGGATATCAGGGATATCAGGGATATCAGGGATATCAGGGATATCAGGGATATCAGGGATAGCAGGGATATCGAGGATATCAGGGATATCAAGGATATCAGGGAAATCAGGGATATCAGGGACATCAGGGATATCAGGGATATCAGGGATATCAAGGATATCAGGGATATCAGGGATATGGATATTAGGAATATCAGGGATATCAGGGATATCAGGGATATGAGGGATATCAGGGATATCAGGGATATCAGGGATATCAGGGATATCAGGAATATCAGGAATATCAGGGATATCAAGGATATCAGGGATATCAGGGATATCAGGGATATCAGGGATATCAGGGATATCAGGGATATCAGGGATATCAGGGATATCAGGGATATCAGGAATATCAGGAATATCAGGGATATCAAGGATATCAGGGATATCAGGGATATCAGGGATATCAGGGATATCAGGGATATCAAGCATATCAGGGATATCAAGGATATCAGGGATATCAAGGATATCAGGGATATCAAGGATATCAGGGATATCGAGGATATCAGGGATATCAGGGATATCAGGGATATCAGGGATATCAGGGACATCAAGGATATCAAGGATATCAAGGATATCAGGGATATCAAGAATATCAGGGATATCAGGGATATCAGGGATATCAGGGATATCAGGGATATCAGGGATATCAGGGATATCAAGAATATCAGGGATATCAGGGATATCAGGGATATCAGGGATATCAGGGATATCAAGGATATCAGGGATATCAAGGATATCAGGGATATCAAGGATATCAGGGATATCAAGGATATCAGGGATATCAAGGATATCAGGGATATCAAGGATATCAGGGATATCAAGGATATCAGGGATATCAAGGATATCAGGGATATCAAGGATATCAGGGATATCGAGGATATCAGGGATATCGAGGATATCAGGGATATCAGGGATATCAGGGATATCAGGGATATCAGGGACATCAAGGATATCAAGGATATCAAGGATATCAGGGATATCAAGAATATCAGGGATATCAGGGATATCAGGGATATCAGGGATATCAAGAATATCAGGGATATCAAGGATATCAGGGATATCAAGGATATCAGGGATATCAAGGATATCAGGGATATCAAGGATATCAGGGATATCAAGGATATCAGGGATATCAGGGATATCAGGGATATCAGGGATATCAGGGATATCAGGGATAGCAGGGATATCGAGGATATCAGGGATATCAAGGATATCAGGGAAATCAGGGATATCAGGGACATCAGGGATATCAGGGATATCAGGGATATCAAGGATATCAGGGATATCAGGGATATCAAGGACGTCAGGGATATTAGGAATATCAGGGATATCAGGGATATCAGGGATATGAGGGATATCAGGGATATCAGGGATATCAGGGATATCAGGGATATCAGGAATATCAGGAATATCAGGGATATCAAGGATATCAGGGATATCAGGGATATCAGGGATATCAGGGATATCAGGGATATCAGGGATATCAGGGATATCAGGGATATCAGGGATATCAGGAATATCAGGAATATCAGGGATATCAAGGATATCAGGGATATCAGGGATATCAGGGATATCAGGGATATCAGGGATATCAAGCATATCAGGGATATCAAGGATATCAGGGATATCAAGGATATCAGGGATATCAGGGATATCAGGGATATCAGGGATATCAGGGATATCAGGGATATCAGGGATATCAGGGATATCAGGGATATCAGGGATATCAGGGATATCAGGGATATCAGGGATATCAGGGATATCAGGGATATCAGGGATATCAGGGATATCAGGGATATCAGGGATATCAGGGATATCAGGGATATCAGGGATATCAGGGATATCAGGGATATCAAGAATATCAGGGATATCAGGGATATCAGGGATATCAGGGATATCGGGGATATCAGGGATATCGGAGATATCAGGGATATCGGAGATATCAGGGATATCAGGGATATCAGATATATCACGGATATCAGGGGTATCAGGGATATTGAGGATATCAGGGATATCGAGGATATCAGGGATATCAAGGATATCAGGGATATCAGGGATATTAGGGACATCAGGGATATCAGGGATATCAGGGATATCAAGGATATCAGGGATATCAGGGATATCAAGGATATCAGGGATATTAGGAATATCAGGGATATCAGGGATATCAGGGATATCAGGGATATCAGGGATATCAGGGATATCAGGGATATCAGGGATATCAGGGATATCAGGGATATCAGGGATATCAGGGATATCAGGGATATCAGGGATATCAGGAATATCAGGGATATCAGGGATATCAGGGATATCAGGGATATCAGGAATATCAGGAATATCAGGGATATCAGGGATATCAGGGATATTAGGGATATCAGGGATATCGAGGATATCAGGGATATCAAGGATATCAGGGAAATCAGGGATATCAGGGACATCAGGGATATCAGGGATATCAGGGATATCAAGGATATCAGGGATATCAGGGATATCAAGGATGTCAGGGATATTAGGAATATCAGGGATATCAGGGATATCAGGGATATGAGGGATATCAGGGATATCAGGGATATCAGGGATATCAGGGATATCAGGAATATCAGGAATATCAGGGATATCAAGGATATCAGGGATATCAGGGATATCAGGGATATCAGGGATATCAGGGATATCAGGGATATCAGGGATATCAGGGATATCAGGAATATCAGGGATATCAAGGATATCAGGGATATCAAGGATATCAGGGATATCAAGGATATCAGGGATATCAAGGATATCAGGGATATCAAGGATATCAGGGATATCAAGGATATCAGGGATATCAAGGATATCAGGGATATCAGGGATATCAGGGATATCAGGGATATCAGGGATATCAGGGATATCAGGGATATCTGGGATATGAGGGATATCAGGGATATCAGGGATATCAGGGACATCAAGGATATCAGGGATATCAAGGATATCAGGGATATCAAGGATATCAGAAATATCAGGGATATCAGGGATATCAGGGATATCAGAGATATCAGAAATATCAGAAATATCAGGGATATCAGGGATATCAGGGATATCAAGGATATCAGGGATATCAAGAATATCAGGGATATCAAGGATATCAGGGATATCAGGGATATCAAGGATATCAGGGATATCAAGGATATCAGGGATATCGAGGATATCAGGGATATCAAGGATATCAGGGATATCAAGGATATCAGGGATATCAAGGATATCAGGGATATCGATGATATCAGGGATATCGAGGATATCAGGTATTTCAAGGATATCAGTGATATCAGGGATATCAGGAATATCAGGGATATCAAGCATATCAGGGATATCAAGGATATCAGGGATATCAGGGATATCAGGGATATCAGGGATATCAGGGATATCAGGGATATCAGGGATATCAGGGATATCAGGGATATCAGGGATATCAGGGATATCAGGGATATCAGGGATATCAGGGATATCAGGGATATCAGGGATATCAGGGATATCAGGGATATCAGGGATATCAGGGATATCAGGGATATCAAGGATATCAGGGATATCAAGGATATCAGGGATATCAAGGATATCAGAAATATCGAGGATATCAGGGATATCAGGGATATCAGGGATATCAGGGATATCAGGGACATCAAGGATATCAGGGATATCAAGGATATCAGGGATATCAAGAATATCAGGGATATCAGGGATATCAGGGATATCAGGGATATCAAGAATATCAGGGATATCAGGGATATCAGGGATATCAGGGATATCGGGGATATCAGGGATATCGGAGATATCAGGGATATCGGAGATATCAGGGATATCAGGGATATCAGATATATCACGGATATCAGGGGTATCAGGGATATTGAGGATATCAGGGATATCGAGGATATCAGGGATATCAAGGATATCAGGGATATCAGGGATATTAGGGACATCAGGGATATCAGGGATATCAGGGATATCAAGGATATCAGGGATATCAGGGATATCAAGGATATCAGGGATATTAGGAATATCAGGGATATCAGGGATATCAGGGATATCAGGGATATCAGGGATATCAGGGATATCAGGGATATCAGGGATATCAGGGATATCAGGGATATCAGGGATATCAGGGATATCAGGGATATCAGGGATATCAGGGATATCAGGGATATCAGGAATATCAGGGATATCAGGGATATCAGGGATATCAGGGATATCAGGAATATCAGGAATATCAGGGATATCAGGGATATCAGGGATATTAGGGATATCAGGGATATCGAGGATATCAGGGATATCAAGGATATCAGGGAAATCAGGGATATCAGGGACATCAGGGATATCAGGGATATCAGGGATATCAAGGATATCAGGGATATCAGGGATATCAAGGATGTCAGGGATATTAGGAATATCAGGGATATCAGGGATATCAGGGATATGAGGGATATCAGGGATATCAGGGATATCAGGGATATCAGGGATATCAGGAATATCAGGAATATCAGGGATATCAAGGATATCAGGGATATCAGGGATATCAGGGATATCAGGGATATCAGGGATATCAGGGATATCAGGAATATCAGGGATATCAAGGATATCAGGGATATCAAGGATATCAGGGATATCAAGGATATCAGGGATATCAAGGATATCAGGGATATCAAGGATATCAGGGATATCAAGGATATCAGGGATATCAAGGATATCAGGGATATCAAGGATATCAGGGATATCAAGGATATCAGGGATATCAAGGATATCAGGGATATCAAGGATATCAGGGATATCAAGGATATCAGGGATATCAAGGATATCAGGGATATCAAGGATATCAGGGATATCACGGATATCAGGGATATCAAGGATATCAGGGATATCAAGGATATCAGGGATATCAGGGATATCAGGGATATCAGGGATATCAGGGATATCAGGGATAGCAGGGATATCGAGGATATCAGGGATATCAAGGATATCAGGGATATCAGGGATATCAGGGATATCAGGGATATCAGGGATATCAGGGATAGCAGGGATATCGAGGATATCAGGGATATCAAGGATATCAGGGAAATCAGGGATATCAGGGACATCAGGGATATCAGGGATATCAGGGATATCAAGGATATCAGGGATATCAGGGATATCAAGGACGTCAGGGATATTAGGAATATCAGGGATATCAGGGATATCAGGGATATCAGGGATATCAAGCATATCAGGGATATCAAGGATATCAGGGATATCAAGGATATCAGGGATATCAGGGATATCAGGGATATCAGGGATATCAGGGATATCAGGGATATCAGGGATATCAGGGATATCAGGGATATCAGGGATATCAGGGATATCAGGGATATCAGGGATATCAGGGATATCAGGGATATCAGGGATATCAGGGATATCAGGGATATCAGGGATATCAGGGATATCAGGGATATCAAGGATATGAGGGATATCAAGGATATCAGGGATATCAAGGATATCAGGGATATCAAGGATATCAGGGGTATCGAGGATATCAGGGATATCAGGGATATCAGGGATATCAGGGATATCAGGGACATCAAGGATATCAAGGATATCAAGGATATCAGGGATATCAAGAATATCAGGGATATCAGGGATATCAGGGATATCAGGGATATCAGGGATATCAGGGATATCAGGGATATCAAGAATATCAGGGATATCAGGGATATCAGGGATATCAGGGATATCAGGGATATCAAGGATATCAGGGATATCAAGGATATCAGGGATATCAAGGATATCAGGGATATCAAGGATATCAGGGATATCAAGGATATCAGGGATATCAAGGATATCAGGGATATCAAGGATATCAGGGATATCAAGGATATCAGGGATATCAAGGATATCAGGGATATCAAGGATATCAGGGATATCAAGGATATCAGGGATATCAAGGATATCAGGGATATCGAGGATATCAGGGATATCAGGGATATCAGGGATATCAGGGATATCAGGGATATCAGGGATATCAGGGACATCAAGGATATCAAGGATATCAAGGATATCAGGGATATCAAGAATATCAGGGATATCAGGGATATCAAGAATATCAGGGATATCAGGGATATCAGGGATATCAGGGATATCAGGGATATCAGGGATATCAGGGATATCAGGGATATCAGGGATATCAGGGATATCAGGGATATCAGGAATATCAGGGATATCAAGGATATCAGGGATATCAAGGATATCAGGGATATCAAGGATATCAGGGATATCAAGGATATCAGGGATATCGAGGATATCAGGGATATCAGGGATATCAGGGATATCAGGGATATCAGGGACATCAAGGATATCAAGGATATCGAGGATATCAGGGATATCAAGAATATCAGGGATATCAGGGATATCAGGGATATCAGGGATATCAAGAATATCAGGGATATCAGGGATATCAGGGATATCAGGGATATCAGGGATATCAGGGATATCAGGGATATCAGGGATATCAGGGATATCAGGGATATCAGGGATATCAGGAATATCAGGGATATCAAGGATATCAGGGATATCAAGGATATCAGGGATATCAAGGATATCAGGGATATCAAGGATATCAGGGATATCAAGGATATCAGGGATATCAAGGATATCAGGGATATCAAGGATATCAGGGATATCAAGGATATCAGGGATATCAAGGATATCAGGGATATCAAGGATATCAGGGATATCAAGGATATCAGGGATATCAGGGATATCAGGGATATCAGGGATATCAGGGATATCAGGGATAGCAGGGATATCGAGGATATCAGGGATATCAAGGATATCAGGGAAATCAGGGATATCAGGGACATCAGGGATATCAGGGATATCAGGGATATCAAGGATATCAGGGATATCAGGGATATCAAGGACGTCAGGGATATTAGGAATATCAGGGATATCAGGGATATCAGGGATATCAGGGATATCAGGGATATCAGGGATATCAAGGATATCAGGGATATCAAGGATATCAGGGATATCAAGGATATCAGGGATATCAAGGATATCAGGGATATCGAGGATATCAGGGATATCAGGGATATCAGGGATATCAGGGATATCAGGGACATCAAGGATATCAAGGATATCAAGGATATCAGGGATATCAAGAATATCAGGGATATCAGGGATATCAGGGATATCAGGGATATCAAGAATATCAGGGATATCAGGGATATCAGGGATATCAGGGATATCAGGGATATCAGGGATATCAGGGATATCAGGGATATCAGGGATATCAGGGATATCAGGGATATCAGGAATATCAGGGATATCAAGGATATCAGGGATATCAAGGATATCAGGGATATCAAGGATATCAGGGATATCAAGGATATCAGGGATATCAAGGATATCAGGGATATCAAGGATATCAGGGATATCAAGGATATCAGGGATATCAAGGATATCAGGGATATCAAGGATATCAGGGATATCAAGGATATCAGGGATATCACGGATATCAGGGATATCAAGGATATCAGGGATATCAAGGATATCAGGGATATCAAGGATATCAGGGATATCAAGGATATCAGGGATATCAAGGATATCAGGGATATCAAGGATATCAGGGATATCGAGGATATCAGGGATATCAGGGATATCAGGGATATCAGGGATATCAGGGACATCAAGGATATCAAGGATATCAAGGATATCAGGGATATCAAGAATATCAGGGATATCAGGGATATCAGGGATATCAGGGATATCAAGAATATCAGGGATATCAGGGATATCAGGGATATCAGGGATATCAGGGATATCAGGGATATCAGGGATATCAGGGATATCAGGGATATCAGGGATATCAGGGATATCAGGAATATCAGGGATATCAAGGATATCAGGGATATCAAGGATATCAGGGATATCAAGGATATCAGGGATATCAAGGATATCAGGGATATCAAGGATATCAGGGATATCAAGGATATCAGGGATATCAAGGATATCAGGGATATCAAGGATATCAGGGATATCAAGGATATCAGGGATATCAAGGATATCAGGGATATCACGGATATCAGGGATATCAAGGATATCAGGGATATCAAGGATATCAGGGATATCAAGGATATCAGGGATATCAAGGATATCAGGGATATCAAGGATATCAGGAATATCAAGGATATCAGGGATATCAAGGATATCAGGGATATCAGGGATATCAGGGATATCAGGGATATCAGGGATATCAGGGATAGCAGGGATATCGAGGATATCAGGGATATCAAGGATATCAGGGAAATCAGGGATATCAGGGACATCAGGGATATCAGGGATATCAGGGATATCAAGGATATCAGGGATATCAGGGATATCAAGGACGTCAGGGATATTAGGAATATCAGGGATATCAGGGATATCAGGGATATGAGGGATATCAGGGATATCAGGGATATCAGGGATATCAGGGATATCAGGAATATCAGGAATATCAGGGATATCAAGGATATCAGGGATATCAGGGATATCAGGGATATCAGGGATATCAGGGATATCAGGGATATCAGGGATATCAGGGATATCAGGGATATCAGGGATATCAGGAATATCAGGAATATCAGGGATATCAAGGATATCAGGGATATCAGGGATATCAAGCATATCAGGGATATCAAGGATATCAGGGATATCAAGGATATCAGGGATATCAGGGATATCAGGGATATCAGGGATATCAGGGATATCAGGGATATTAGGGATATCAGGGATATCAGGGATATCAGGGATATCAGGGATATCAGGGATATCAGGGATATCAGGGATATCAGGGATATCAGGGATATCAGGGATATCAGGGATATCAGGGATATCAGGGATATCAGGGATATCAAGGATATCAGGGATATCAAGGATATCAGGGATATCAAGGATATCAGGGATATCAAGGATATCAGGGATATCGAGGATATCAGGGAAATCAGGGATATCAGGGATATCAGGGATATCAGGGACATCAAGGATATCAAGGATATCAAGGATATCAGGGATATCAAGAATATCAGGGATATCAGGGATATCAGGGATATCAGGGATATCAGGGATATCAGGGATATCAGGGATATCAAGAATATCAGGGATATCAGGGATATCAGGGATATCAGGGATATCAGGGATATCAGGGATATCAGGGATATCAAGGATATCAGGGATATCAAGGATATCAGGGATATCAAGGATATCAGGGATATCAAGGATATCAGGGATATCAAGGATATCAGGGATATCAAGGATATCAGGGATATCAAGGATATCAGGGATATCAAGGATATCAGGGATATCAAGGATATCAGGGATATCAAGGATATCAGGGATATCAAGGATATCAGGGATATCAAGGATATCAGGGATATCAAGGATATCAGGGATATCGAGGATATCAGGGATATCGAGGATATCAGGGATATCGAGGATATCAGGGATATCAGGGATATCAGGGATATCAGGGATATCAGGGACATCAAGGATATCAAGGATATCAAGGATATCAGGGATATCAAGAATATCAGGGATATCAGGGATATCAGGGATATCAGGGATATCAAGAATATCAGGGATATCAGGGATATCAGGGATATCAGGGATATCAGGGATATCAGGGATATCAGGGATATCAGGGATATCAGGGATATCAGGGATATCAGGGATATCAGGGATATCAGGGATATCAGGGATATCAGGGATATCAGGGATATCAGGAATATCAGGGATATCAAGGATATCAGGGATATCAAGGATATCAGGGATATCAAGGATATCAGGGATATCAGGGATATCAGGGATATCAAGGATATCAGGGATATCAAGGATATCAGGGATATCAAGGATATCAGGGATATCAAGGATATCAGGGATATCAAGGATATCAGGGATATCAAGGATATCAGGGATATCAAGGATATCAGGGATATCAAGGATATCAGGGATATCAAGGATATCAGGGATATCAAGGATATCAGGGATATCAAGGATATCAGGGATATCAAGGATATCAGGGATATCAAGGATATCAGGGATATCAGGGATATCAGGGATATCAGGGATATCAGGGATATCAGGGATAGCAGGGATATCAGGGATATCAGGGATATCAGGGATATCAGGGATATCAGGGATATCAAGGATATCAGGGATATCAGGGATATCAAGGACGTCAGGGATATCAAGGACGTCAGGGATATCAGGGATATCAGGGATATGAGGGATATCAGGGATATCAGGGATATCAGGGATATCAGGGATATCAGGAATATCAGGAATATCAGGGATATCAAGGATATCAGGGATATCAGGGATATCAGGGATATCAGGGATATCAGGGATATCAGGGATATCAGGGATATCAGGGATATCAGGGATATCAGGGATATCAGGGATATCAGGAATATCAGGAATATCAGGGATATCAAGGATATCAGGGATATCAGGGATATCAGGGATATCAGGGATATCAGGGATATCAAGCATATCAGGGATATCAAGGATATCAGGGATATCAGGGATATCAGGGATATCAGGGATATCAGGGATATCAGGGATATCAGGGATATCAGGGATATCAGGGATATCAGGGATATCAGGAATATCAGGGATATCAGGGATATCAGGGATATCAGGGATATCAGGAATATCAGGAATATCAGGGATATCAGGGATATCAGGGATATTAGGGATATCAGGGATATCGAGGATATCAGGGATATCAAGGATATCAGGGAAATCAGGGATATCAGGGACATCAGGGATATCAGGGATATCAGGGATATCAAGGATATCAGGGATATCAGGGATATCAAGGATGTCAGGGATATTAGGAATATCAGGGATATCAGGGATATCAGGGATATGAGGGATATCAGGGATATCAGGGATATCAGGGATATCAGGGATATCAGGAATATCAGGAATATCAGGGATATCAAGGATATCAGGGATATCAGGGATATCAGGGATATCAGGGATATCAGGGATATCAGGGATATCAGGGATATCAGGGATATCAAGGATATCAGGGATATCAAGGATATCAGGGATATCAAGGATATCAGGGATATCAAGGATATCAGGGATATCAAGGATATCAGGGATATCAAGGATATCAGGGATATCAAGGATATCAGGGATATCAGGGATATCAGGGATATCAGGGATATCAGGGATATCAGGGATATCAGGGATATCTGGGATATGAGGGATATCAGGGATATCAGGGATATCAGGGACATCAAGGATATCAGGGATATCAAGGATATCAGGGATATCAAGGATATCAGAAATATCAGGGATATCAGGGATATCAGGGATATCAGAGATATCAGAAATATCAGAAATATCAGGGATATCAGGGATATCAGGGATATCAAGGATATCAGGGATATCAAGAATATCAGGGATATCAAGGATATCAGGGATATCAGGGATATCAAGGATATCAGGGATATCAAGGATATCAGGGATATCGAGGATATCAGGGATATCAAGGATATCAGGGATATCAAGGATATCAGGGATATCAAGGATATCAGGGATATCGATGATATCAGGGATATCGAGGATATCAGGTATTTCAAGGATATCAGTGATATCAGGGATATCAGGAATATCAGGGATATCAAGCATATCAGGGATATCAAGGATATCAGGGATATCAGGGATATCAGGGATATCAGGGATATCAGGGATATCAGGGATATCAGGGATATCAGGGATATCAGGGATATCAGGGATATCAGGGATATCAGGGATATCAGGGATATCAGGGATATCAGGGATATCAGGGATATCAGGGATATCAGGGATATCAGGGATATCAGGGATATCAGGGATATCAAGGATATCAGGGATATCAAGGATATCAGGGATATCAAGGATATCAGAAATATCGAGGATATCAGGGATATCAGGGATATCAGGGATATCAGGGATATCAGGGACATCAAGGATATCAGGGATATCAAGGATATCAGGGATATCAAGAATATCAGGGATATCAGGGATATCAGGGATATCAGGGATATCAAGAATATCAGGGATATCAGGGATATCAGGGATATCAGGGATATCGGGGATATCAGGGATATCGGAGATATCAGGGATATCGGAGATATCAGGGATATCAGGGATATCAGATATATCACGGATATCAGGGGTATCAGGGATATTGAGGATATCAGGGATATCGAGGATATCAGGGATATCAAGGATATCAGGGATATCAGGGATATTAGGGACATCAGGGATATCAGGGATATCAGGGATATCAAGGATATCAGGGATATCAGGGATATCAAGGATATCAGGGATATTAGGAATATCAGGGATATCAGGGATATCAGGGATATCAGGGATATCAGGGATATCAGGGATATCAGGGATATCAGGGATATCAGGGATATCAGGGATATCAGGGATATCAGGGATATCAGGGATATCAGGGATATCAGGGATATCAGGGATATCAGGAATATCAGGGATATCAGGGATATCAGGGATATCAGGGATATCAGGAATATCAGGAATATCAGGGATATCAGGGATATCAGGGATATTAGGGATATCAGGGATATCGAGGATATCAGGGATATCAAGGATATCAGGGAAATCAGGGATATCAGGGACATCAGGGATATCAGGGATATCAGGGATATCAAGGATATCAGGGATATCAGGGATATCAAGGATGTCAGGGATATTAGGAATATCAGGGATATCAGGGATATCAGGGATATGAGGGATATCAGGGATATCAGGGATATCAGGGATATCAGGGATATCAGGAATATCAGGAATATCAGGGATATCAAGGATATCAGGGATATCAGGGATATCAGGGATATCAGGGATATCAGGGATATCAGGGATATCAGGAATATCAGGGATATCAAGGATATCAGGGATATCAAGGATATCAGGGATATCAAGGATATCAGGGATATCAAGGATATCAGGGATATCAAGGATATCAGGGATATCAAGGATATCAGGGATATCAAGGATATCAGGGATATCAAGGATATCAGGGATATCAAGGATATCAGGGATATCAAGGATATCAGGGATATCAAGGATATCAGGGATATCAAGGATATCAGGGATATCACGGATATCAGGGATATCAAGGATATCAGGGATATCAAGGATATCAGGGATATCAAGGATATCAGGGATATCAAGGATATCAGGGATATCAAGGATATCAGGGATATCAAGGATATCAGGGATATCAAGGATATCAGGGATATCAGGGATATCAGGGATATCAGGGATATCAGGGATATCAGGGATAGCAGGGATATCGAGGATATCAGGGATATCAAGGATATCAGGGAAATCAGGGATATCAGGGACATCAGGGATATCAGGGATATCAGGGATATCAAGGATATCAGGGATATCAGGGATATCAAGGACGTCAGGGATATTAGGAATATCAGGGATATCAGGGATATCAGGGATATCAGGGATATCAAGCATATCAGGGATATCAAGGATATCAGGGATATCAAGGATATCAGGGATATCAGGGATATCAGGGATATCAGGGATATCAGGGATATCAGGGATATCAGGGATATCAGGGATATCAGGGATATCAGGGATATCAGGGATATCAGGGATATCAGGGATATCAGGGATATCAGGGATATCAGGGATATCAGGGATATCAGGGATATCAGGGATATCAGGGATATCAGGGATATCAAGGATATGAGGGATATCAAGGATATCAGGGATATCAAGGATATCAGGGATATCAAGGATATCAGGGGTATCGAGGATATCAGGGATATCAGGGATATCAGGGATATCAGGGATATCAGGGACATCAAGGATATCAAGGATATCAAGGATATCAGGGATATCAAGAATATCAGGGATATCAGGGATATCAGGGATATCAGGGATATCAGGGATATCAGGGATATCAGGGATATCAAGAATATCAGGGATATCAGGGATATCAGGGATATCAGGGATATCAGGGATATCAAGGATATCAGGGATATCAAGGATATCAGGGATATCAAGGATATCAGGGATATCAAGGATATCAGGGATATCAAGGATATCAGGGATATCAAGGATATCAGGGATATCAAGGATATCAGGGATATCAAGGATATCAGGGATATCAAGGATATCAGGGATATCAAGGATATCAGGGATATCAAGGATATCAGGGATATCAAGGATATCAGGGATATCGAGGATATCAGGGATATCAGGGATATCAGGGATATCAGGGATATCAGGGATATCAGGGATATCAGGGACATCAAGGATATCAAGGATATCAAGGATATCAGGGATATCAAGAATATCAGGGATATCAGGGATATCAAGAATATCAGGGATATCAGGGATATCAGGGATATCAGGGATATCAGGGATATCAGGGATATCAGGGATATCAGGGATATCAGGGATATCAGGGATATCAGGGATATCAGGAATATCAGGGATATCAAGGATATCAGGGATATCAAGGATATCAGGGATATCAAGGATATCAGGGATATCAAGGATATCAGGGATATCGAGGATATCAGGGATATCAGGGATATCAGGGATATCAGGGATATCAGGGACATCAAGGATATCAAGGATATCGAGGATATCAGGGATATCAAGAATATCAGGGATATCAGGGATATCAGGGATATCAGGGATATCAAGAATATCAGGGATATCAGGGATATCAGGGATATCAGGGATATCAGGGATATCAGGGATATCAGGGATATCAGGGATATCAGGGATATCAGGGATATCAGGGATATCAGGAATATCAGGGATATCAAGGATATCAGGGATATCAAGGATATCAGGGATATCAAGGATATCAGGGATATCAAGGATATCAGGGATATCAAGGATATCAGGGATATCAAGGATATCAGGGATATCAAGGATATCAGGGATATCAAGGATATCAGGGATATCAAGGATATCAGGGATATCAAGGATATCAGGGATATCAAGGATATCAGGGATATCAGGGATATCAGGGATATCAGGGATATCAGGGATATCAGGGATAGCAGGGATATCGAGGATATCAGGGATATCAAGGATATCAGGGAAATCAGGGATATCAGGGACATCAGGGATATCAGGGATATCAGGGATATCAAGGATATCAGGGATATCAGGGATATCAAGGACGTCAGGGATATTAGGAATATCAGGGATATCAGGGATATCAGGGATATCAGGGATATCAGGGATATCAGGGATATCAAGGATATCAGGGATATCAAGGATATCAGGGATATCAAGGATATCAGGGATATCAAGGATATCAGGGATATCGAGGATATCAGGGATATCAGGGATATCAGGGATATCAGGGATATCAGGGACATCAAGGATATCAAGGATATCAAGGATATCAGGGATATCAAGAATATCAGGGATATCAGGGATATCAGGGATATCAGGGATATCAAGAATATCAGGGATATCAGGGATATCAGGGATATCAGGGATATCAGGGATATCAGGGATATCAGGGATATCAGGGATATCAGGGATATCAGGGATATCAGGGATATCAGGAATATCAGGGATATCAAGGATATCAGGGATATCAAGGATATCAGGGATATCAAGGATATCAGGGATATCAAGGATATCAGGGATATCAAGGATATCAGGGATATCAAGGATATCAGGGATATCAAGGATATCAGGGATATCAAGGATATCAGGGATATCAAGGATATCAGGGATATCAAGGATATCAGGGATATCACGGATATCAGGGATATCAAGGATATCAGGGATATCAAGGATATCAGGGATATCAAGGATATCAGGGATATCAAGGATATCAGGGATATCAAGGATATCAGGGATATCAAGGATATCAGGGATATCGAGGATATCAGGGATATCAGGGATATCAGGGATATCAGGGATATCAGGGACATCAAGGATATCAAGGATATCAAGGATATCAGGGATATCAAGAATATCAGGGATATCAGGGATATCAGGGATATCAGGGATATCAAGAATATCAGGGATATCAGGGATATCAGGGATATCAGGGATATCAGGGATATCAGGGATATCAGGGATATCAGGGATATCAGGGATATCAGGAATATCAGGGATATCAAGGATATCAGGGATATCAAGGATATCAGGGATATCAAGGATATCAGGGATATCAAGGATATCAGGGATATCAAGGATATCAGGGATATCAAGGATATCAGGGATATCAAGGATATCAGGGATATCAAGGATATCAGGGATATCAAGGATATCAGGGATATCAAGGATATCAGGGATATCACGGATATCAGGGATATCAAGGATATCAGGGATATCAAGGATATCAGGGATATCAAGGATATCAGGGATATCAAGGATATCAGGGATATCAAGGATATCAGGAATATCAAGGATATCAGGGATATCAAGGATATCAGGGATATCAGGGATATCAGGGATATCAGGGATATCAGGGATATCAGGGATAGCAGGGATATCGAGGATATCAGGGATATCAAGGATATCAGGGAAATCAGGGATATCAGGGACATCAGGGATATCAGGGATATCAGGGATATCAAGGATATCAGGGATATCAGGGATATCAAGGACGTCAGGGATATTAGGAATATCAGGGATATCAGGGATATCAGGGATATGAGGGATATCAGGGATATCAGGGATATCAGGGATATCAGGGATATCAGGAATATCAGGAATATCAGGGATATCAAGGATATCAGGGATATCAGGGATATCAGGGATATCAGGGATATCAGGGATATCAGGGATATCAGGGATATCAGGGATATCAGGGATATCAGGGATATCAGGAATATCAGGAATATCAGGGATATCAAGGATATCAGGGATATCAGGGATATCAAGCATATCAGGGATATCAAGGATATCAGGGATATCAAGGATATCAGGGATATCAGGGATATCAGGGATATCAGGGATATCAGGGATATCAGGGATATTAGGGATATCAGGGATATCAGGGATATCAGGGATATCAGGGATATCAGGGATATCAGGGATATCAGGGATATCAGGGATATCAGGGATATCAGGGATATCAGGGATATCAGGGATATCAGGGATATCAGGGATATCAAGGATATCAGGGATATCAAGGATATCAGGGATATCAAGGATATCAGGGATATCAAGGATATCAGGGATATCGAGGATATCAGGGAAATCAGGGATATCAGGGATATCAGGGATATCAGGGACATCAAGGATATCAAGGATATCAAGGATATCAGGGATATCAAGAATATCAGGGATATCAGGGATATCAGGGATATCAGGGATATCAGGGATATCAGGGATATCAGGGATATCAAGAATATCAGGGATATCAGGGATATCAGGGATATCAGGGATATCAGGGATATCAGGGATATCAGGGATATCAAGGATATCAGGGATATCAAGGATATCAGGGATATCAAGGATATCAGGGATATCAAGGATATCAGGGATATCAAGGATATCAGGGATATCAAGGATATCAGGGATATCAAGGATATCAGGGATATCAAGGATATCAGGGATATCAAGGATATCAGGGATATCAAGGATATCAGGGATATCAAGGATATCAGGGATATCAAGGATATCAGGGATATCAAGGATATCAGGGATATCGAGGATATCAGGGATATCGAGGATATCAGGGATATCGAGGATATCAGGGATATCAGGGATATCAGGGATATCAGGGATATCAGGGACATCAAGGATATCAAGGATATCAAGGATATCAGGGATATCAAGAATATCAGGGATATCAGGGATATCAGGGATATCAGGGATATCAAGAATATCAGGGATATCAGGGATATCAGGGATATCAGGGATATCAGGGATATCAGGGATATCAGGGATATCAGGGATATCAGGGATATCAGGGATATCAGGGATATCAGGGATATCAGGGATATCAGGGATATCAGGAATATCAGGGATATCAAGGATATCAGGGATATCAAGGATATCAGGGATATCAAGGATATCAGGGATATCAGGGATATCAGGGATATCAAGGATATCAGGGATATCAAGGATATCAGGGATATCAAGGATATCAGGGATATCAAGGATATCAGGGATATCAAGGATATCAGGGATATCAAGGATATCAGGGATATCAAGGATATCAGGGATATCAAGGATATCAGGGATATCAAGGATATCAGGGATATCAAGGATATCAGGGATATCAAGGATATCAGGGATATCAAGGATATCAGGGATATCAAGGATATCAGGGATATCAGGGATATCAGGGATATCAGGGATATCAGGGATATCAGGGATAGCAGGGATATCAGGGATATCAGGGATATCAGGGATATCAGGGATATCAGGGATATCAAGGATATCAGGGATATCAGGGATATCAAGGACGTCAGGGATATCAAGGACGTCAGGGATATCAGGGATATCAGGGATATGAGGGATATCAGGGATATCAGGGATATCAGGGATATCAGGGATATCAGGAATATCAGGAATATCAGGGATATCAAGGATATCAGGGATATCAGGGATATCAGGGATATCAGGGATATCAGGGATATCAGGGATATCAGGGATATCAGGGATATCAGGGATATCAGGGATATCAGGGATATCAGGAATATCAGGAATATCAGGGATATCAAGGATATCAGGGATATCAGGGATATCAGGGATATCAGGGATATCAGGGATATCAAGCATATCAGGGATATCAAGGATATCAGGGATATCAGGGATATCAGGGATATCAGGGATATCAGGGATATCAGGGATATCAGGGATATCAGGGATATCAGGGATATCAGGGATATCAGGGATATCAGGGATATCAGGGATATCAGGGATATCAGGGATATCAGGGATATCAGGGATATCAGGGATATCAGGGATATCAGGGATATCAGGGATATCAGGGATATCAAGGATATCAGGGATATCAAGGATATCAGGGATATCAAGGATATCAGGGATATCAAGGATATCAGGGATATCAAGGATATCAGGGATATCAAGGATATCAGGGATATCAAGGATATCAGGGATATCAAGGATATCAGGGATATCAAGGATATCAGGGATATCAAGGATATCAGGGATATCAAGGATATCAGGGATATCAAGGATATCAGGGATATCAAGGATATCAGGGATATCAAGGATATCAGGGATATCGAGGATATCAGGGATATCAGGGATATCAGGGATATCAGGGATATCAGGGACATCAAGGATATCAAGGATATCAAGGATATCAGGGATATCAAGAATATCAGGGATATCAGGGATATCAGGGATATCAGGGATATCAAGAATATCAGGGATATCAGGGATATCAGGGATATCAGGGATATCAGGGATATCAGGGATATCAGGGATATCAGGGATATCAGGAATATCAGGGATATCAAGGATATCAGGGATATCAAGGATATCAGGGATATCAAGGATATCAGGGATATCAAGGATATCAGGGATATCGAGGATATCAGGGATATCAGGGATATCAGGGATATCAGGGATATCAGGGACATCAAGGATATCAAGGATATCAAGGATATCAGGGATATCAAGAATATCAGGGATATCAGGGATATCAGGGATATCAGGGATATCAAGAATATCAGGGATATCAGGGATATCAGGGATATCAGGGATATCAGGGATATCAGGGATATCAGGGATATCAGGGATATCAGGGATATCAGGGATATCAGGGATATCAGGAATAACAGGGATATCAAGGATATCAGGGATATCAAGGATATCAGGGATATCAAGGATATCAGGGATATCAAGGATATCAGGGATATCAAGGATATCAGGGATATCAAGGATATCAGGGATATCAAGGATATCAGGGATATCAAGGATATCAGGGATATCAAGGATATCAGGGATATCACGGATATCAGGGATATCAAGGATATCAGGGATATCAAGGATATCAGGGATATCAAGGATATCAGGGATATCAAGGATATCAGGGATATCAAGGATATCAGGGATATCAAGGATATCAGGGATATCAAGGATATCAGGGATATCACTGATATCAGGGATATCAAGGATATCAGGGATATCAAGGATATCAGGGATATCAAGGATATCAGGGATATCAAGGATATCAGGGATATCGAGGATATCAGGGATATCAGGGATATCAGGGATATCAGGGATATCAGGGACATCAGGGACATCAAGGATATCAGGGATATCAAGAATATCAGGGATATCAGGGATATCAGGGATATCAGGGATATCAAGAATATCAGGGATATCAGGGATATCAGGGATATCAGGGATATCAGGGATATCAGGGATATCAGGGATATCAGGGATATCAGGGATATCAGGGATATCAGGGATATCAGGAATATCAGGGATATCAAGGATATCAGGGATATCAAGGATATCAGGGATATCAAGGATATCAGGGATATCAAGGATATCAGGGATATCAAGGATATCAGGGATATCAAGGATATCAGGGATATCAAGGATATCAGGGATATCAAGGATATCAGGGATATCAAGGATATCAGGGATATCAAGGATATCAGGGATATCAAGGATATCAGGGATATCAAGGATATCAGGGATATCACGGATATCAGGGATATCAAGGATATCAGGGATATCACGGATATCAGGGATATCAAGGATATCAGGGATATCAAGGATATCAGGGATATCAAGGATATCAGGGATATCAAGGATATCAGGGATATCAAGGATATCAGGGATATCAAGGATATCAGGGATATCAAGGATATCAGGGATATCAGGGATATCAGGGATATCAGGGATATCAGGGATAGCAGGGATATCGAGGATATCAGGGATATCAAGGATATCAGGGAAATCAGGGATATCAGGGACATCAGGGATATCAGGGATATCAGGGATATCAAGGATATCAGGGATATCAGGGATATCAAGGACGTCAGGGATATTAGGAATATCAGGGATATCAGGGATATCAGGGATATGAGGGATATCAGGGATATCAGGGATATCAGGGATATCAGGGATATCAGGAATATCAGGAATATCAGGGATATCAAGGATATCAGGGATATCAGGGATATCAGGGATATCAGGGATATCAGGGATATCAGGGATATCAGGGATATCAGGGATATCAGGGATATCAGGGATATCAGGAATATCAGGAATATCAGGGATATCAAGGATATCAGGGATATCAGGGATATCAGGGATATCAGGGATATCAGGGATATCAAGCATATCAGGGATATCAAGGATATCAGGGATATCAAGGATATCAGGGATATCAGGGATATCAGGGATATCAGGGATATCAGGGATATCAGGGATATCAGGGATATCAGGGATATCAGGGATATCAGGGATATCAGGGATATCAGGGATATCAGGGATATCAGGGATATCAGGGATATCAGGGATATCAGGGATATCAGGGATATCAGGGATATCAGGGATATCAAGGATATCAGGGATATCAAGGATATCAGGGATATCAAGGATATCAGGGATATCAAGGATATCAGGGATATCGAGGATATCAGGGATATCAGGGATATCAGGGATATCAGGGATATCAGGGATATCAAGGATATCAGGGATATCAAGGATATCAGGGATATCAAGGATATCAGGGATATCAAGGATATCAGGGATATCAAGGATATCAGGGATATCAAGGATATCAGGGATATCAAGGATATCAGGGATATCAAGGATATCAGGGATATCAAGGATATCAGGGATATCAGGGATATCAGGGATATCAGGGATATCAGGGATATCAGGGATAGCAGGGATATCAGGGATATCAGGGATATCAGGGATATCAGGGATATCAGGGATATCAGGGATATCAGGGATATCAGGGATATCAGGGATATCAGGGATATCAGGGATATCAGGAATATCAGGGATATCAAGGATATCAGGGATATCAAGGATATCAGGGATATCAAGGATATCAGGGATATCAAGGATATCAGGGATATCAAGGATATCAGGGATATTAAGGATATCAGGGATATCAAGGATATCAGGGATATCAAGGATATCAGGGATATCAAGGATATCAGGGATATCAAGGATATCAGGGATATCAAGGATATCAGGGATATCAAGGATATCAGGGATATCAAGGATATCAGGGATATCAGGGATATCAGGGATATCAGGGATATCAGGGATATCAGGGATAGCAGGGATATCGAGGATATCAGGGATATCAAGGATATCAGGGAAATCAGGGATATCAGGGACATCAGGGATATCAGGGATATCAGGGATATCAAGGATATCAGGGATATCAGGGATATCAAGGACGTCAGGGATATTAGGAATATCAGGGATATCAGGGATATCAGGGATATGAGGGATATCAGGGATATCAGGGATATCAGGGATATCAGGGATATCAGGAATATCAGGAATATCAGGGATATCAAGGATATCAGGGATATCAGGGATATCAGGGATATCAGGGATATCAGGGATATCAGGGATATCAGGGATATCAGGGATATCAGGGATATCAGGGATATCAGGGATATCAGGAATATCAGGAATATCAGGGATATCAAGGATATCAGGGATATCAGGGATATCAGGGATATCAGGGATATCAGGGATATCAAGCATATCAGGGATATCAAGGATATCAGGGATATCAAGGATATCAGGGATATCAAGGATATCAGGGATATCAGGGATATCAGGGATATCAGGGATATCAGGGATATCAGGGATATCAGGGATATCAGGGATATCAGGGATATCAGGGATATCAGGGATATCAGGGATATCAGGGATATCAGGGATATCAGGGATATCAGGGATATCAGGGATATCAGGGATATCAGGGATATCAGGGATATCAGGGATATCAGGGATATCAGGGATATCAGGGATATCAAGGATATCAGGGATATCAAGGATATCAGGGATATCAAGGATATCAGGGATATCAAGGATATCAGGGATATCAAGGATATCAGGGATATCAGGGATATCAGGGATATCAAGGATATCAGGGATATCAAGGATATCAGGGATATCATGGATATCAGGGATATCAAGGATATCAGGGATATCAAGGATATCAGGGATATCAAGGATATCAGGGATATCAAGGATATCAGGGATATCAGGGATATCAGGGATATCAGGGATATCAGGGATATCAGGGATAGCAGGGATATCGAGGATATCAGGGATATCAAGGATATCAGGGAAATCAGGGATATCAGGGACATCAGGGATATCAGGGATATCAGGGATATCAAGGATATCAAGGATATCAAGGATATCAGGGATATCAAGAATATCAGGGATATCAGGGATATCAGGGATATCAGGGATATCAGGGATATCAGGGATATCAGGGATATCAAGAATATCAGGGATATCAGGGATATCAGGGATATCAGGGATATCAGGGATATCAAGGATATCAGGGATATCAAGGATATCAGGGATATCAAGGATATCAGGGATATCAAGGATATCAGGGATATCACGGATATCAGGGATATCAAGGATATCAGGGATATCAAGGATATCAGGGATATCAAGGATATCAGGGATATCAAGGATATCAGGGATATCAAGGATATCAGGGATATCAGGGATATCAGGGATATCAGGGATATCAGGGATATCAGGGATAGCAGGGATATCGAGGATATCAGGGATATCAAGAATATCAGGGAAATCAGGGATATCAGGGACATCAGGGATATCAGGGATATCAGGGATATCAGGGATATCAGGGATATGAGGGATATCAGGGATATCAGGGATATCAGGGATATCAGGGATATCAAGGACGTCAGGGATATTAGGAATATCAGGGATATCAGGGATATCAGGGATATCAGGGATATCAGGGATATCAGGGATATCAGGGATATCAGGGATATCAGGAATATCAGGAATATCAGGGATATCAAGGATATCAGGGATATCAGGGATATCAGGGATATCAGGGATATCAGGGATATCAGGGATATCAGGGATATCAGGGATATCAGGAATATCAGGGATATCAAGGATATCAGGGATATCAAGGATATCAGGGATATCAAGGATATCAGGGATATCAAGGATATCAGGGATATCAAGGATATCAGGGATATCAAGGATATCAGGGATATCAAGGATATCAGGGATATCAAGGATATCAGGGATATCAAGGATATCAGGGATATCAAGGATATCAGGGATATCAAGGATATCAGGGATATCACGGATATCAGGGATATCAAGGATATCAGGGATATCAAGGATATCAGGGATATCAAGGATATCAGGGATATCAAGGATATCAGGGATATCAAGGATATCAGGGATATCAAGGATATCAGGGATATCAAGGATATCAGGGATATCAGGGATATCAGGGATATCAGGGATATCAGGGATATCAGGGATAGCAGGGATATCGAGGATATCAGGGATATCAAGGATATCAGGGAAATCAGGGATATCAGGGACATCAGGGATATCAGGGATATCAGGGATATCAAGGATATCAGGGATATCAGGGATATCAAGGACGTCAGGGATATTAGGAATATCAGGGATATCAGGGATATCAGGGATATGAGGGATATCAGGGATATCAGGGATATCAGGGATATCAGGGATATCAGGAATATCAGGAATATCAGGGATATCAAGGATATCAGGGATATCAGGGATATCAGGGATATCAGGGATATCAGGGATATCAGGGATATCAGGGATATCAGGGATATCAGGGATATCAGGGATATCAGGGATATCAGGGATATCAGGAATATCAGGGATATCAAGGATATCAGGGATATCAAGGATATCAGGGATATCAAGGATATCAGGGATATCAAGGATATCAGGGATATCAAGGATATCAGGGATATCAAGGATATCAGGGATATCGAGGATATCAGGGATATCAGGGATATCAGGGATATCAGGGATATCAGGGACATCAAGGATATCAAGGATATCAAGGATATCAGGGATATCAAGAATATCAGGGATATCAGGGATATCAGGGATATCAGGGATATCAAGAATATCAGGGATATCAGGGATATCAGGGATATCAGGGATATCAGGGATATCAGGGATATCAGGGATATCAGGGATATCAGGGATATCAGGGATATCAGGGATATCAGGAATATCAGGGATATCAAGGATATCAGGGATATCAAGGATATCAGGGATATCAAGGATATCAGGGATATCAAGGATATCAGGGATATCAAGGATATCAGGGATATCAAGGATATCAGGGATATCAAGGATATCAGGGATATCAAGGATATCAGGGATATCAAGGATATCAGGGATATCAAGGATATCAGGGATATCAAGGATATCAGGGATATCACGGATATCAGGGATATCAAGGATATCAGGGATATCAAGGATATCAGGGATATCAAGGATATCAGGGATATCAAGGATATCAGGGATATCAAGGATATCAGGGATATCAAGGATATCAGGGATATCAGGGATATCAGGGATATCAGGGATATCAGGGATATCAGGGATAGCAGGGATATCGAGGATATCAGGGATATCAAGGATATCAGGGAAATCAGGGATATCAGGGACATCAGGGATATCAGGGATATCAGGGATATCAAGGATATCAGGGATATCAGGGATATCAAGGACGTCAGGGATATTAGGAATATCAGGGATATCAGGGATATCAGGGATATGAGGGATATCAGGGATATCAGGGATATCAGGGATATCAGGGATATCAGGAATATCAGGAATATCAGGGATATCAAGGATATCAGGGATATCAGGGATATCAGGGATATCAGGGATATCAGGGATATCAGGGATATCAGGGATATCAGGGATATCAGGGATATCAGGGATATCAGGAATATCAGGAATATCAGGGATATCAAGGATATCAGGGATATCAGGGATATCAGGGATATCAGGGATATCAGGGATATCAAGCATATCAGGGATATCAAGGATATCAGGGATATCAAGGATATCAGGGATATCAGGGATATCAGGGATATCAAGGATATCAGGGATATCAGGGATATCAAGGACGTCAGGGATATTAGGAATATCAGGGATATCAGGGATATCAGGGATATGAGGGATATCAGGGATATCAGGGATATCAGGGATATCAGGGATATCAGGAATATCAGGAATATCAGGGATATCAAGGATATCAGGGATATCAGGGATATCAGGGATATCAGGGATATCAGGGATATCAGGGATATCAGGGATATCAGGGATATCAGGAATATCAGGGATATCAAGGATATCAGGGATATCAAGGATATCAGGGATATCAAGGATATCAGGGATATCAAGGATATCAGGGATATCAAGGATATCAGGGATATCAAGGATATCAGGGATATCAAGGATATCAGGGATATCAAGGATATCAGGGATATCAAGGATATCAGGGATATCAAGGATATCAGGGATATCAAGGATATCAGGGATATCAAGGATATCAGGGATATCACGGATATCAGGGATATCAAGGATATCAGGGATATCAAGGATATCAGGGATATCAAGGATATCAGGGATATCAAGGATATCAGGGATATCAAGGATATCAGGGATATCAAGGATATCAGGGATATCAAGGATATCAGGGATATCAGGGATATCAGGGATATCAGGGATATCAGGGATATCAGGGATAGCAGGGATATCGAGGATATCAGGGATATCAAGGATATCAGGGAAATCAGGGATATCAGGGACATCAGGGATATCAGGGATATCAGGGATATCAAGGATATCAGGGATATCAGGGATATCAAGGACGTCAGGGATATTAGGAATATCAGGGATATCAGGGATATCAGGGATATGAGGGATATCAGGGATATCAGGGATATCAGGGATATCAGGGATATCAGGAATATCAGGAATATCAGGGATATCAAGGATATCAGGGATATCAGGGATATCAGGGATATCAGGGATATCAGGGATATCAGGGATATCAGGGATATCAGGGATATCAGGGATATCAGGGATATCAGGGATATCAGGGATATCAGGAATATCAGGAATATCAGGGATATCAAGGATATCAGGGATATCAGGGATATCAGGGATATCAGGGATATCAGGGATATCAAGCATATCAGGGATATCAAGGATATCAGGGATATCAAGGATATCAGGGATATCAGGGATATCAGGGATATCAGGGATATCAGGGATATCAGGGATATCAGGGATATCAGGGATATCAGGGATATCAGGGATATCAGGGATATCAGGGATATCAGGGATATCAGGGATATCAGGGATATCAGGGATATCAGGGATATCAGGGATATCAGGGATATCAGGGATATCAGGGATATCAGGGATATCAAGGATATCAGGGATATCAAGGATATCAGGGATATCAAGGATATCAGGGATATCAAGGATATCAGGGATATCAAGGATATCAGGGATATCAAGGATATCAGGGATATCAAGGATATCAGGGATATCAGGGATATCAGGGATATCAGGGATATCAGGGATATCAGGGATAGCAGGGATATCGAGGATATCAGGGATATGAAGGATATCAGGGAAATCAGGGATATCAGGGACATCAGGGATATCAGGGATATCAGGGATATCAAGGATATCAAGGATATCAAGGATATCAGGGATATCAAGAATATCAGGGATATCAGGGATATCAGGGATATCAGGGATATCAGGGATATCAGGGATATCAGGGATATCAAGAATATCAGGGATATCAGGGATATCAGGGATATCAAGGATATCAGGGATATCAAGGATATCAGGGATATCAAGGATATCAGGGATATCAAGGATATCAGGGATATCAGGGATATCAGGGATATCAGGGATATCAGGGATATCAGGGATATCAGGGATATCAGGGATATCAGGGATATCAGGGATATCAGGGATATCAGGGATATCAGGGATATCAGGAATATCAGGGATATCAGGGATATCAAGGATATCAGGGATATCAAGGATATCAGGGATATCAAGGATATCAGGGATATCAAGGATATCAGGGATATCAAGGATATCAGGGATATCAAGGATATCAGGGATATCAAGGATATCAGGGATATCAGGGATATCAGGGATATCAGGGATATCAGGGATATCAGGGATAGCAGGGATATCGAGGATATCAGGGATATCAAGGATATCAGGGAAATCAGGGATATCAGGGACATCAGGGATATCAGGGATATCAGGGATATCAAGGATATCAAGGATATCAAGGATATCAGGGATATCAAGAATATCAGGGATATCAGGGATATCAGGGATATCAGGGATATCAGGGATATCAGGGATATCAGGGATATCAAGAATATCAGGGATATCAGGGATATCAGGGATATCAGGGATATCAGGGATATCAAGGATATCAGGGATATCAAGGATATCAGGGATATCAAGGATATCAGGGATATCAAGGATATCAGGGATATCAAGGATATCAGGGATATCAAGGATATCAGGGATATCAAGGATATCAGGGATATCAAGGATATCAGGGATATCAAGGATATCAGGGATATCAAGGATATCAGGGATATCAAGGATATCAGGGATATCAAGGATATCAGGGATATCAAGGATATCAGGGATATCAGGGATATCAGGGATATCAGGGATATCAGGGATATCAGGGATATCAGGGATAGCAGGGATATCAGGGATATCAGGGATATCAGGGATATCAGGGATATCAGGGATATCAGGGATATCAAGGATATCAGGGATATCAAGGATATCAGGGATATCAAGGATATCAGGGATATCAAGGATATCAGGGATATCAAGGATATCAGGGATATCAAGGATATCAGGGATATCAAGGATATCAGGGATATCAGGGATATCAGGGATATCAGGGATATCAGGGATATCAGGGATAGCAGGGATATCGAGGATATCAGGGATATCAAGGATATCAGGGAAATCAGGGATATCAGGGACATCAGGGATATCAGGGATATCAGGGATATCAAGGATATCAAGGATATCAAGGATATCAGGGATATCAAGAATATCAGGGATATCAGGGATATCAGGGATATCAGGGATATCAGGGATATCAGGGATATCAGGGATATCAGGGATATCAAGAATATCAGGGATATCAGGGATATCAGGGATATCAGGGATATCAGGGATATCAAGGATATCAGGGATATCAAGGATATCAGGGATATCAAGGATATCAGGGATATCAAGGATATCAGGGATATCAAGGATATCAGGGATATCAAGGATATCAGGGATATCAAGGATATCAGGGATATCAAGGATATCAGGGATATCAAGGATATCAGGGATATCAAGGATATCAGGGATATCAAGGATATCAGGGATATCAAGGATATCAGGGATATCAAGGATATCAGGGATATCAGGGATATCAGGGATATCAGGGATATCAGGGATATCAGGGATAGCAGGGATATCGAGGATATCAGGGATATCAAGGATATCAGGGAAATCAGGGATATCAGGGACATCAGGGATATCAGGGATATCAGGGATATCAAGGATATCAGGGATATCAGGGATATCAAGGACGTCAGGGATATTAGGAATATCAGGGATATCAGGGATATCAGGGATATGAGGGATATCAGGGATATCAGGGATATCAGGGATATCAGGGATATCAGGAATATCAGGAATATCAGGGATATCAAGGATATCAGGGATATCAGGGATATCAGGGATATCAGGGATATCAGGGATATCAGGGATATCAGGGATATCAGGGATATCAGGGATATCAGGGATATCAGGAATATCAGGAATATCAGGGATATCAAGGATATCAGGGATATCAGGGATATCAGGGATATCAGGGATATCAGGGATATCAAGCATATCAGGGATATCAAGGATATCAGGGATATCAAGGATATCAGGGATATCAGGGATATCAGGGATATCAGGGATATCAGGGATATCAGGGATATCAGGGATATCAGGGATATCAGGGATATCAGGGATATCAGGGATATCAGGGATATCAGGGATATCAGGGATATCAGGGATATCAGGGATATCAGGGATATCAGGGATATCAGGGATATCAGGGATATCAAGGATATCAGGGATATCAAGGATATCAGGGATATCAAGGATATCAGGGATATCAAGGATATCAGGGATATCAAGGATATCAGGGATATCGAGGATATCAGGGATATCAGGGATATCAGGGATATCAGGGATATCAGGGACATCAAGGATATCAAGGATATCAAGGATATCAGGGATATCAAGAATATCAGGGATATCAGGGATATCAGGGATATCAGGGATATCAGGGATATCAGGGATATCAGGGATATCAAGAATATCAGGGATATCAGGGATATCAGGGATATCAGGGATATCAGGGATATCAAGGATATCAGGGATATCAAGGATATCAGGGATATCAAGGATATCAGGGATATCAAGGATATCAGGGATATCAAGGATATCAGGGATATCAAGGATATCAGGGATATCAAGGATATCAGGGATATCAAGGATATCAGGGATATCAAGGATATCAGGGATATCAAGGATATCAGGGATATCAAGGATATCAGGGATATCAAGGATATCAGGGATATCAAGGATATCAGGGATATCGAGGATATCAGGGATATCGAGGATATCAGGGATATCAGGGATATCAGGGATATCAGGGATATCAGGGACATCAAGGATATCAAGGATATCAAGGATATCAGGGATATCAAGAATATCAGGGATATCAGGGATATCAGGGATATCAGGGATATCAAGAATATCAGGGATATCAGGGATATCAGGGATATCAGGGATATCAGGGATATCAGGGATATCAGGGATATCAGGGATATCAGGGATATCAGGGATATCAGGGATATCAGGAATATCAGGGATATCAAGGATATCAGGGATATCAAGGATATCAGGGATATCAAGGATATCAGGGATATCAAGGATATCAGGGATATCAAGGATATCAGGGATATCAAGGATATCAGGGATATCAAGGATATCAGGGATATCAAGGATATCAGGGATATCAAGGATATCAGGGATATCAAGGATATCAGGGATATCAAGGATATCAGGGATATCACGGATATCAGGGATATCAAGGATATCAGGGATGTCAAGGATATCAGGGATATCAAGGATATCAGGGATATCAAGGATATCAGGGATATCAAGGATATCAGGGATATCAGGGATATCAGGGATATCAGGGATATCAGGGATATCAGGGATAGCAGGGATATCGAGGATATCAGGGATATCAAGGATATCAGGGAAATCAGGGATATCAGGGACATCAGGGTTATCAGGGATATCAGGGATATCAAGGATATCAGGGATATCAGGGATATCAAGGACGTCAGGGATATTAGGAATATCAGGGATATCAGGGATATCAGGGATATGAGGGATATCAGGGATATCAGGGATATCAGGGATATCAGGGATATCAGGAATATCAGGAATATCAGGGATATCAAGGATATCAGGGATATCAGGGATATCAGGGATATCAGGGATATCAGGGATATCAGGGATATCAGGGATATCAGGGATATCAGGGATATCAGGGATATCAGGAATATCAGGAATATCAGGGATATCAAGGATATCAGGGATATCAGGGATATCAGGGATATCAGGGATATCAGGGATATCAAGCATATCAGGGATATCAAGGATATCAGGGATATCAAGGATATCAGGGATATCAGGGATATCAAGGATATCAGGGATATCAAGGATATCAGGGATATCAAGGATATCAGGGATATCAAGGATATCAGGGATATCAGGGATATCAGGGATATCAGGGATATCAGGGATATCAGGGATAGCAGGGATATCGAGGATATCAGGGATATCAAGGATATCAGGGAAATCAGGGATATCAGGGACATCAGGGTTATCAGGGATATCAGGGATATCAAGGATATCAGGGATATCAGGGATATCAAGGACGTCAGGGATATTAGGAATATCAGGGATATCAGGGATATCAGGGATATGAGGGATATCAGGGATATCAGGGATATCAGGGATATCAGGGATATCAGGAATATCAGGAATATCAGGGATATCAAGGATATCAGGGATATCAGGGATATCAGGGATATCAGGGATATCAGGGATATCAGGGATATCAGGGATATCAGGGATATCAGGGATATCAGGGATATCAGGAATATCAGGAATATCAGGGATATCAAGGATATCAGGGATATCAGGGACATCAGGGTTATCAGGGATATCAGGGATATCAAGGATATCAGGGATATCAGGGATATCAAGGACGTCAGGGATATTAGGAATATCAGGGATATCAGGGATATCAGGGATATGAGGGATATCAGGGATATCAGGGATATCAGGGATATCAGGGATATCAGGAATATCAGGAATATCAGGGATATCAAGGATATCAGGGATATCAGGGATATCAGGGATATCAGGGATATCAGGGATATCAGGGATATCAGGGATATCAGGGATATCAGGGATATCAGGGATATCAGGAATATCAGGAATATCAGGGATATCAAGGATATCAGGGATATCAGGGATATCAGGGATATCAGGGATATCAGGGATATCAAGCATATCAGGGATATCAAGGATATCAGGGATATCAAGGATATCAGGGATATCAGGGATATCAGGGATATCAGGGATATCAGGGATATCAGGGATATCAGGGATATCAGGGATATCAGGGATATCAGGGATATCAGGTTTATCAGGGATATCAGGGATATCAGGGATATCGCGGATATCAGGGATATCAGGGATATCAGGGATATCAGGGATATCAGGGATATCAGGGATATCAGGGATATCAGGGATATCAGGGATATCAGGGATATCAGGGATATCAGGGATATCAGGGATATCAGGGATATCAGGGATATCAGGTATATCAGGGATATCAGGGATATCAGGGATATCAGGGATATCAGGGATATCAAGGATATCAGGGATATCAGGGATATCAGGGATATCAGGGATATCAAGGATATGAAGGATATCCAGGATATCAAGGATATCAGGGATATCAGGGATATCAGGGAAATCAGGGATATCAGGGATATCCAATATATCAGGGATATCAGGGATATCAGGGATATCAGGGATATCCAGGATATCAGGGATATCAGGGATATCAGGGATATCAGGGATATCAGGGATATCAGGGATATCAGGGATATCAGGGATATATCAGGGATATCAGGGATATCAAGGATATCAAGGATATCAAGGATATCCAGGATATCAGGGATATCAGGGATATCAGGGATATCAGGGATATCAGGGATATCAGGGATATCCAGGATATCAGGGATATCCAGGATATCAGGGATATCAGGGATATCCAGGATATCAGGGATATCAGGGATATCAGGGATATCAGGAATATCAAGGATATCAGGGATATCAGGGATATCAGGGATATCAGGGATATCAGGGATATCAGGGATATCAGGGATATCAGGGATATCAGGGATATCCAATATATCAGGGATATCAGGGATATCAGGGATATCCCTGATATGGGGATATCAGGGATATCAGGAATATCAAGGATATCAGAATGCAGAATGCAGAATGCAGAATGCAGAATGCAGAATGCAGATGCAGAATGCAGAATGCAGATGCAGAATGCAGAATGCAGATGCAGAATGCAGATGCAGAATGCAGAATGCAGAATGCAGAATGCAGAATGCAGAATGCAGATGCAGAATGCAGAATGCAGAATGCAGATGCAGAATGCAGGATGCAGATGCAGAATGCAGAATGCAGATGCAGAATGCAGAATGCAGATGCAGAATGCAGATGCAGAATGCAGAATGCAGGATGCAGAATGCAGAATGCAGAATGCAGAATGCAGAATGCAGAATGCAGAATGCAGAATGCAGAATGCAGATGCAGAATGCAGAATGCAGATGCAGAATGCAGAATGCAGAATGCAGAATGCAGAATGCAGAATGCAGAATGCAGAATGCAGAATGCAGAATGCAGATGCAGAATGCAGAATGCAGAATGCAGAATGCAGAATGCAGAATGCAGAATGCAGAATGCAGAATGCAGAATGCAGAATGCAGAATGCAGAATGCAGAATGCAGAATGCAGAATGCAGAATGCAGAATGCAGAATGCAGAATGCAGAATGCAGAATGCAGGATGCAGATGCAGAATGCAGGATGCAGAATGCAGAATGCAGAATGCAGATGCAGAATGCAGAATGCAGAATGCAGATGCAGAATGCAGGATGCAGAATGCAGAATGCAGATGCAGATGCAGAATGCAGAATGCATATGCAGAATGCAGAATGCAGAATGCAGATGCAGAATGCAGGATGCAGAATGCAGAATGCAGATGCAGATGCAGAATGCAGAATGCAGAATGCAGATGCAGAATGCAGATGCAGAATGCAGAATGCAGATGCAGAATGCAGATGCAGAATGATTGATTGATTGATTGATTGTATTTTATTATGCCCTGATACATCTTGGGGCAAATGAGGATACAGCATTACAAGATAAACAAATAAGAATGCAGAATGCAGATGCAGAATGCAGATGCAGAATGCAGATGCAGAATGCAGATGCAGAATGCAGATGCAGAATGCAGAATGCAGATGCAGAATGCAGAATGCAGAATGCAGAATGCAGAATGCAGAATGCAGAATGCAGATGCAGAATGCAGGATGCAGAATGCAGAATGCAGAATGCAGAATGCAGAATGCAGATGCAGAATGCAGGATGCAGAATGCAGATGCAGAATGCAGAATGCAGAATGCAGAATGCAGAATGCAGAATGCAGAATGCAGAATGCAGAATGCAGAATGCAGAATGCAGGATGCAGAATGCAGATGCAGAATGCAGAATGCAGATGCAGAATGCAGATGCAGAATGCAGAATGCAGAATGCAGAATGCAGATGCAGAATGCAGAATGCAGAATGCAGAATGCAGAATGCAGAATGCAGAATGCAGAATGCAGATGCAGAATGCAGGATGCAGAATGCAGAATGCAGAATGCAGAATGCAGAATGCAGAATGCAGATGCAGAATGCAGAATGCAGATGCAGAATGCAGAATGCAGATGCAGAATGCAGATGCAGAATGCAGAATGCAGGATGCAGAATGCAGAATGCAGAATGCAGAATGCAGAATGCAGAATGCAGAATGCAGAATGCAGAATGCAGATGCAGAATGCAGAATGCAGATGCAGAATGCAGAATGCAGAATGCAGAATGCAGAATGCAGAATGCAGAATGCAGAATGCAGAATGCAGAATGCAGATGCAGATGCAGAATGCAGAATGCAGAATGCAGATGCAGAATGCAGAATGCAGATGCAGAATGCAGGATGCAGAATGCAGAATGCAGAATGCAGAATGCAGAATGCAGAATGCAGGATGCAGATGCAGAATGCAGAATGCAGAATGCAGAATGCAGAATGCAGAATGCAGAATGCAGAATGCAGATGCAGAATGCAGAATGCAGATGCAGAATGCAGAATGCAGAATGCAGAATGCAGAATGCAGAATGCAGAATGCAGAATGCAGAATGCAGATGCAGAATGCAGAATGCAGATGCAGAATGCAGAATGCAGAATGCAGAATGCAGAATGCAGAATGCAGAATGCAGAATGCAGAATGCAGAATGCAGAATGCAGAATGCAGAATGCAGAATGCAGAATGCAGAATGCAGAATGCAGAATGCAGAATGCAGAATGCAGAATGCAGAATGCAGAATGCAGAATGCAGAATGCAGGATGCAGAATGCAGAATGCAGGATGCAGGATGCAGAATGCAGAACGCAGAATGCAGAATGCAGAATGCAGAATGCAGAATGCAGAATGCAGATGCAGAATGCAGAATGCAGAATGCAGAATGCAGAATGCAGAATGCAGAATGCAGAATGCAGAATGCAGAATGCAGAATGCAGAATGCAGAATGCAGAATGCAGAATGCAGATGCAGAATGCAGATGCAGAATGCAGAATGCAGATGCAGAATGCAGAATGCAGAATGCAGAATGCAGAATGCAGAATGCAGAATGCAGAATGCAGAATGCAGATGCAGAATGCAGAATGCAGAATGCAGAATGCAGAATGCAGAATGCAGAATGCAGAATGCAGAATGCAGAATGCAGAATGCAGAATGCAGAATGCAGAATGCAGAATGCAGAATGCAGAATGCAGAATGCGGAATGCAGAATGCAGAATGCAGAATGCAGATGCAGAATGCAGAATGCAGAATGCAGATGCAGATGCAGAATGCAGAATGCAGAATGCAGATGCAGAATGCAGAATGCAGAATGCAGATGCAGAATGCAGAATGCAGAATGCAGAATGCAGAATGCAGAATGCAGAATGCAGAATGCAGAATGCAGAATGCAGAATGCAGAATGCAGAATGCAGAATGCAGAATGCAGAATGCAGAATGCAGATGCAGAATGCAGAATGCAGATGCAGAATGCAGAATGCAGAATGCAGAATGCAGATGCAGAATGCAGAATGCAGATGCAGAATGCAGAATGCAGATGCAGAATGCAGATGCAGAATGCAGAATGCAGAATGCAGAATGCAGATGCAGAATGCAGAATGCAGAATGCAGAATGCAGAATGCAGAATGCAGAATGCAGAATGCAGAATGCAGATGCAGAATGCAGAATGCAGAATGCAGAATGCAGAATGCAGAATGCAGAATGCAGAATGCAGAATGCAGAATGCAGAATGCAGAATGCAGAATGCAGAATGCAGAATGCAGAATGCAGAATGCAGATGCAGATGCAGAATGCAGAATGCAGATGCAGAATGCAGGATGCAGAATGCAGAATGCAGAATGCAGAATGCAGAATGCAGAATGCAGAATGCAGAATGCAGATGCAGAATGCAGAATGCAGATGCAGAATGCAGAATGCAGAATGCAGAATGCAGAATGCAGAATGCAGAATGCAGATGCAGAATGCAGAATGCAGATGCAGAATGCAGAATGCAGATGCAGAATGCAGATGCAGAATGCAGAATGCAGGATGCAGAATGCAGAATGCAGAATGCAGAATGCAGAATGCAGAATGCAGAATGCAGAATGCAGAATGCAGATGCAGAATGCAGAATGCAGATGCAGAATGCAGAATGCAGAATGCAGAATGCAGAATGCAGAATGCAGAATGCAGAATGCAGAATGCAGAATGCAGATGCAGATGCAGAATGCAGAATGCAGAATGCAGATGCAGAATGCAGAATGCAGATGCAGAATGCAGGATGCAGAATGCAGAATGCAGAATGCAGAATGCAGAATGCAGAATGCAGGATGCAGATGCAGAATGCAGAATGCAGAATGCAGAATGCAGAATGCAGAATGCAGAATGCAGAATGCAGATGCAGAATGCAGAATGCAGATGCAGAATGCAGAATGCAGAATGCAGAATGCAGAATGCAGAATGCAGATGCAGAATGCAGAATGCAGATGCAGAATGCAGAATGCAGAATGCAGAATGCAGAATGCAGGATGCAGAATGCAGAATGCAGAATGCAGAATGCAGAATGCAGAATGCAGAATGCAGAATGCAGAATGCAGAATGCAGAATGCAGAATGCAGAATGCAGAATGCAGAATGCAGATGCAGAATGCAGAATGCAGAATGCAGAATGCAGAATGCAGAATGCAGAATGCAGAATGCAGAATGCAGAATGCAGAATGCAGATGCAGAATGCAGAATGCAGATGCAGAATGCAGAATGCAGAATGCAGAATGCAGAATGCAGAATGCAGAATGCAGAATGCAGAATGCAGATGCAGAATGCAGAATGCAGAATGCAGAATGCAGAATGCAGAATGCAGAATGCAGAATGCAGAATGCAGAATGCAGAATGCAGAATGCAGAATGCAGAATGCAGAATGCAGAATGCAGAATGCAGAATGCGGAATGCAGAATGCAGAATGCAGAATGCAGATGCAGAATGCAGAATGCAGAATGCAGATGCAGATGCAGAATGCAGAATGCAGAATGCAGATGCAGAATGCAGAATGCAGAATGCAGATGCAGAATGCAGAATGCAGAATGCAGAATGCAGAATGCAGAATGCAGAATGCAGAATGCAGAATGCAGAATGCAGAATGCAGAATGCAGAATGCAGAATGCAGAATGCAGAATGCAGAATGCAGAATGCAGAATGCAGATGCAGAATGCAGAATGCAGATGCAGAATGCAGAATGCAGAATGCAGAATGCAGATGCAGAATGCAGAATGCAGATGCAGAATGCAGAATGCAGATGCAGAATGCAGATGCAGAATGCAGAATGCAGAATGCAGAATGCAGATGCAGAATGCAGAATGCAGAATGCAGAATGCAGAATGCAGAATGCAGAATGCAGAATGCAGAATGCAGATGCAGAATGCAGAATGCAGAATGCAGAATGCAGAATGCAGAATGCAGAATGCAGAATGCAGAATGCAGAATGCAGAATGCAGAATGCAGAATGCAGAATGCAGAATGCAGAATGCAGAATGCAGATGCAGATGCAGAATGCAGAATGCAGATGCAGAATGCAGGATGCAGAATGCAGAATGCAGAATGCAGAATGCAGAATGCAGAATGCAGAATGCAGAATGCAGATGCAGAATGCAGAATGCAGATGCAGAATGCAGAATGCAGAATGCAGAATGCAGAATGCAGAATGCAGAATGCAGAATGCAGATGCAGAATGCAGAATGCAGAATGCAGATGCAGAATGCAGAATGCAGAATGCAGAATGCAGAATGCAGAATGCAGAATGCAGATGCAGAATGCAGAATGCAGAATGCAGAATGCAGAATGCAGAATGCAGAATGCAGAATGCAGAATGCAGAATGCAGAATGCAGAATGCAGAATGCAGAATGCAGAATGCAGAATGCAGAATGAAGAACGCAGAATGCAGAATGCAGAATGCAGATTGCAGAATACAGAATGCAGAATGCAGAATCCAGATGCAGATGCAGAATGCAGAATGCAGAATGCAGAATCAAGATGCAGATTGCAGAATGCAGAATGCAGAATCCAGATGCAGATTGCAGAATCCAGATGCAGATTGCAGAATGCAGAATGCAGAATGCAGAATGCAGAATGCAGAATCCAGATGCAGATTGCAGAATGCAGAATGCAGAATCCAGATGCAGATTGCAGAATGCAGAATCCAGAATCCAGATGCAGATGCAGAATGCAGAATCCAGATGCAGATGCAGATGCACTGTTTATAACTGTGATACGGTTTGATATTAATCATACCAACTAGTTACTATCATAACCATCGATAATATCATAACTAATATTATTATCATTATTATCCTAATTACTGTCATTACTATCATAACTATCATTCATATCATCACTATCATCTATATCATTATTACGGATATCAAGGATATCCAGGATATCAAAGATATCAAAGATATCGAGGATATCAAGGATTTCAAGGATATCAGGGATATCAAGGATATCAGGGATATCAAGGATATCAGGGATATCAAGGATATCAGGGATATCGAAGATATCAGGGATATCAAGGATATCAGGGATATCGAAGATATCAGGGATATCAAGGATATCAGGGATATCAAGGATATCAGGGATATCAGGGATATCAGGGATATCAGGGATATCAGGGATATCAGGAATATCAGGGATATCAGGGATATCAGGGATATCAGGGATATCAGGGATATCAGGGATATCAGGGATATCAGGGATATCAGGGATATCAGGGATATCAGGGATATCAGGGATATCAGGGATATCAGGGATATCAGGGATATCAGGGATATCAGGGATATCAGGGATATCAGGGATATCAGGGATATCAGGGATATCAGGGATATCAGGGATATCAGGGATATCCAGGATATCAGGGATATCCAGGATATCAGGGATATCAGGGATATCAGGGATATCAGGGATATCAGGGATATCAGGGATATCAGGGATATCAGGGATATCAGGGATATCAGGGATATCAGGGATATCAGGGATATCAGGGATATCAGGGATATCAGGGATATCAGGGATATCAGGGATATCAGGGATATCCGGGATATCAGGGATATCAGGGATATCAGGGATATCAGGGATATCAGGGATATCAGGGATATCAGGGATATCAGGGATATCAGGGATATCAGGGATATCAGGGATATCCAGGATATCAGGGATATCAGGGATATCCAGGATATCAGGGATATCAGGGATATCAGGGATATCAGGGATATCAGGGATATCAGGGATATCAGGGATATCAGGGATATCAGGGATATCAGGGATATCAGGGATATCAGGGATATCCAGGATATCAGGGATATCAGGGATATCAGGGATATCAGGGATATCAGGGATATCAGGGATATCAGGAATATCAGGGATATCAGGGATATCAGGGATATCCAGGATATCAGGGATATCAGGGATATCAGGGATATCAGGGATATCAGGGATATCCAGGATATCAGGGATATCAGGGGTATCAGGGATATCAGGGATATCAGGGATATCAGGGATATCAGGGATATCAGGGATATCAGGGATATCAGGGATATCCAGGATATCAGGGATATCAGGAATATCAGGGATATCAGGGATATCAGGGATATCAGGGATATCAGGGATATCAGGGATATCAGGGATATCCAGGATATCAGGGATATCAGGGATATCAGGGATATCAGGGATATCAGGGATATCAGGGATATCAGGGATATCAGGGATATCAGGGATATCCAGGATATCAGGGATATCAGGGATATCAGGGATATCAGGGATATCAGGGATATCAGGGATATCAGGGATATCCAGGATATCAGGGATATCAGGGATATCAGGGATATCAGGGATATCAGGGATATCAGGGATATCAGGAATATCAGGGATATCAGGGATATCAGGGATATCAGGGATATCAGGGATATCAGGGATATCCAGGATATCAGGGATATCAGGGATATCAGGGATATCAGGGATATCAGGGATATCAGGGATATCAGGGATATCAGGGATATCAGGGATATCAGGGATATCAGGGATATCAGGGATATCAGGGATATCAGGGATATCAGGGATATCAGGGATATCAGGGATGTCCAGGATATCAGGGATATCAGGGATATCAGGGATATCAGGGATATCAGGGATATCAGGGATATCAGGGATATCAGGGATATCAGGGATATCAGGGATATCAGGGATATCAGGGATATCAGGGATATCAGGGATATCAACGATATCAAGGATATCAAGGATATCAAGGATATCAACGATATCAAGGATATCAAGGATATCAAGGATATCAAGGATATCAAGGATATCAAGGATATCAAGGATATCAAGGATATCGGAACGAACGACTGCCAAAACTAAAACCCTACCGTTTCCAATTGACGAACGACTGCCAAAACTGAAACCCTGCCGTTTTTAATTAACGAACGACTGCCAAAACTAAAACTCTGCCGTTTTTAATTAACGAGCGATTGCCAAAACTAGAACCCTACCGTTTTTAATTGACGAACGACTGACAAAACTAAAACCCTGCCGTTTCTAAGAATCGAACGACTGCCAAAACGAGAGCCGAGCCTTTATTCATGAACGAACGGTTGCCGAAACTAAAACCCTGCCGTTTTTAATTAACGAACAACTGCAAAAACTAAAACACTGCCGTTTTTAATTAACGAACGACTGCCAAAACTAAAACCCTGCCGTTTTCAATTATTGAACGACTGCAAAACCGAGACCCGCGCCTTTATTCGTAAACGAACGACTGCCAAAACTGAAACCCTACCGTTTTTTATTGACGAACGACTGCCAAAACGAGAACCGAGCCTTTATTCATGAACGAACGACTGCCAAAACTCAAACCCTGCCGTTTTTATTCACGATCAAGGATATCGAGGATATCGAGGATATCGAGGATATCGAGGATATCGAGGATATCGAGGATAACGAGGATATCGAGGATATCGAGGATATCGAGAATATCGAGGATATCAAGGATATCGAGGATATCGAGGATATCGAGGATATCGATCATATCGAGGATACCGAGGATATCGAGGATACCGAGGATATCGAGGATACCGAGGATACCGAGGATACCGAGGATATCGAGGATATCGAGGATATCGAGGATATCGAGGATATCGAGGATATCGAGGATATCGAGGATATCGAGGATATCGAGGATATCGAGGATATCGAGGATATCGAGGATATCGAGGATATCGAGGATATCGAGGATATCGAGGATATCAAGGATATCAATGATGCAGATGCAGAATCCAGATGCAGATGCAGAATCCAGATGCAGATGCAGAATCCAGATGCAGATGCAGAATGCAGATGCAGATACAGAATGCAGATGCAGATGCAGAATTCAGATGCAGATGCAGAATGCAGATGCAGAATGCAGATGCAGATGCAGAATGCAGATGCAGATGCAAAATGCAGATGCAGATGCAGAATGCAGATGCAGATGCAGAATGCAGATGCAGATGCAGAATGCAGATGCAGATGCAGAATGCAGATGCAGATGCAGAATGCAGATGCAGATGCAGAATGCAGATGCAGATGCAGAATGCAGATGCAGATGCAGAATGCAGATGCAGATGCAGAATGCAGATGCAGATGCAGAATGCAGATGCAGATGCAGAATGCAGATGCAGAATGCAGATGCAGATGCAGAATGCAGATGCAGATGCAGAATGCAGATGCAGATGCAGAATGCAGATGCAGATGCAGAATGCAGATGCAGATGCAGAATGCAGATGCAGATGCAGAATGCAGATGCAGATACAGATGCAGAATGCAGAATGCAGAATGCAGAATGCAGAATGCAGAATGCAGAATGCAGAATGCAGAATGCAGAATGCAGAATGCAGAATGCAGAATGCAGAATGCAGAATGCAGAACGCAGAATGCAGAATGCAGAATGCAGAATGCAGAATACAGAATGCAGAATGCAGAATCCAGATGCAGATGCAGAATGCAGAATGCAGAATGCAGAATCAAGATGCAGATTGCAGAATGCAGAATGCAGAATCCAGATGCAGATTGCAGAATCCAGATGCAGATTGCAGAATGCAGAATGCAGAATGCAGAATGCAGAATGCAGAATCCAGATGCAGATTGCAGAATGCAGAATGCAGAATCCAGATGCAGATTGCAGAATGCAGAATCCAGAATCCAGATGCAGATGCAGAATGCAGAATCCAGATGCAGATGCAGATGCACTGTTTATAACTGTGATACGGTTTGATATTAATTATACCAACTAGTTACTATCATAACCATCGATAATATCATAACTAATATTATTATCATTATTATCCTAATTACTGTCATTACTATCATAACTATCATTCATATCATCACTATCATCTATATCATTATTACGGATATCAAGGATATCCAGGATATCAAAGATATCGAAGATATCGAGGATATCAAGGATTTCAAGGATATCAGGGATATCAGGAATATCAGGGATATCGAGGATATCAGGGATATCGAGGATATCAGGGATATCGAGGATATCAAGGATATCGAGGATATCAGGGATATCGAGGATATCAGGGATATCGAGGATATCAGGGATATCGAGGATATCAGGGATATCAGGGATATCAGGGATATAAGGGATATCAAGGATATCAGGGATATCAAGGATATCAGGGATATCAGGGATATCAAGGATATCAGGGATATCAAGGATATCAGGGATATCAGGAATATCAGGGATATCAAGGATATCAGGGATATCGAGGATATCAGGGATATCGAGGATATCAGGGATATCGAGGATATCAGGGATATCAGGGATATCAGGGATATCAGGGATATCAAGGATATCAGGGATATCAAGGATATCAGGGATATCAGGAATATCAGGGATATCAGGGATATCAGGGATATCAGGGATATCAGGGATATCAAGGATATCAGGGATATCGAGGATATCAGGGATATCAGGGATATCGAGGATATCAGGGATATCAGGGATATCAGGGATATCAAGGATGTCAGGGATATCAGGGATATCAGGGATATCAGGGATATCAGAGATATAATATCAATGATATTAAGGATATCCAAGGATATCTTATGATCGTCATCGTCACCGTCACCGTAACCGTCACCGTCACCGTCACCGTCACCGTCACCGTCACCGTCACCGTCACCGTCACCGTCACCGAAACCGCCACCGCGACCATTATCATCATCATCATCATCATCATCATCACCATTACCATCATCATCATTATCACTATCATCATCACCATCATAACCATCAAAAGATATCATCATAACCATCAAGGGATATCATAAGCATCAAGGATATTAAGGATATCAAGAATATCAAGGATATCAAGAATATCAAGGATATCAAGGATATCCAGGATATCAAGGATATCGAAGATATCGAGGATATCAAGGATTTCAAGGATATCAGGGATATCAGGAATATCAGGGATATCAAGGATATCAGGGATATCAAGGATATCAGGGATATCAAGGATATCAGGGATATCAAGGATATCAGGGATATCAGGGATATCAGGGATATCGCGGATATCGGGGATATCAGGGATATCAGGGATATCAGGGATATCAGGGATATCAGGGATATCAGGGATATCAGGGATATCAGGGATATCAGGGATATCAGGGATATCAGGGATATCAGGGATATCAGGAATATCAGGGATATCAGGGATATCAGGGATATCAGGGATATCAGGGATATCAGGGATATCAGGGATATCAGGGATATCAGGGATATCAGGGATATCAGGGATATCAGGGATATCAGGGATATCCAGGATATCAGGGATATCCAGGATATCAGGGATATCCAGGATATCAGGAATATCAGGGATATCAGGGATATCAGGGATATCAGGGATATCAGGGATATCAGGGATATCAGGGATATCAGGGATATCAGGGATATCAGGGATATCAGGGATATCAGGGATATCAGGGATATCAGGGATATCAGGGATATCAGGGATATCAGGGATATCAGGGATATCAGGGATATCAGGGATATCCAGGATATCAGGGATATCCAGGATATCAGGGATATCAGGAATATCAGGGATATCAGGGATATCAGGGATATCAGGGATATCAGGGATATCAGGGATATCAGGGATATCAGGGATATCCAGGATATCAGGGATATCAGGGATATCAGGGATATCAGGGATATCAGGGATATCAGGGATATCAGGGATATCAGGGATATCAGGGATATCAGGGATATCAGGGATATCAGGGATATCAGGGATATCCAGGATATCAGGGATATCAGGGATATCAGGGATATCAGGGATATCAGGGATATCAGGGATATCAGGGATATCAGGGATATCAGGAATATCAGGGATATCAGGGATATCAGGGATATCAGGGATATCAGCGATATCAGGGATATCCAGGATATCAGGGATATCAGGGATATCAGGGATATCAGGGATATCAGGGATATCAGGGATATCAGGGATATCAGGGATATCAGGGATATCAGGGATATCAGGGATATCAGGGATATCAGGGATATCAGGGATATCAGGGATATCAGGGATATCAGGGATATCAGGGATATCAGGGATATCAGGGATATCAGGGATATCAGGGATATCAGGGATATCAGGGATATCAGGGATATCAGGGATATCAGGGATATCAGGGATATCAGGGATATCAGGGATATCAGGGATATCAGGGATATCAGGGATATCAGGGATATCAGGGATATCCAGGATATCAGGGATATCCAGGATATCAGGGATATCAGGGATATCAGGGATATCAGGGATATCAGGGATATCAGGGATATCAGGGATATCAGGGATATCAGGGATATCAGGGATATCAGGGATATCAGGGATATCAGGGATATCAGGGATATCAGGGATATCAGGGATATCAGGGATATCAGGGATATCAGGGATATCAGGGATATCAGGGATATCAGGGATATCAGGGATATCAGGGATATCAGGGATATCAGGGATATCAGGGATATCCAGGATATCAGGGATATCAGGGATATCAGGGATATCGGGGATATCAGGGATATCAAGGATATCAGGGATATCACGGATATCAGGGATATCAAGGATATCAGGGATATCAAGGATATCAGGGATATCAAGGATATCAGGGATATCAAGGATATCAGGGATATCAAGGATATCAGGGATATCAGTGATATCAGGGATATAAGGGATATCAGGGATATCAGGGATATCAGGGATATCAGGGATATCAGGGATATCAGGGATATCAGGGATATCAGGGATATCAGGGATATCAGGGATATCAGGGATATCAGGGATATCAGGGATATCAGGGATATCAGGGATATCAGGGATATCAGGGATATCAGGATATCACGGATATAACGGATATCAGGGATATCAAGGATATCAGGGATATCAAGGATATCAGGGATATCAGGGATATCAGGGATATCAGGGATATCAAGGATATCAGGGATATCAAGGATATCAGGGATATCACGGATATCAGGGATATCAAGGATATCAGGGATATCAGGGATATCAAGGATATCAGGGATATCAAGGATATCAGGGATATCAGGGATATCAGGGATATCAGGGATATCAAGGATATCAGGGATATCAAGGATATCAGGGATATCAAGGATATCAGGGATATCACGGATATCAGGGATATCGAGGATATCAGGGATATCAAGGATATCAGGGATATCAAGGATATCAGGGATATCAAGGATATCAGGGATATCAAGGATATAAGGGATATCAAGGATATCAGGGATATCAGGGATATCAGGGATATCAGGGATATCAGGGATATCAGGGATATCAGGGATATCAGGGATATCAGGGATATCAGGGATATCAGGGATATCAGGGATATCAGGGATATCAGGGATATCAGGGATATCAGGGATATCAGGGATATCAGGGATATCAGGGATATCAGGGATATCAGGGATATCAGGGATATCAGGGATATCAGGGATATCAAGGATATCAGGGATATCAGGGATATCAGGGATATCAGGGATATCAGGGATATAATATCAATGATATTAAGGATATCCAAGGATATCTTATGATCGTCATCGTCACCGTCACCGTAACCGTCACCGTCACCGTCACCGTCACCGTCACCGTCACCGTCACCGTCACCGTCACCGTCACCGTCACCGTCACCGTCACCGTCACCGTCACCGTCACCGTCACCGTCACCGTCACCGTCACCGTCACCGTCACCGTCACCGTCACCGTCACCGTCACCGTCACCGTCACCGTCACCGTCACCGTCACCGTCACCGTCACCGTCACCGCCACCGCCACCGCCACCGCCACCGCCACCGCCACCGCCACCGCCACCGCCACCGCCACCGCCACCGCCACCGCCACCGCCACCGCCACCGTCACCGTCACCGTCACCGTCACCGTCACCGTCACCGTCGGCGTCACCGTCACCGTCACCGTCACCGAAACCACCACCGCGACCATTATCATCATCATCATCATCATCATCATCATCACCATTATCATCATCATCATCATCACTATCATCATTAACATCATAACCATCAAGGGATATCATCATAACCATCAAGGGATATCATAACCATCAAGGATATCAAGGATATCAAGAATATCAAGGATATCAAGAATATCAAGGATATCAAGGATATCAAGAATATCAAGGATATCAAGAATATCAAGGATATCAAGGATATCAAGGATATAAAGGATATCCAGGATATCAAGGATATCAGGGATATCAGGGATATCAAGGATATCAGGGATATCAGGGATATCAGGGATATCCAGGATATCAGGGATATCAGAGATATCAGGGATATCAGGGATATCAGGGATATCAGGGATATCAGGGATATCAGGGATATCAGGGATATCAGGGATATCAGGGATATACAGGATATCAGGGATATCAGGGATATCAGGGATATCAGGGATATCCAGGATATCAGGGATATCAGGGATATCAGGGATATCAGGGATATCAGGGATATCCAGGATATCCAGGATATCAGGGATATCAGGGATATCAGGGATATCAGGGATATCAGGGATATCAGGGATATCAGGGATATCAGGGATATCCAGGATATCAGGGATATCAACGATATCAGGGATATCAGGGATATCAGGGATATCAGGGATATCAGGGATATCAGGGATATCAGGGATATCAGGGATATCAGGGATATCAGGGATATCAGGGATATCAGGGATATCAGGGATATCAGGTATTTCAGGGATATCAGGGATATCAGGGATATCAGGGATATCAGGGATATCCAGGATATCAGGGATATCAGGGATATCAGGGATATCAGGGATATCAGGGATATCAGGGATATCAGGGATATCAGGGATATCAGGGATATCAGGGATATCAGGGATATCAGGGATATCCAGGATATCAGGGATATCAGGGATATCAGGGATATCAGGGATATCAGGGATATCAGGGATATCAGGGATATCAGGGATATCAGGGATATCAGGGATATCAGGGATATCAGGGATATCAGGGATATCAGGGATATCAGGGATATCAGGGATATCAGGGATATCAGGGATATCAGGGATATCCAGGATATCAGGGATATCAGGGATATCAGGGATATCAGGGATATCAGGGATATCAGGGATATCAGGGATATCAGGGATATCAGGGATATCAGGGATATCAGGGATATCAGGGATATCAGGGATATCAGGGATATCAGGGATATCAGGGATATCCAGGATATCAGGGATATCAGGGATATCCAGGATATCAGGGATATCAGGGATATCAGGGATATCAGGGATATCAGGGATATCCAGGATATCCAGGATATCAGGGATATCAGGGATATCAGGGATATCAGGGATATCAGGGATATCAGGGATATCAGGGATATCAGGGATATCAGGGATATCAGGGATATCCAGGATATCAGGGATATCAGGGATATCAGGGATATCAGGGATATCAGGGATATCAGGGATATCAGGGATATCAGGGATATCAGGGATATCAGGGATATCAGGTATTTCAGGGATATCAGGGATATCAGGGATATCAGGGATATCAGGGATATCAGGGATATCCAGGATATCAGATATATCAGGGATATCAGGGATATCAGGGATATCAGGGATATCAGGGATATCAGGGATATCACGGATATCAGGGATATCAAGGATATCAGGGATATCAAGGATATCAGGGATATCAAGGATATCAGGGATATCAAGGATATCAGGGATATCAAGGATATCAGGGATATCAGGGATATCAGGGATATCAGGGATATCAGGGATATCAGGGATATCAGGGATATCAGGGATATCAGGGATATCAGGGATATCAGGGATATCAGGGATATCAGGGATATCAGGGATATCAGGGATATCAGGGATATCAGGGATATCAGGGATATCAGGGATATCAGGGATATCAGGGATATCAGGGATATCAGGGATATCAGGGATATCAGGGATATCAGGGATATCAGGGATATCAGGGATATCAGGGATATCAGGGATATCAGGGATATCAGGGATATCAGGGATATCAGGGATATCAGGGATATCAGGGATATCAGGGATATCAAGGATATCAGGGATATCAGGGATATCAGGGATATCAGGGATATCAGGGATATAATATCAATGATATTAAGGATATCCAAGGATATCTTATGATCGTCATCGTCACCGTCACCGTAACCGTCACCGTCACCGTCACCGTCACCGTCACCGTCACCGTCACCGTCACCGTCACCGTCACCGTCACGGTCACCGTCACCGTCACCGTCACCGTCACCGTCACCGTCACCGTCACCGCCACCGCCACCGCCACCGCCACCGCCACCGCCACCGCCACCGCCACCGCCACCGCCACCGCCACCGCCACCGCCACCGCCACCGTCACCGTCACCGTCACCGTCACCGTCACCGTCACCGTCACCGTCACCGAAACCACCACCGCGACCATTATCATCATCATCATCATCATCATCATCATCACCATTATCATCATCATCATCATCACTATCATCATTACCATCATAATCATCAAGGGATATCATCATAACCATCAAGGGATATCATAACCATCAAGGATATCAAGGATATCAAGAATATCAAGGATATCAAGAATATCAAGGATATCAAGGATATCAAGAATATCAAGGATATCAAGAATATCAAGGATATCAAGGATATCAAGGATATAAAGGATATCCAGGATATCAAGGATATCAGGGATATCAGGGATATCAAGGATATCAGGGATATCAAGGATATCAGGGATATCAAGGATATCAGGGATATCAAGGATATCAGGGATATCAGGGATATCGAGGATATCAGGGATATCAAGGATATCAGGGATATCAAGGATATCAGGGATATCAAGGATATCAGGAATATCAAGGATATCAGGGATATCAAGGATATCAGGGATATCAAGGATATCACGGATATAACGGATATCAGGGATATCAAGGATATCAGGGATATCAAGGATATCAGGGATATCAAGGATATCAGGGATATCAAGGATATCAGGGATATCAAGGATATCAGGGATATCGAGGATATCAGGGATATCAAGTATATCAAGGATATCAAGGATATCAGGGATATCAAGGATATCAGGGATATCAAGGATATCAGGGATATCAAGGATATCAGGGATATCAAGGATATCAGGGATATCAAGGATATCAGGGATATCAAGGATATCAGGGATATCAAGGATATCAGGGATATCAAGGATATCAGGGATATCCAGGATATCAGGGATATCCAGGATATCAGGGATATCAGGGATATCAGGGATATCAGGGATATCAGGGATATAATATCAATGATATTAAGGATATCCAAGGATATCTTATGATCGTCATCGTCACCGTCACCGTAACCGTCACGGTCACCGTCACCGTCACCGTCACCGTCACCGTCACCGTCACCGTCACCGTCACCGTCACCGTCACCGTCACCGTCACCGTCACCGTCACCGTCACCGTCACCGTCACCGTCACCGTCACCGTCACCGTCACCGAAACCACCACCGCGACCATTATCATCATCATCATCATCATCATCATCATCACCATTATCATCATCATCATCATCACTATCATCATTACCATCATAACCATCAAGGGATATCATAACCATCAGGGATATCCAGGATATCAGGGATATCAGGGATATCAGGGATATCAGGGATATCAGGGATATCAGGGATATCAGGGATATCAGGGATATCAGGGATATCAGGGATATCAGGGATATCAGGGATATCAGGGATATCAGGGATATCGAGGATATCAGGGATATCAGGGATATCAGGGATATCGAAGATATCAGGGATATCAAGGATATCAGGATATCAAGGATTTCAAGGATATCAGGGATATCAGGGATATCAGGAATATCAGGGATATCAGGGATATCAGGGATATCAGGGATATCCAGTATATCAGGGATATCAGGGATATCAGGGATATCAGGGATATCAGGGATATCCAGGATATCAGGGATATCAGGGATATCAAGGATATCAGGGATATCAGGGATATCGGGGATATCGGGGATATCAGGGATATCGGGGATATCAGGGATATCGGGGATATCAGGGATATCAGGGATATCAGGGATATCAGGGATATCAGGGATATCAGGGATATCAGGGATATCAGGGATATCAGGGATATCCAATATATCAGGGATATCAGGGATATCAGGGATATCAGGGATATCAGGGATATCAGGGATATCAGCGATATCAGGGATATCCAGGATATCAGGGATATCAGGGATATCAGGGATATCCAGGATATCAGGGATATCAGGGATATCAGGGATATCAGGGATATCAGGGATATCAGGGATATCAGGGATATCAGGGATATCAGGGATATCAGGGATATCAGGGATATCAGGGATATCCAGGATATCAGGGATATCAGGGATATCAGGGATATCAAGGATATCAGGGATATCAAGGATATCAGGGATATCAAGGATATCAATGATATCAAGGATATCAGGGATATCAACCGAGGATATCAGGGATATCAAGGATATCAGGGATATCGAGGATATCAGGGATATCAGGGATATCAGGGATATCAAGGATATCAGGGATATCAGGGATATCAGGGATATCAGGGATATCAGGGATATCAGGGATATCAGGGATATCAGGGATATCAGGGATATCAGGGATATCAGGGATATCAGGGATATCAGGGATATCAGGGATATCCAGGATATCAGGGATATCAGGGATATCAGGGATATCAGGGATATCAGGGATATCAGGGATATCAAGGATATCAGGGATATCAAGGATATCAGGGATATCAGGGATATCGAAGATATCGAGGATATCAAGGATTTCAAGGATATCAGGGATATCAGGAATATCAGGGATATCAAGGATATCAGGGATATCAAGGATATCAGGGATATCAAGGATATCAGGGATATCAGGGATATCGCGGATATCAGGGATATCAGGGATATTAGGGATATCAGGGATATCAAGGATATCAGGGATATCAAGGATATCAGGGATATCAGGGATATCAGGGATATCCAGGATATCAGGGATATCAGGGATATCAGGGATATCAGGGATATCCAGGATATCAGGGATATCAGGGATATCCAGGATATCAGGGATATCAGGGATATCAGGGATATCAGGGATATCAGGGATATCAGGGATATCAGGGATATCAGGGATATCAGGGATATCAGGGATATCAGGGATATCAGGGATATCAGGGATATCAGGGATATCAGGGATATCAGGGATATCAGGGATATCAGGGATATCAGGGATATCAGGGATATCAGGGATATCAGGGATATCAGGGATATCAGGGATATCAGGGATATCAGGGATATCAGGGATATCAGGGATATCAGGGATATCAGGGATATCAGGGATATCAGGGATATCAGGGATATCAGGGATATCAGGGATATCCAGGATATCAGGGATATCAGGGATATCCAGGATATCAAGGATATCAGGGATATCAGGGATATCAGGGATATCAGGGATATCAGGGATATCAGGGATATCAGGGATATCAGGGATATCAGGGATATCAGGGATATCAGGGATATCAGGGATATCAGGGATATCAGGGATATCAGGGATATCAGGGATATCAGGGATATCAGGGATATCAGGGATATCAGGGATATCAGGGATATCAGGGATATCAGGGATATCAGGGATATCAGGGATATCAGGGATATCAGGGATATCAGGGATATCAGGGATATCAGGGATATCAGGGATATCAGGGATATCAGGGATATCAGCGATATCAGGGATATCAGGGTTATCAGGGATATCAGGGATATCAGGGATATCAGGGATATCAGGGATATCAGGGATATCAGGGATATCAGGGATATCAGGGATATCAGGGATATCCAGGATATCAGGGATATCAGGGATATCAGGGATATCAGGGATATCAGGGATATCAGGGATATCAGGGATATCAGGGATATCAGGGATATCAGGGATATCAGGGATATCAGGGATATCAGGGATATCAGGGATATCGGGGATATCAGGGATATCAGGGATATCAGGGATATCAGGGATATCAGGGATATCAGGGATATCAGGGATATCAGGGATATCAGGGATATCAGGGATATCAGGGATATCCAGGATATCAGGGATATCAGGGATATCAGGGATATCCAGGATATCAGGGATATCAGGGATATCAGGGATATCAAGGATATCAGGGATATCAAGGATATCAGGGATATCAAGGATATCAGGGATATCAGGGATATCAGGGATATCAGGGATATCAGGGATATCCGGGATATCAGGGATATCCGGGATATCAGGGATATCAGGGATATCAGGGATATCAGGGATATCAGGGATATCAGGGATATCAGGGATATCAGGGATATCAGGGATATCAGGGATATCAGGGATATCAGGGATATCAGGGATATCAGGGATATCAGGGATATCAGGGATATCAGGGATATCAGGGATATCAGGGATATCAGGGATATCAGGGATATCAGGGATATCCAGGATATCAGGGATATCAGGGATATCAGGGATATCAGGGATATCGGGGATATCAAGGATATCAGGGATATCAGGGATATCAGGGATATCAGGGATATCAGGGATATCAGGGATATCAGGGATATCAGGGATATCAGGGATATCAAGGATATCAGGGATATCAAGGATATCAGGGATATCAAGGATATCAGGGATATCAAGGATATCAGGGATATCCAGGATATCAGGGATATCAGGGATATCAGGATATCAGGGATATCCAGGATATCAGGGATATCCAGGATATCAGGGATATCCAGGATATCAGGGATATCCAGGATATCAGGGATATCAGGGATATCAGGGATATCAGGGATATCAGGGATATCAGGGATATCAGGGATATCAGGGATATCAGGGATATCAGGGATATCAGGGATATCAGGGATATCAGGGATATCAGGGATATCAGGGATATCAGGGATATCAGGGATATCAGGGATATCAGATATATCAGGGATATCAGGGATATCAGGGATATCAGGGATATCAGGGATATCAGGGATATCAGGGATATCAGGGATATCAGGGATATCAGGGATATCAGGGATATCAGGGATATCAGGGATATCGAGGATATCAGGGATATCGAAGATATCGAGGATATCAAGGATTTCAAGGATATCAGGGATATCAGGGATATCAGGGATATCAGGGATATCAGGGATATCAGGGTTATCAGGGATATCAGGGATATCAGGGATATCCGGGATATCAGGGATATCAGGGATATCAGGGATATCAGGTATTTCAGGGATATCAGGGATATCAGGGATATCAGGGATATCAGGGATATCCAGGATATCAGGGATATCAGGGATATCAGGGATATCACGGATATCAGGGATATCAGGGATATCAGGGATATGAGTGATATCAGGGATATCGGGGATATCGGGGATATCAGGGATATCGGGGATATCAGGGATATCGGGGATATCAGGGATATCAGGGATATCAGGGATATCAGGGATATCAGGGATATCAGCGATATCAGGGATATCAGGGATATCAGGGATATCAGGGATATCAAGGATATCAGGGATATCAGGGATATCAGGGATATCAGGGATATCCAGGATATCAGGGATATCAGGGATATCAGGGATATCAGGGATATCAGGGATATCAGGGATATCAGGGATATCAGGGATATCAAGGATATCAGGGATATCAAGGATATCAGGGATATCAAGGATATCAGGGATATCAGGGATATCAGGGATATCAGGGATATCAGGGATATCAGGGATATCAGGGATATCAGGGATATCAAGGATATCAGGAATATCAAGGATATCAGGGATATCAGGGATATCAGGGATATCCGGGATATCAGGTATTTCAGGGATATCAGGGATATCAGGGATATCAGGGATATCAGGGATATCAAGGATATCAGGGATATCAAGGATATCAGGGATATCAAGGATATCAGGGATATCAGGGATATCAGGGATATCAGGGATATCAGGGAAATCAGGGATATCAGGGATATCAGGGATATCAGGGATATCAGGGATATCAAGGATATCAGGGATATCAGGGATATCAGGGATATCAGGGATATCAGGGATATCAGGGATATCAGGGATATCAGGGATATCAGGGATATCAGGGATATCAGGAATATCAGGGATATCAGCGATATCAGGGATATCAGCGATATCAGGGATATCAGGGATATCAGGGATATCCAGTATATCAGGGATATCAGGGATATCAGGGATATCAGGGATATCAGGGATATCAGGGATATCAGGATATCAGGGATATCCAGGATATCAGGGATATCAGGGATATCAGGGATATCAGGGATATCAGGAATATCAGGGATATCAGGGATATCAGGGATATCAGGGATATCAGGGATATCAGGGATATCAGGGATATCAGGGATATCAGGGATATCAGGGATATCAGGGATATCAGGGATATCAGGGATATCAGGGATATCAGGGATATCAGGGATATCAGGGATATCAGGGATATCCAGGATATCAGGGATATCAGGGATATCAGGGATATCATTGATATCAGGGATATCAGGGATATCAGGGATATCAGGGATATCAGGGATATCCAGGATATCAGGGATATCAGGGATATCAGGGATATCAGGGATATCAGGGATATCAGGGATATCAGGGATATCAGGGATATCAGGGATATCAGGGATATCAGGGATATCAGGGATATCAGAGATATCAGGGATATCAGGGATATCAGGGATATCAGGGATATCAGGGATATCAGGGATATCAGGGATATTAGTGATATCAGGGATATCAGGGATATCAGGGATATCAGGGTTATCAGGAATATCAGGGATATCAGGGATATCAGGGATATCAGGGATATCAGGGATATCAGGGATATCAGGGATATCAGGGATATCAGGGATATCAGGGATATCAGGGATATCAGGGATATCAGGGATATCCAATATATCAGGGATATCAGGGATATCAGGGATATCAGGGATATCAGGGATATCACGGATATCAGGGATATCGAGGATATCAGGGATATCCAGGATATCAGGGATATCAGGGATATCAGGGATATCAGGGATATCAGGGATATCAGGGATATCAGGGATATCAAGGATATCAGGGATATCAAGGATATCAGGGATATCAAGGATATCAGGGATATCAAGGATATCAGGGATATCAGGGATATCAGGGATATAAGGGATATCCGGGATATCAGGAATATCAGGGATATCAGGGATATCAGGGATATCAGGGATATCCAGGATATCAGGGATATCAGGGATATCAGGGATATCAGGGATATCAGGGATATCAGGGATATCAGGGATATCAGGGATATCAGGGATATCAGGGATATCAGGGATATCAGGGATATCAGGGATATCAGGGATATCAGGGATATCAGGGATATCAGGGATATCAGGGATATCAGGGATATCAGGGATATCAGGGATATCCAGGATATCAGGGATATCAGGGATATCAGGGATATCAGGGATATCAGGGATATCAGGGATATCAGGGATATCAGGGATATCAGGGATATCAGGGATATCAGGGATATCAGGGATATCAGGGATATCAGGGATATCAGGGATATCAGGGATATCCAGGATATCAGGGATATCAGGGATATCAGGGATATCAGGGATATCAGGGATATCAGGTTTATCAGGGATATCAGGGATATCAGGGATATCGCGGATATCAGGGATATCAGGGATATCAGGGATATCAGGGATATCAGGGATATCAGGGATATCAGGGATATCAGGGATATCAGGGATATCAGGGATATCAGGGATATCAGGGATATCAGGGATATCAGGGATATCAGGGATATCAGGGATATCAGGGATATCAGGGATATCAGGGATATCAGGTATATCAGGGATATCAGGGATATCAGGGATATCAGGGATATCAGGGATATCAAGGATATCAGGGATATCAGGGATATCAGGGATATCAGGGATATCAGGGATATCAGGGATATCAAGGATATGAAGGATATCCAGGATATCAAGGATATCAGGGATATCAGGGATATCAGGGAAATCAGGGATATCAGGGATATCCAATATATCAGGGATATCAGGGATATCAGGGATATCAGGGATATCCAGGATATCAGGGATATCAGGGATATCAGGGATATCAGGGATATCAGGGATATCAGGGATATCAGGGATATCAGGGATATATCAGGGATATCAGGGATATCAAGGATATCAAGGATATCAAGGATATCCAGGATATCAGGGATATCAGGGATATCAGGGATATCAGGGATATCAGGGATATCAGGGATATCCAGGATATCAGGGATATCCAGGATATCAGGGATATCAGGGATATCAGGGATATCAGGGATATCAGGAATATCAAGGATATCAGGGATATCAGGGATATCAGGGATATCAGGGATATCAGGGATATCAGGGATATCAGGGATATCAGGGATATCAGGGATATCCAATATATCAGGGATATCAGGGATATCAGGGATATCCCTGATATGGGGATATCAGGGATATCAGGAATATCAAGGATATCAGAATGCAGAATGCAGAATGCAGAATGCAGAATGCAGAATGCAGATGCAGAATGCAGAATGCAGATGCAGAATGCAGAATGCAGATGCAGAATGCAGATGCAGAATGCAGAATGCAGAATGCAGAATGCAGAATGCAGAATGCAGATGCAGAATGCAGAATGCAGAATGCAGATGCAGAATGCAGGATGCAGATGCAGAATGCAGAATGCAGATGCAGAATGCAGAATGCAGATGCAGAATGCAGATGCAGAATGCAGAATGCAGGATGCAGAATGCAGAATGCAGAATGCAGAATGCAGAATGCAGAATGCAGAATGCAGAATGCAGAATGCAGATGCAGAATGCAGAATGCAGATGCAGAATGCAGAATGCAGAATGCAGAATGCAGAATGCAGAATGCAGAATGCAGAATGCAGAATGCAGAATGCAGAATGCAGAATGCAGAATGCAGATGCAGAATGCAGAATGCAGAATGCAGAATGCAGAATGCAGAATGCAGAATGCAGAATGCAGAATGCAGAATGCAGAATGCAGAATGCAGAATGCAGAATGCAGAATGCAGAATGCAGAATGCAGGATGCAGATGCAGAATGCAGGATGCAGAATGCAGAATGCAGAATGCAGATGCAGAATGCAGAATGCAGAATGCAGATGCAGAATGCAGGATGCAGAATGCAGAATGCAGATGCAGATGCAGAATGCAGAATGCATATGCAGAATGCAGAATGCAGAATGCAGATGCAGAATGCAGGATGCAGAATGCAGAATGCAGATGCAGATGCAGAATGCAGAATGCAGAATGCAGATGCAGAATGCAGATGCAGAATGCAGAATGCAGATGCAGAATGCAGATGCAGAATGATTGATTGATTGATTGATTGTATTTTATTATGCCCTGATACATCTTGGGGCAAATGAGGATACAGCATTACAAGATAAACAAATAAGAATGCAGAATGCAGATGCAGAATGCAGATGCAGAATGCAGATGCAGAATGCAGATGCAGAATGCAGATGCAGAATGCAGAATGCAGATGCAGAATGCAGAATGCAGAATGCAGAATGCAGAATGCAGAATGCAGAATGCAGATGCAGAATGCAGGATGCAGAATGCAGAATGCAGAATGCAGAATGCAGAATGCAGATGCAGAATGCAGGATGCAGAATGCAGATGCAGAATGCAGAATGCAGAATGCAGAATGCAGAATGCAGAATGCAGAATGCAGAATGCAGAATGCAGAATGCAGAATGCAGGATGCAGAATGCAGATGCAGAATGCAGAATGCAGATGCAGAATGCAGATGCAGAATGCAGAATGCAGAATGCAGAATGCAGATGCAGAATGCAGAATGCAGAATGCAGAATGCAGAATGCAGAATGCAGAATGCAGAATGCAGATGCAGAATGCAGGATGCAGAATGCAGAATGCAGAATGCAGAATGCAGAATGCAGAATGCAGATGCAGAATGCAGAATGCAGATGCAGAATGCAGAATGCAGATGCAGAATGCAGATGCAGAATGCAGAATGCAGGATGCAGAATGCAGAATGCAGAATGCAGAATGCAGAATGCAGAATGCAGAATGCAGAATGCAGAATGCAGATGCAGAATGCAGAATGCAGATGCAGAATGCAGAATGCAGAATGCAGAATGCAGAATGCAGAATGCAGAATGCAGAATGCAGAATGCAGAATGCAGATGCAGATGCAGAATGCAGAATGCAGAATGCAGATGCAGAATGCAGAATGCAGATGCAGAATGCAGGATGCAGAATGCAGAATGCAGAATGCAGAATGCAGAATGCAGAATGCAGGATGCAGATGCAGAATGCAGAATGCAGAATGCAGAATGCAGAATGCAGAATGCAGAATGCAGAATGCAGATGCAGAATGCAGAATGCAGATGCAGAATGCAGAATGCAGAATGCAGAATGCAGAATGCAGAATGCAGAATGCAGAATGCAGAATGCAGATGCAGAATGCAGAATGCAGATGCAGAATGCAGAATGCAGAATGCAGAATGCAGAATGCAGAATGCAGAATGCAGAATGCAGAATGCAGAATGCAGAATGCAGAATGCAGAATGCAGAATGCAGAATGCAGAATGCAGAATGCAGAATGCAGAATGCAGAATGCAGAATGCAGAATGCAGAATGCAGGATGCAGGATGCAGAATGCAGAATGCAGGATGCAGGATGCAGAATGCAGAATGCAGAATGCAGAATGCAGAATGCAGAATGCAGAATGCAGAATGCAGATGCAGAATGCAGAATGCAGAATGCAGAATGCAGAATGCAGAATGCAGAATGCAGAATGCAGAATGCAGAATGCAGAATGCAGAATGCAGAATGCAGAATGCAGAATGCAGATGCAGAATGCAGAATGCAGATGCAGAATGCAGAATGCAGAATGCAGAATGCAGAATGCAGAATGCAGAATGCAGAATGCAGAATGCAGATGCAGAATGCAGAATGCAGAATGCAGAATGCGGAATGCAGAATGCAGAATGCAGAATGCAGATGCAGAATGCAGAATGCAGAATGCAGATGCAGATGCAGAATGCAGAATGCAGAATGCAGATGCAGAATGCAGAATGCAGAATGCAGATGCAGAATGCAGAATGCAGAATGCAGAATGCAGAATGCAGAATGCAGAATGCAGAATGCAGAATGCAGAATGCAGAATGCAGAATGCAGAATGCAGAATGCAGAATGCAGAATGCAGATGCAGAATGCAGAATGCAGATGCAGAATGCAGAATGCAGAATGCAGAATGCAGATGCAGAATGCAGAATGCAGATGCAGAATGCAGAATGCAGATGCAGAATGCAGATGCAGAATGCAGAATGCAGAATGCAGAATGCAGATGCAGAATGCAGAATGCAGAATGCAGAATGCAGAATGCAGAATGCAGAATGCAGAATGCAGAATGCAGATGCAGAATGCAGAATGCAGAATGCAGAATGCAGAATGCAGAATGCAGAATGCAGAATGCAGAATGCAGAATGCAGAATGCAGAATGCAGAATGCAGAATGCAGAATGCAGAATGCAGAATGCAGAATGCAGAATGCAGAATGCAGATGCAGATGCAGAATGCAGAATGCAGATGCAGAATGCAGGATGCAGAATGCAGAATGCAGAATGCAGAATGCAGAATGCAGAATGCAGAATGCAGAATGCAGATGCAGAATGCAGAATGCAGATGCAGAATGCAGAATGCAGAATGCAGAATGCAGAATGCAGAATGCAGAATGCAGAATGCAGATGCAGAATGCAGAATGCAGAATGCAGATGCAGAATGCAGAATGCAGAATGCAGAATGCAGAATGCAGAATGCAGAATGCAGAATGCAGATGCAGAATGCAGAATGCAGAATGCAGAATGCAGAATGCAGAATGCAGAATGCAGAATGCAGAATGCAGAATGCAGAATGCAGAATGCAGAATGCAGAATGCAGAATGCAGAATGCAGAATGCAGAATGAAGAACGCAGAATGCAGAATGCAGAATGCAGATTGCAGAATACAGAATGCAGAATGCAGAATCCAGATGCAGATGCAGAATGCAGAATGCAGAATGCAGAATCAAGATGCAGATTGCAGAATGCAGAATGCAGAATCCAGATGCAGATTGCAGAATCCAGATGCAGATTGCAGAATGCAGAATGCAGAATGCAGAATGCAGAATGCAGAATCCAGATGCAGATTGCAGAATGCAGAATGCAGAATCCAGATGCAGATTGCAGAATGCAGAATCCAGAATCCAGATGCAGATGCAGAATGCAGAATCCAGATGCAGATGCAGATGCACTGTTTATAACTGTGATACGGTTTGATATTAATCATACCAACTAGTTACTATCATAACCATCGATAATATCATAACTAATATTATTATCATTATTATCCTAATTACTGTCATTACTATCATAACTATCATTCATATCATCACTATCATCTATATCATTATTACGGATATCAAGGATATCCAGGATATCAAAGATATCAAAGATATCGAGGATATCAAGGATTTCAAGGATATCAGGGATATCAAGGATATCAGGGATATCAAGGATATCAGGGATATCAAGGATATCAGGGATATCGAAGATATCAGGGATATCAAGGATATCAGGGATATCGAAGATATCAGGGATATCAAGGATATCAGGGATATCAGGGATATCAGGGATATCAGGGATATCAGGGATATCAGGGATATCAGGGATATCAGGAATATCAGGGATATCAGGGATATCAGGGATATCAGGGATATCAGGGATATCAGGGATATCAGGGATATCAGGGATATCAGGGATATCAGGGATATCAGGGATATCAGGGATATCAGGGATATCAGGGATATCAGGGATATCAGGGATATCAGGGATATCAGGGATATCAGGGATATCAGGGATATCAGGGATATCAGGGATATCAGGGATATCAGGGATATCAGGGATATCCAGGATATCAGGGATATCCAGGATATCAGGGATATCAGGGATATCAGGGATATCAGGGATATCAGGGATATCAGGGATATCAGGGATATCAGGGATATCAGGGATATCAGGGATATCAGGGATATCAGGGATATCAGGGATATCAGGGATATCAGGGATATCCAGGATATCAGGGATATCAGGGATATCCAGGATATCAGGGATATCAGGGATATCAGGGATATCAGGGATATCAGGGATATCAGGGATATCAGGGATATCAGGGATATCAGGGATATCAGGGATATCAGGGATATCAGGGATATCCAGGATATCAGGGATATCAGGGATATCAGGGATATCAGGGATATCAGGGATATCAGGGATATCAGGAATATCAGGGATATCAGGGATATCAGGGATATCCAGGATATCAGGGATATCAGGGATATCAGGGATATCAGGGATATCAGGGATATCCAGGATATCAGGGATATCAGGGGTATCAGGGATATCAGGGATATCAGGGATATCAGGGATATCAGGGATATCAGGGATATCAGGGATATCAGGGATATCCAGGATATCAGGGATATCAGGAATATCAGGGATATCAGGGATATCAGGGATATCAGGGATATCAGGGATATCCAGGATATCAGGGATATCAGGGATATCAGGGATATCAGGGATATCAGGGATATCAGGGATATCAGGGATATCAGGGATATCAGGGATATCCAGGATATCAGGGATATCAGGGATATCAGGGATATCAGGGATATCAGGGATATCAGGGATATCAGGGATATCCAGGATATCAGGGATATCAGGGATATCAGGGATATCAGGGATATCAGGGATATCAGGGATATCAGGAATATCAGGGATATCAGGGATATCAGGGATATCAGGGATATCAGGGATATCAGGGATATCCAGGATATCAGGGATATCAGGGATATCAGGGATATCAGGGATATCAGGGATATCAGGGATATCAGGGATATCAGGGATATCAGGGATATCAGGGATATCAGGGATATCAGGGATATCAGGGATATCAGGGATATCAGGGATATCAGGGATATCAGGGATGTCCAGGATATCAGGGATATCAGGGATATCAGGGATATCAGGGATATCAGGGATATCAGGGATATCAGGGATATCAGGGATATCAGGGATATCAGGGATATCAGGGATATCAGGGATATCAGGGATATCAGGGATATCAGGGATATCAACGATATCAAGGATATCAAGGATATCAAGGATATCAACGATATCAAGGATATCAAGGATATCAAGGATATCAAGGATATCAAGGATATCAAGGATATCAAGGATATCAAGGATATCGGAACGAACGACTGCCAAAACTAAAACCCTACCGTTTCCAATTGACGAACGACTGCCAAAACTGAAACCCTGCCGTTTTTAATTAACGAACGACTGCCAAAACTAAAACTCTGCCGTTTTTAATTAACGAGCGATTGCCAAAACTAGAACCCTACCGTTTTTAATTGACGAACGACTGACAAAACTAAAACCCTGCCGTTTCTAAGAATCGAACGACTGCCAAAACGAGAGCCGAGCCTTTATTCATGAACGAACGGTTGCCGAAACTAAAACCCTGCCGTTTTTAATTAACGAACAACTGCAAAAACTAAAACACTGCCGTTTTTAATTAACGAACGACTGCCAAAACTAAAACCCTGCCGTTTTCAATTATTGAACGACTGCAAAACCGAGACCCGCGCCTTTATTCGTAAACGAACGACTGCCAAAACTGAAACCCTACCGTTTTTTATTGACGAACGACTGCCAAAACGAGAACCGAGCCTTTATTCATGAACGAACGACTGCCAAAACTCAAACCCTGCCGTTTTTATTCACGATCAAGGATATCGAGGATATCGAGGATATCGAGGATATCGAGGATATCGAGGATATCGAGGATAACGAGGATATCGAGGATATCGAGGATATCGAGAATATCGAGGATATCAAGGATATCGAGGATATCGAGGATATCGAGGATATCGATCATATCGAGGATACCGAGGATATCGAGGATACCGAGGATATCGAGGATACCGAGGATACCGAGGATACCGAGGATATCGAGGATATCGAGGATATCGAGGATATCGAGGATATCGAGGATATCGAGGATATCGAGGATATCGAGGATATCGAGGATATCGAGGATATCGAGGATATCGAGGATATCGAGGATATCGAGGATATCGAGGATATCGAGGATATCGAGGATATCGAGGATATCAAGGATATCAATGATGCAGATGCAGAATCCAGATGCAGATGCAGAATCCAGATGCAGATGCAGAATCCAGATGCAGATGCAGAATGCAGATGCAGATACAGAATGCAGATGCAGATGCAGAATTCAGATGCAGATGCAGAATGCAGATGCAGAATGCAGATGCAGATGCAGAATGCAGATGCAGATGCAAAATGCAGATGCAGATGCAGAATGCAGATGCAGATGCAGAATGCAGATGCAGATGCAGAATGCAGATGCAGATGCAGAATGCAGATGCAGATGCAGAATGCAGATGCAGATGCAGAATGCAGATGCAGATGCAGAATGCAGATGCAGATGCAGAATGCAGATGCAGATGCAGAATGCAGATGCAGATGCAGAATGCAGATGCAGATGCAGAATGCAGATGCAGATGCAGAATGCAGATGCAGATGCAGAATGCAGATGCAGATGCAGAATGCAGATGCAGATGCAGAATGCAGATGCAGAATGCAGATGCAGATGCAGAATGCAGATGCAGATGCAGAATGCAGATGCAGATGCAGAATGCAGATGCAGATGCAGAATGCAGATGCAGATGCAGAATGCAGATGCAGATGCAGAATGCAGATGCAGATACAGATGCAGAATGCAGAATGCAGAATGCAGAATGCAGAATGCAGAATGCAGAATGCAGAATGCAGAATGCAGAATGCAGAATGCAGAATGCAGAATGCAGAATGCAGAATGCAGAACGCAGAATGCAGAATGCAGAATGCAGAATGCAGAATACAGAATGCAGAATGCAGAATCCAGATGCAGATGCAGAATGCAGAATGCAGAATGCAGAATCAAGATGCAGATTGCAGAATGCAGAATGCAGAATCCAGATGCAGATTGCAGAATCCAGATGCAGATTGCAGAATGCAGAATGCAGAATGCAGAATGCAGAATGCAGAATCCAGATGCAGATTGCAGAATGCAGAATGCAGAATCCAGATGCAGATTGCAGAATGCAGAATCCAGAATCCAGATGCAGATGCAGAATGCAGAATCCAGATGCAGATGCAGATGCACTGTTTATAACTGTGATACGGTTTGATATTAATTATACCAACTAGTTACTATCATAACCATCGATAATATCATAACTAATATTATTATCATTATTATCCTAATTACTGTCATTACTATCATAACTATCATTCATATCATCACTATCATCTATATCATTATTACGGATATCAAGGATATCCAGGATATCAAAGATATCGAAGATATCGAGGATATCAAGGATTTCAAGGATATCAGGGATATCAGGAATATCAGGGATATCGAGGATATCAGGGATATCGAGGATATCAGGGATATCGAGGATATCAAGGATATCGAGGATATCAGGGATATCGAGGATATCAGGGATATCGAGGATATCAGGGATATCGAGGATATCAGGGATATCAGGGATATCAGGGATATAAGGGATATCAAGGATATCAGGGATATCAAGGATATCAGGGATATCAGGGATATCAAGGATATCAGGGATATCAAGGATATCAGGGATATCAGGAATATCAGGGATATCAAGGATATCAGGGATATCAAGGATATCAGGGATATCGAGGATATCAGGGATATCAAGGATATCAGGGATATCGAGGATATCAGGGATATCAAGGATATCAGGGATATCAGGGATATCAGGAATATCAGGGATATCAAGGATATCAGGGATATCAAGGATATCAGGGATATCAAGGATATCAGGGATATCAGGAATATCAGGGATATCAGGGATATCAGGGATATCAGGGATATCAGGGATATCAAGGATATCAGGGATATCGAGGATATCATGGATATCAGGGATATCGAGGATATCAGGGATATCAGGGATATCAGGGATATCAAGGATGTCAGGGATATCAGGGATATCAGGGATATCAGGGATATCAGAGATATAATATCAATGATATTAAGGATATCCAAGGATATCTTATGATCGTCATCGTCACCGTCACCGTAACCGTCACCGTCACCGTCACCGTCACCGTCACCGTCACCGTCACCGTCACCGTCACCGTCACCGAAACCGCCACCGCGACCATTATCATCATCATCATCATCATCATCATCACCATTACCATCATCATCATTATCACTATCATCATCACCATCATAACCATCAAAAGATATCATCATAACCATCAAGGGATATCATAAGCATCAAGGATATTAAGGATATCAAGAATATCAAGGATATCAAGAATATCAAGGATATCAAGGATATCCAGGATATCAAGGATATCGAAGATATCGAGGATATCAAGGATTTCAAGGATATCAGGGATATCAGGAATATCAGGGATATCAAGGATATCAGGGATATCAAGGATATCAGGGATATCAAGGATATCAGGGATATCAAGGATATCAGGGATATCAGGGATATCAGGGATATCGGGGATATCGGGGATATCAGGGATATCAGGGATATCAGGGATATCAGGGATATCAGGGATATCAGGGATATCAGGGATATCAGGGATATCAGGGATATCAGGGATATCAGGGATATCAGGGATATCAGGGATATCAGGGATATCAGGAATATCAGGGATATCAGGGATATCAGGGATATCAGGGATATCAGGGATATCAGGGATATCAGGGATATCAGGGATATCAGGGATATCAGGGATATCAGGGATATCAGGGATATCAGGGATATCCAGGATATCAGGGATATCCAGGATATCAGGAATATCAGGGATATCAGGGATATCAGGGATATCAGGGATATCAGGGATATCAGGGATATCAGGGATATCAGGGATATCAGGGATATCAGGGATATCAGGGATATCAGGGATATCAGGGATATCAGGGATATCAGGGATATCAGGGATATCAGGGATATCAGGGATATCAGGGATATCAGGGATATCCAGGATATCAGGGATATCCAGGATATCAGGGATATCAGGAATATCAGGGATATCAGGGATATCAGGGATATCAGGGATATCAGGGATATCAGGGATATCAGGGATATCAGGGATATCCAGGATATCAGGGATATCAGGGATATCAGGGATATCAGGGATATCAGGGATATCAGGGATATCAGGGATATCAGGGATATCAGGGATATCAGGGATATCAGGGATATCAGGGATATCAGGGATATCCAGGATATCAGGGATATCAGGGATATCAGGGATATCAGGGATATCAGGGATATCAGGGATATCAGGGATATCAGGGATATCAGGGATATCAGGGATATCAGGGATATCAGGGATATCAGCGATATCAGGGATATCCAGGATATCAGGGATATCAGGGATATCAGGGATATCAGGGATATCAGGGATATCAGGGATATCAGGGATATCAGGGATATCGGGGATATCCAGGATATCAGGGATATCAGGGATATCAGGGATATCCCTGATATCAGGGATATCAGGGATATCAGGGATATCAGGGATATCAGGGATATCAGGGATATCCAGGATATCAGGGATATCAGGGATATCCAGGATATCAGGGATATCAGGGATATCAGGGATATCAGGGATATCAGGGATATCAGGGATATCAGGGATATCAGGGATATCAGGGATATCAGGGATATCAGGGATATCAGGGATATCAGGGATATCAGGGATATCAGGGATATCAGGGATATCAGGGATATCAGGGATATCAGGGATATCAGGGATATCAGGGATATCAGGGATATCAGGGATATCAGGGATATCAGGGATATCAGGGATATCCAGGATATCAGGGATATCAGGGATATCAGGGATATCAGGGATATCAGGGATATCAGGGATATCAGGGATATCAGGGATATCAGGGATATCAGGAATATCAGGGATATCAGGGATATCAGGGATATCCAGGATATCAGGGATATCAGGGATATCAGGGATATCAGGGATATCAGGGATATCCAGGATATCAGGGATATCCGGGATATCAGGGATATCAGGGATATCAGGGATATCAGGTATTTCAGGGATATCAGGGATATCAGGGATATCAGGGATATCAGGGATATCCAGGATATCAGGGATATCAGGGATATCAGGGATATCCAGGATATCAGGGATATCAGGGATATCCAGGATATCAGGGATATCAGGGATATCAGGGATATCAGGGATATCAGGGATATCAGGGATATCAGGGATATCAGGGATATCAGGGATATCAGGGATATCAGGTATTTCAGGGATATCAGGGATATCAGGGATATCAGGGATATCAGGGATATCCAGGATATCAGGGATATCAGGGATATCAGGGATATCCAGGATATCAGGGATATCAGGGATATCCAGGATATCAGGGATATCAGGGATATCAGGGATATCAGGGATATCAGGGATATCAGGGATATCAGGGATATCAGGGATATCAGGGATATCAGGGATATCAGGGATATCAGGGATATCAGGTATTTCAGGGATATCAGGGATATCAGGGATATCAGGGATATCAGGGATATCCAGGATATCAGGGATATCAGGGATATCAGGGATATCCAGGATATCAGGGATATCAGGGATATCAGGGATATCAGGGATATCAGGGATATCAGGGATATCAGGAATATCAGGGATATCAGGGATATCAGGGATATCCAGGATATCAGGGATATCAGGGATATCAGGGATATCAGGGATATCAGGGATATCCAGGATATCAGGGATATCCGGGATATCAGGGATATCCGGGATATCAGGGATATCAGGGATATCAGGGATATCAGGTATTTCAGGGATATCAGGGATATCAGGGATATCAGGGATATCAGGGATATCAGGGATATCAGGGATATCAGGGATATCAGGGATATCAGGGATATCAGGGATATCAGGGATATCAGGGATATCAGGGATATCAGGGATATCAGGGATATCAGGGATATCAGGGATATCAGGGATATCAGGGATATCAGGGATATCCAGGATATCAGGGATATCAGGGATATCAGGGATATCAGGGATATCAGGGATATCAGGGATATCAGGGATATCAGGGATATCAGGGATATCCAGGATATCAGGGATATCAGGGATATCAGGGATATCAGAGATATCAGGGATATCAGGGATATCAGGGATATCAGGGATATCAGGGATATCAGGGATATCAGGGATATCAGGGATATCCAGGATATCAGGGATATCAGGGATATCAGGGATATCAAGGATATCTGGGATATCAAGGATATCAGGGATATCAGGGATATCAGGGATATCAGGGATATCAGGGATATCAGGGATATCAGGGATATCAGGGATATCAGGGATATCAGGGATATCAGGGATATCAGGGATATCAGGGATATCAGGGATATCAGGGATATCAGGGATATCCAGGATATCAGGGATATCAGGGATATCAGGGATATCAGGGATATCAGGGATATCAGGGATATCAGGGATATCCAGGATATCAGGGATATCCAGGATATCAGGGATATCAGGGATATCAGGGATATCAGGGATATCAGGGATATCAGGGATATCAGGGATATCAGGGATATCAGGGATATCAGGGATATCAGGGATATCAGGGATATCAGGGATATCAGGGATATCAGGGATATCAGGGATATCAGGGATATCAGGAATATCAGGGATATCAGGGATATCCAGGATATCAGGGATATTCAGGATATCAGGTATATCAGGGATATCAGGGATATCAAGGATATCTGGGATATCTGGGATATCAAGGATATCAGGGATATCAGGGATATCAGGGATATCAGGGATATCAGGGATATCAGGGATATCAGGGATATCAGGGATATCAGGGATATCAGGGATATCAGGGATATCAGGGATATCAGGGATATCAGGGATATCAGGGATATCAGGGATATCAGGGATATCAGGGATATCAGGGATATCAGGGATATCAGGGATATCAGGGATATCAGGGATATCAGGGATATCAGGGATATCAAGGATATCAGGGATATCAGGGATATCAGGGATATCAGGGATATCAGGGATATCAGGGATATCAGGGATATCAGGGATATCAGGGATATCAGGGATATCAGGGATATCAGGGATATCAGGGATATCAGGGATATCAGGGATATCAGGGATATCCAGGATATCCAGGATATCAGGGATATCAGGGATATCCAGGATATCAGGGATATCCAGGATATCAGGGATATCAGGGATATCAGGGATATCAGGGATATCAGGGATATCAGGGATATCAGGGATATCAGGGATATCAGGGATATCAGGGATATCAGGGATATCAGGGATATCAGGGATATCAGGGATATCCAGGATATCAGGGATATCAGGGATATCAGGGATATCAGGGATATCAGGGATATCAGGGATATCAGGGATATCAGGGATATCAGGGATATCAGGGATATCAGGGATATCAGGGATATCCAGGATATCAGGGATATCAGGGATATCAGGGATATCAGGGATATCAGGGATATCAGGGATATCAGGGATATCAGGGATATCAGGGATATCAGGGATATCAGGGATATCAGGGATATCAGGGATATCAGGGATATCCAGGATATCAGGGATATCAGGGATGTCAGGGATATCAGGGATATCAGGGATATCAGGGATATCAGGGATATCAGGGATATCAGGGATATCAGGGATATCAGGGATATCAGGGATATCAGGGATATCAGGGATATCAGGGATATCAGGGATATCAGGGATATCAGGGATATCAGGGATATCAGGGATATCAGGGATATCAGGGATATCAGGGATATCAGGGATATCAGGGATATCAAGGATATCAGGGATATCAGGGATATCAGGGATATCAGGGATATCAGGGATATCAGGGATATCAGGGATATCAGGGATATCAGGGATATCAGGGATATCAGGGATATCAGGGATATCAGGGATATCCAGGATATCAGGGATATCAGGGATATCAGGGATATCAGGGATATCAGGGATATCCAGGATATCCAGGATATCAGGGATATCAGGGATATCAGGGATATCCAGGATATCAGGGATATCCAGGATATCAGGGATATCAGGGATATCAGGGATATCAGGGATATCAGGGATATCAGGGATATCAGGGATATCAGGGATATCCAGGATATCAGGGATATCAGGGATATCAGGGATATCAGGGATATCAGGGATATCAGGGATATCAGGGATATCAGGGATATCAGGGATATCAGGGATATCAGGGATATCAGGGATATCCAGGATATCAGGGATATCAGGGATATCAGGGATATCAGGGATATCAGGGATATCAGGGATATCAGGGATATCAGGGATATCCAGGATATCAGGGATATCAGGGATATCAGGGATATCAGGGATATCAGGGATATCAGGGATATCAGGGATATCAGGGATATAAGGGATATCAGGGATATCAGGGATATCAGGGATATCAGGGATATCAGGGATATCCAGGAAATCAGGGATATCAGGGATATCAGGGATATCAGGGATATCAGGGATATCAGGGATATCAGGGATATCAGGGATATCAGGGATATCAGGGATATCCAGGATATCAGGGATATCAGGGATATCAGGGATATCCAGGATATCCAGGATATCAGGGATATCAGGGATATCAGGGATATCAGGGATATCAGTGATATCAGGGATATCAGGGATATCAGGGATATCCAGGATATCAGGGATATCAGGGATATCAGGGATATCAGGGATATCAGGGATATCAGGGATATCAGGGATATCAGGGATATCAGGGATATCAGGGATATCAGGGATATCAAGGATATCAGGGATATCAGGGATATCAGGGATATCAGGGATATCAGGGATATCAGGGATATCAGGGATATCAGGGATATCAGGGATATCAGGGATATCAGGGATATCAGGGATATCAGGGATATCAGGGATATCAGGGATATCAGGGATATCAGGGATATCCAGGATATCAGGGATATCAGGGATATCAGGGATATCAGGGATATCAGGGATATCCAGGATATCCAGGATATCAGGGATATCAGGGATATCAGGGATATCCAGGATATCAGGGATATCCAGGATATCAGGGATATCAGGGATATCAGGGATATCAGGGATATCAGGGATATCAGGGATATCAGGGATATCAGGGATATCAGGGATATCAGGGATATCAGGGATATCAGGGATATCAGGGATATCAGGGATATCAGGGATATCAGGGATATCAGGGATATCCAGGATATCAGGGATATCAGGGATATCAGGGATATCAGGGATATCAGGGATATCAGGGATATCAGGGATATCAGGGATATCAGGGATATCAGGGATATCAGGGATATCAGGGATATCAGGGATATCAGGGATATCAGGGATATCAGGGATATCAGGGATATCAGGGATATCCAGGATATCAGGGATATCAGGGATATCAGGGATATCAGAGATATCAGGGATATCAGGGATATCAGGGATATCAGGGATATCAGGGATATCAGGGATATCAGGGATATCAGGGATATCCAGGATATCAGGGATATCAGGGATATCAGGGATATCAAGGATATCTGGGATATCAAGGATATCAGGGATATCAGGGATATCAGGGATATCAGGGATATCAGGGATATCAGGGATATCAGGGATATCAGGGATATCAGGGATATCAGGGATATCAGGGATATCAGGGATATCAGGGATATCAGGGATATCAGGGATATCAGGGATATCAGGGATATCAGGGATATCCAGGATATCAGGGATATCAGGGATATCAGGGATATCAGGGATATCAGGGATATCAGGGATATCAGGGATATCCAGGATATCAGGGATATCCAGGATATCAGGGATATCAGGGATATCAGGGATATCAGGGATATCAGGGATATCAGGGATATCAGGGATATCAGGGATATCAGGGATATCAGGGATATCAGGGATATCAGGGATATCAGGGATATCAGGGATATCAGGGATATCAGGGATATCAGGGATATCAGGAATATCAGGGATATCAGGGATATCCAGGATATCAGGGATATTCAGGATATCAGGTATATCAGGGATATCAGGGATATCAAGGATATCTGGGATATTAAGGATATCAGGGATATCAGGGATATCAGGGATATCAGGGATATCAGGGATATCAGGGATATCAGGGATATCAGGGATATCAGGGATATCAGGGATATCAGGGATATCAGGGATATCAGGGATATCAGGGATATCAGGGATATCAGGGATATCAGGGATATCAGGGATATCAGGGATATCAGGGATATCAAGGATATCAGGGATATCAGGGATATCAGGGATATCAGGGATATCAGGGATATCAGGGATATCAGGGATATCAGGGATATCAGGGATATCAGGGATATCAGGGATATCAGGGATATCAGGGATATCAGGGATATCAGGGATATCAGGGATATCAGGGATATCAGGGATATCAGGGATATCCAGGATATCAGGGATATCAGGGATATCAGGGATATCAGGGATATCAGGGATATCCAGGATATCCAGGATATCAGGGATATCAGGGATATCAGGGATATCCAGGATATCAGGGATATCCAGGATATCAGGGATATCAGGGATATCAGGGATATCAGGGATATCAGGGATATCAGGGATATCAGGGATATCAGGGATATCCAGGATATCAGGGATATCAGGGATATCAGGGATATCAGGGATATCAGGGATATCAGGGATATCAGGGATATCAGGGATATCAGGGATATCAGGGATATCAGGGATATCAGGGATATCCAGGATATCAGGGATATCAGGATATCAGGGATATCAGGGATATCAGGGATATCAGGGATATCAGGGATATCAGGGATATCAGGGATATCAGGGATATCAGGGATATCAGGGATATCCAGGGATATCAGGGATATCAGGGATGTCAGGGATATCAGGGATATCAGGGATATCAGGGATATCAGGGATATCAGGGATATCAGGGATATCAGGGATATCAGGGATATCAGGGATATCAGGGATATCAGGATATCAGGGATATCAGGGATATCAGGGATATCAGGGATATCAGGGATATCAGGGATATCAGGGATATCAGGGATATCAGGGATATCAGGGATATCAGGGATATCAGGGATATCAGGGATATCAGGGATATCAGGGATATCAGGGATATCAGGGATATCAGGGATATCAGGGATATCAGGGATATCAGGGATATCAGGGATATCAGGGATATCAGGGATATCAGGGATATCAGGGATATCAGGGATATCAGGGATATCAGGGATATCAGGGATATCAGGATATCAGGGATAGATATCAGGGATATCAGGGATATCAGGGATATCAGGGATATCCAGGGATATCCAGGATATCAGGGATATCAGGGATATCAGGGATATCAGGGATATCAGGGATATCCAGGGATATCAGGGATATCAGGGATATCAGGGATATCAGGGATATCAGGGATATCAGGGATATCAGGGATATCAGGGATATCAGGATATCAGGGATATCAGGGATATCAGGGATATCAGGGATATCAGGGATATCAGGGATATCAGGGATATCAGGGATATCAGGGATATCAGGGATATCAGGGATATCAGGGATATCAGGGATATCAGGGAATATCAGGGATATCAGGGATATCAGGGATATCAGGGATATCAGGGATATCAGGGATATCAGGGATATCAGGGATATCAGGGATATCAGGGATATCAGGGATATCAGGGATATAAGGGATATCAGGGATATCAGGGATATCAGGGATATCAGGGATATCAGGGATATCCAGGAAATCAGGGATATCAGGGATATCAGGGATATCAGGGATATCAGGGATATCAGGGATATCAGGGATATCAGGGATATCAGGGATATCAGGGATATCAGGGATATCAGGGATATCAGGGATATCAGGGATATCCAGGATATCCAGGATATCAGGGATATCAGGGATATCAGGGATATCAGGGATATCAGTGATATCAGGGATATCAGGGATATCAGGATATCCAGGATATCAGGGATATCAGGGATATCAGGGATATCAGGGATATCAGGGATATCAGGGATATCAGGGATATCCAGGATATCAGGGATATCAGGGATATCAGGGATATCAGGGATATCAGGGATATCAGGGATATCAGGGATATCAGGGATATCAGGGATATCAGGGATATCAGGGATATCAGGGATATCCAGGATAACAGGGATATCAGGGATATCAGGGATATCAGGGATATCAGGGATATCAGGGATATCAGGGATATCAGGGATATAAGGGATATCAGGGATATCAGGGATATCAGGGATATCAGGGATATCAGGGATATCCAGGGAAATCAGGGATATCAGGGATATCAGGGATATCAGGGATATCAGGGATATCAGGGATATCAGGGATATCAGGGATATCAGGGATATCAGGGATATCCAGGATATCAGGGATATCAGGGATATCAGGGATATCCAGGATATCCAGGATATCAGGGATATCAGGGATATCAGGGATATCAGGGATATCAGTGATATCAGGGATATCAGGGATATCAGGGATATCCAGGATATCAGGGATATCAGGGATATCAGGGATATCAGGGATATCAGGGATATCAGGGATATCAGGGATATCAGGGATATCAGGGATATCAGGGATATCAGGGATATCAGGGATATCCAGGATATCAGGGATATCAGGGATATCAGGGATATCAGGGATATCAGGGATATCAGGGATATCAGGGATATCAGGGATATCAGGGATATCCAGGATATCAGGGATATCAGGGATATCAGGGATATCAGGGATATCAGGGATATCAGGGATATCAGGGATATCAGGGATATCAGGGATATCAGGGATATCCAGGATATCAGGGATATCAGGGATATCAGGGATATCCAGGATATCCAGGATATCAGGGATATCAGGGATATCAGGGATATCAGGGATATCAGTGATATCAGGGATATCAGGGATATCAGGGATATCAGGGATATCAGGGATATCAGGGATATCAGGGATATCAGGGATATCAGGGATATCAGGGATATCAGGGATATCAGGGATATCAGGGATATCAGGGATATCAAGGATATCAGGGATATCAGGGATATCAGGGATATCAGGGATATCAGGGATATCAGGGATATCAGGGATATCAGGGATATCAGGGATATCAGGGATATTAGGGATATCAGGGATATCCAGGATATCAGGGATATCAGGGATATCAGGGATATCCAGGATATCAGGGATATCAGGGATATCAGGGATATCAGGGATATCAGGGATATCAGGGATATCAGGGATATCAGGGATATCAGGGATATCAGGGATATCAGGGATATCAGGGATATCAGGGATATCCAGGATATCAGGGATATCAGGGATATCAGGGATATCAGGGATATCAGGGATATCAAGGATATCAGGGATATCAGGGATATCAGGGATATCAGGGATATCAGGGATATCAGGGATATCAGGGATATCAGGGATATTAGGGATATCGGGGATATCCAGGATATCAGGGATATCAGGGATATCAGGGATATCAGGGATATCAGGGATATCAGGGATATCCAGGATATCAGGGATATCCAGGATATCAGGGATATCAGGGATATCAGGGATATCAGGGATATCAGGGATATCAGGGATATCAGGGATATCAGGGATATCAGGGATATCAGGGATATCAGGGATATCAGGGATATCAGGGATATCAGGGATATCAGGGATATCAGGGATATCAGGGATAATATCAGGGATATCAGGGACATCAGGGATATCAGGGATATCAGGGATATCAGGGATATCAGGGATATCAGGGATATCAGGGATATCAGGGATATCAGGGATATCAGGGATATCAGGGATATCAGGGATATCAGGGATATCCAGGATATCAGGGATATCAGGGATATCAGGGATATCAGGGATATCAGGGATATCCAGGATATCAGGGATATCAGGGATATCAGGGATATCAGGGATATCAGGGATATCAGGGATATCAGGGATATCAGGGATATCAGGGATATCAGGGATATCCAGGATATCAGGGATATCAGGGATATCAGGGATATCAGGGATATCAGGGATATCAGGGATATCAGGGATATCAGGGATATCAGGGATATCAGGGATATCAGGGATATCAGGGATATCAGGGATATCAGGGATATCAGGAATATCAGGGATATCAGGGATATCCAGGATATCAGGGATATTCAGGATATCAGGTATATCAGGGATATCAGGGATATCAAGGATATCTGGGATATCAAGGATATCAGGGATATCAGGGATATCAGGGATATCAGGGATATCAGGGATATCAGGGATATCAGGGATATCAGGGATATCAGGGATATCAGGGATATCAGGGATATCAGGGATATCAGGGATATCAGGGATATCAGGGATATCAGGGATATCAGGGATATCAGGGATATCAGGGATATCAGGGATATCAGGGATATCAGGGATATCAGGGATATCAGGGATATCAGGGATATCAGGGATATCAGGGATATCAGGGATATCAGGGATATCCAGGATATCAGGGATATCAGGGATATCAGGGATATCAAGGATATCTGGGATATCAAGGATATCAGGGATATCAGGGATATCAGGGATATCAGGGATATCAGGGATATCAGGGATATCAGGGATATCAGGGATATCAGGGATATCAGGGATATCAGGGATATCAGGGATATCAGGGATATCAGGGATATCAGGGATATCAGGGATATCAGGGATATCAGGGATATCCAGGATATCAGGGATATCAGGGATATCAGGGATATCAGGGATATCAGGGATATCAGGGATATCAGGGATATCCAGGATATCAGGGATATCCAGGATATCAGGGATATCAGGGATATCAGGGATATCAGGGATATCAGGGATATCAGGGATATCAGGGATATCAGGGATATCAGGGATATCAGGGATATCAGGGATATCAGGGATATCAGGGATATCAGGGATATCAGGGATATCAGGGATATCAGGGATATCAGGAATATCAGGGATATCAGGGATATCCAGGATATCAGGGATATTCAGGATATCAGGTATATCAGGGATATCAGGGATATCAAGGATATCTGGGATATCAAGGATATCAGGGATATCAGGGATATCAGGGATATCAGGGATATCAGGGATATCAGGGATATCAGGGATATCAGGGATATCAGGGATATCAGGGATATCAGGGATATCAGGGATATCAGGGATATCAGGGATATCAGGGATATCAGGGATATCAGGGATATCAGGGATATCAGGGATATCAGGGATATCAGGGATATCAGGGATATCAGGGATATCCAGGATATCAGGGATATCAGGGATATCAGGGATATCAGGGATATCAGGGATATCAGGGATATCAGGGATATCAGGGATATCAGGGATATCAGGGATATCCAGGATATCAGGGATATCAGGGATATCAGGGATATCAGAGATATCAGGGATATCAGGGATATCAGGGATATCAGGGATATCAGGGATATCAGGGATATCAGGGATATCAGGGATATCCAGGATATCAGGGATATCAGGGATATCAGGGATATCAAGGATATCTGGGATATCAAGGATATCAGGGATATCAGGGATATCAGGGATATCAGGGATATCAGGGATATCAGGGATATCAGGGATATCAGGGATATCAGGGATATCAGGGATATCAGGGATATCAGGGATATCAGGGATATCAGGGATATCAGGGATATCAGGGATATCAGGGATATCCAGGATATCAGGGATATCAGGGATATCAGGGATATCAGGGATATCAGGGATATCAGGGATATCAGGGATATCCAGGATATCAGGGATATCCAGGATATCAGGGATATCAGGGATATCAGGGATATCAGGGATATCAGGGATATCAGGGATATCAGGGATATCAGGGATATCAGGGATATCAGGGATATCAGGGATATCAGGGATATCAGGGATATCAGGGATATCAGGGATATCAGGGATATCAGGGATATCAGGGATATCAGGGATATCAGGAATATCAGGGATATCAGGGATATCCAGGATATCAGGGATATTCAGGATATCAGGTATATCAGGGATATCAGGGATATCAAGGATATCTGGGATATCAAGGGATATCAGGGATATCAGGGATATCAGGGATATCAGGGATATCAGGGATATCAGGGATATCAGGGATATCAGGGATATCAGGGATATCAGGGATATCAGGGATATCAGGGATATCAGGGATATCAGGGATATCAGGGATATCAGGGATATCAGGGATATCAGGGATATCAGGGATATCAGGGATATCAGGGATATCAGGGATATCAGGGATATCAGGGATATCAGGGATATCAGGATATCAGGGATATCAGGGATATCAGGGATATCAGGGATATCAGGGATATCAGGGATATCAGGGATATCAGGGATATCAGGGATATCAGGGATATCAGGGGATATCAGGGATATCAGGGATATCAGGGATATCAGGGATATCAGGGATATCAGGGATATCAGGGATATCAGGGATATCAGGGATATCAGGGATATCAGGGATATCAGGGATATCAGGGATATCAGGGATATCAGGGATATCAGGGATATCAGGGATATCAGGGATATCAGGGATATCAGGGATATCAGGGATATCAGGGATATCAGGGATATCAGGGATATCAGGGATATCAGGGATATCAGGGATATCAGGGATATCAGGGATATCAGGGATATCAGGGATATCAGGGATATCAGGGATATCAGGGATATCAGGGATATCAGGGATATCAGGATATCAGGGATATCAGGGATATCAGGGATATCAGGGATATCAGGGATATCAGGGATATCAGGGATATCAGGGATATCAGGGATATCAGGGATATCAGGGATATCAGGGATATCAGGGATATCAGGGATATCAGGGATATCAGGGATATCAGGGATATCCAGGGATATCAGGGATATCAGGGATATCAGGGATATCAGGGATATCAGGGATATCAGGGATATCCAGGATATCAGGGATATCAGGGATATCAGGGATATCCAGGATATCAGGGATATCCAGGATATCAGGGATATCAGGGATATCAGGATATCAGGGATATCAGGGATATCAGGGATATCAGGGATATCAGGGATATCCAGGATATCAGGGATATCAGGGATATCAGGGATATCAGGGATATCAGGGATATCAGGGATATCAGGGATATCAGGGATATCAGGGATATCAGGGATATCAGGGTATCCAGGATATCAGGGATATCAGGGATATCAGGGATATCAGGGATATCAGGGATATCAGGGATATCACGGATATCAGGGATATCCAGGATATCAGGGATATCAGGGATATCAGGGATATCAGGGATATCAGGGATATCAGGGATATCAGGGATATCAGGGATATAAGGGATATCAGGGATATCAGGGATATCAGGGATATCAGGGATATCAGGGATATCCAGGAAATCAGGGATATCAGGGATATCAGGGATATCAGGGATATCAGGGATATCAGGGATATCAGGGATATCAGGGATATCAGGGATATCAGGGATATCAGGGATATCAGGGATATCCAGGATATCCAGGATATCAGGGATATCAGGGATATCAGGGATATCAGGGATATCAGTGATATCAGGGATATCAGGGATATCAGGGATATCCAGGATATCAGGGATATCAGGGATATCAGGGATATCAGGGATATCAGGGATATCAGGGATATCAGGGATATCAGGGATATCCAGGATATCAGGGATATCAGGGATATCAGGGATATCAGGGATATCAGGGATATCAGGGATATCAGGGATATCAGGGATATCAGGGATATCAGGGATATCAGGGATATCAGGGATATCAGGGATATCCAGGATAACAGGGATATCAGGGATATCAGGGATATCAGGGATATCAGGGATATCAGGGATATCAGGGATATCAGGGATATAAGGGATATCAGGGATATCAGGGATATCAGGGATATCCAGGAAATCAGGGATATCAGGGATATCAGGGATATCAGGGATATCAGGGATATCAGGGATATCAGGGATATCAGGGATATCAGGGATATCAGGGATATCCAGGATATCAGGGATATCAGGGATATCAGGGATATCCAGGATATCCAGGATATCAGGGATATCAGGGATATCAGGGATATCAGGGATATCAGTGATATCAGGGATATCAGGGATATCAGGGATATCCAGGATATCAGGGATATCAGGGATATCAGGGATATCAGGGATATCAGGGATATCAGGGATATCAGGGATATCAGGGATATCAGGGATATCAGGGATATCAGGGATATCAGGGATATCCAGGATATCAGGGATATCAGGGATATCAGGGATATCAGGGATATCAGGGATATCAGGGATATCAGGGATATCAGGGATATCAGGGATATCCAGGATATCAGGGATATCAGGAATATCAGGGATATCAGGGATATCAGGGATATCAGGGATATCAGGGATATCAGGGATATCAGGGATATCAGGGATATCCAGGATATCAGGGATATCAGGGATATCAGGGATATCCAGGATATCCAGGATATCAGGGATATCAGGGATATCAGGGATATCAGGGATATCAGTGATATCAGGGATATCAGGGATATCAGGGATATCAGGGATATCAGGGATATCAGGGATATCAGGGATATCAGGGATATCAGGGATATCAGGGATATCAAGGATATCAGGGATATCAGGGATATCAGGGATATCAGGGATATCAGGGATATCAGGGATATCAGGGATATCAGGGATATCAGGGATATCAGGGATATCAGGGATATTAGGGATATCAGGGATATCCAGGATATCAGGGATATCAGGGATATCAGGGATATCCAGGATATCAGGGATATCAGGGATATCAGGGATATCAGGGATATCAGGGATATCAGGGATATCAGGGATATCAGGGATATCAGGGATATCAGGGATATCAGGGATATCAGGGATATCAGGGATATCCAGGATATCAGGGATATCAGGGATATCAGGGATATCAGGGATATCAGGGATATCAAGGATATCAGGGATATCAGGGATATCAGGGATATCAGGGATATCAGGGATATCAGGGATATCGGGGATATCAGGGATATTAGGGATATCGGGGATATCCAGGATATCAGGGATATCAGGGATATCAGGGATATCAGGGATATCAGGGATATCAGGGATATCAGGGATATCAGGGATATCAAGGATATCAGGGATATCAGGGATATCAGGGATATCCAGGATATCGGGGATATCAGGGATATCAGGGATATCAGGGATATCAGGGATGTCAGGGATATCAGGGATATCAGGGATATCAGGGATATCAGGGATATCCAGGATATCAGGGATATCAGGGATATCAGGGATATCAGGGATATCAGGGATATCAGGGATATCAGGGATATCAGGGATATCAGGGATATCAGGGATATCAGGGATATCCAGGATATCAGGGATATCAGGGATATCAGGGATATCAGGGATATCAGGGATATCAGGGATATCAGGGATATCAGGGATATCAGGGATATCAGGGATATCAGGGATATCAGGGATATCAGGGATATCAGGGATATCAGGGATATCAGGGATATCAGGGATATCAGGGATATCAGGGATATCAGGGATATCAGGGATATCAGGGATATCAGGGATATCAGGGATATCAGGGATATCAGGGATATCAGGGATAATATCAGGGATATCAGGGACATCAGGGATATCAGGGATATCAGGGATATCAGGGATATCAGGGATATCAGGGATATCAGGGATATCAGGGATATCAGGGATATCAGGGATATCAGGGATATCAGGGATATCAGGGATATCCAGGATATCAGGGATATCAGGGATATCAGGGATATCAGGGATATCAGGGATATCCAGGATATCAGGGATATCAGGGATATCAGGGATATCAGGGATATCAGGGATATCAGGGATATCAGGGATATCAGGGATATCAGGGATATCAGGGATATCCAGGATATCAGGGATATCAGGGATATCAGGGATATCAGGGATATCAGGGATATCAGGGATATCAGGGATATCAGGGATATCAGGGATATCAGGGATATCAGGGATATCAGGGATATCAGGGATATCAGGGATATCAGGGATATCAGGGATATCAGGGATATCAGGGATATCAGGGATATCAGGGATATCAGGGATATCAGGGATATCAGGGATATCCAGGATATCAGGGATATCAGGGATATCAGGGATATCAGAGATATCAGGGATATCAGGGATATCAGGGATATCAGGGATATCAGGGATATCAGGGATATCAGGGATATCAGGGATATCCAGGATATCAGGGATATCAGGGATATCAGGGATATCAAGGATATCTGGGATATCAAGGATATCAGGGATATCAGGGATATCAGGGATATCAGGGATATCAGGGATATCAGGGATATCAGGGATATCAGGGATATCAGGGATATCAGGGATATCAGGGATATCAGGGATATCAGGGATATCAGGGATATCAGGGATATCAGGGATATCCAGGATATCAGGGATATCAGGGATATCAGGGATATCAGGGATATCAGGGATATCAGGGATATCAGGGATATCCAGGATATCAGGGATATCCAGGATATCAGGATATCAGGGATATCAGGGATATCAGGGATATCAGGGATATCAGGGATATCAGGGATATCAGGGATATCAGGGATATCAGGGATATCAGGGATATCAGGGATATCAGGGATATCAGGGATATCAGGGATATCAGGGATATCAGGGATATCAGGAATATCAGGGATATCAGGGATATCCAGGATATCAGGGATATTCAGGATATCAGGTATATCAGGGATATCAGGGATATCAAGGATATCTGGGATATCAAGGATATCAGGGATATCAGGGATATCAGGGATATCAGGGATATCAGGGATATCAGGGATATCAGGGATATCAGGGATATCAGGGATATCAGGGATATCAGGGATATCAGGGATATCAGGGATATCAGGGATATCAGGGATATCAGGGATATCAGGGATATCAGGGATATCAGGGATATCAGGGATATCAGGGATATCAGGGATATCCAGGATATCAGGGATATCAGGGATATCAGGGATATCAGGGATATCAGGGATATCAGGGATATCAGGGATATCAGGGATATCAGGGATATCAGGGATATCCAGGATATCAGGGATATCAGGGATATCAGGGATATCAGAGATATCAGGGATATCAGGGATATCAGGGATATCAGGGATATCAGGGATATCAGGGATATCAGGGATATCAGGGATATCCAGGATATCAGGGATATCAGGGATATCAGGGATATCAAGGATATCTGGGATATCAAGGATATCAGGGATATCAGGGATATCAGGGATATCAGGGATATCAGGGATATCAGAGATATCAGGGATATCAGGGATATCAGGGATATCAGGGATATCAGGGATATCAGGGATATCAGGGATATCAGGGATATCCAGGATATCAGGGATATCAGGGATATCAGGGATATCAAGGATATCTGGGATATCAAGGATATCAGGGATATCAGGGATATCAGGGATATCAGGGATATCAGGGATATCAGGGATATCAGGGATATCAGGGATATCAGGGATATCAGGGATATCAGGGATATCAGGGATATCAGGGATATCAGGGATATCAGGGATATCAGGGATATCCAGGATATCAGGGATATCAGGGATATCAGGGATATCAGGGATATCAGGGATATCAGGGATATCAGGGATATCCAGGATATCAGGGATATCCAGGATATCAGGGATATCAGGGATATCAGGGATATCAGGGATATCAGGGATATCAGGGATATCAGGGATATCAGGGATATCAGGGATATCAGGGATATCAGGGATATCAGGGATATCAGGGATATCAGGGATATCAGGGATATCAGGGATATCAGGGATATCAGGAATATCAGGGATATCAGGGATATCCAGGATATCAGGGATATTCAGGATATCAGGTATATCAGGGATATCAGGGATATCAAGGATATCTGGGATATCAAGGATATCAGGGATATCAGGGATATCAGGGATATCAGGGATATCAGGGATATCAGGGATATCAGGGATATCAGGGATATCAGGGATATCAGGGATATCAGGGATATCAGGGATATCAGGGATATCAGGGATATCAGGGATATCAGGGATATCAGGGATATCAGGGATATCAGGGATATCAGGGATATCAGGGATATCAGGGATATCCAGGATATCAGGGATATCAGGGATATCAGGGATATCAGGGATATCAGGGATATCAGGGATATCAGGGATATCAGGGATATCAGGGATATCAGGGATATCCAGGATATCAGGGATATCAGGGATATCAGGGATATCAGAGATATCAGGGATATCAGGGATATCAGGGATATCAGGGATATCAGGGATATCAGGGATATCAGGGATATCAGGGATATCCAGGATATCAGGGATATCAGGGATATCAGGGATATCAAGGATATCTGGGATATCAAGGATATCAGGGATATCAGGGATATCAGGGATATCAGGGATATCAGGGATATCAGGGATATCAGGGATATCAGGGATATCAGGGATATCAGGGATATCAGGGATATCAGGGATATCAGGGATATCAGGGATATCAGGGATATCAGGGATATCCAGGATATCAGGGATATCAGGGATATCAGGGATATCAGGGATATCAGGGATATCAGGGATATCAGGGATATCCAGGATATCAGGGATATCCAGGATATCAGGGATATCAGGGATATCAGGGATATCAGGGATATCAGGGATATCAGGGATATCAGGGATATCAGGGATATCAGGGATATCAGGGATATCAGGGATATCAGGATATCAGGGATATCAGGGATATCAGGGATATCAGGGATATCAGGAATATCAGGGATATCAGGGATATCCAGGATATCAGGGATATTCAGGATATCAGGTATATCAGGGATATCAGGGATATCAAGGATATCTGGGATATCAAGGATATCAGGGATATCAGGGATATCAGGGGATATCAGGGATATCAGGGATATCAGGGATATCAGGGATATCAGGGATATCAGGGATATCAGGATATCAGGGATATCAGGGATATCAGGGATATCAGGGATATCAGGGATATCAGGGATATCAGGGATATCAGGGATATCAGGGATATCAGGGATATCAGGGATATCAGGGATATCAGGGATATCAGGGATATCAGGGATATCAGGGATATCAGGGATATCAGGGATATCAGGGATATCAGGGATATCAGGGATATCAGGGATATCAGGGATATCAGGGATATCAGGGATATCAGGGATATCAGGGATATCAGGGATATCAGGGATATCCAGGATATCAGGGATATCAGGGATATCAGGGATATCAGGGATATCAGGGATATCCAGGATATCCAGGATATCAGGGATATCAGGGATATCAGGGATATCCAGGATATCAGGGATATCCAGGATATCAGGGATATCAGGGATATCAGGGATATCAGGGATATCAGGGATATCAGGGATATCAGGGATATCAGGATATCCAGGATATCAGGGATATCAGGATATCAGGGATATCAGGGATATCAGGGATATCAGGGATATCAGGGATATCCAGGATATCAGGGATATCAGGGATATCAGGGATATCAGGGATATCAGGGATATCAGGGATATCAGGGATATCAGGGATATCAGGGATATCAGGGATATCAGGGATATCAGGGATATCAGGGATATCAGGGATATCAGGGATATCAGGGATATCAGGGATATCAGGGATATCAGGGATATCCAGGATATCAGGGATATCCAGGATATCAGGGATATCCAGGATATCAGGGATATCCAGGATATCAGGGATATCCAGGATATCAGGGATATCCAGGATATCAGGGATATCAGGGATATCAGGGATATCAGGGATATCAGGGATATCAGGGATATCAGGGATATCAGGGATATCCAGGATATCAGGGATATCCAGGATATCAGGGATATCAGGGATATCAGGGATATCAGGGATATCCAGGATATCAGGGATATCCAGGATATCAGGGATATCAGGGATATCAGGGATATCAGGGATATCAGGGATATCAGGGATATCAGGGATATCAGGGATATCAGGGATATCAGGGATATCAGGGATATCAGGGATATCAGGGATATCAGGGATATCAGGGATATCAGGGATATCAGGGATATCAGGGATATCAGGGATATCAGGGATATCAGGAATATCAGGGATATCAGGGATATCAGGGATATCAGGGATATCAGGGATATCCAGGATATCAGGGATATCAGGGATATCAGGGATATCAGGGATATCAGGGATATCAGGGATATCAGGGATATCAGGGATATCAGGGATATCAGGGATATCAGGGATATCAGGGATATCAGGGATATCAGGGATATCAGGGATATCAGGGATATCAGGGATATCCAGGATATCAGGGATATCCAGGATATCAGGGATATCCAGGATATCAGGGATATCAGGGATATCAGGGATATCAGGGATATCAGGGATATCAGGGATATCAGGGATATCAGGGATATCAGGGATATCAGGGATATCAGGGATATCAGGGATATCAGGAATATCAGGGATATCAGGGATATCAGGGATATCAGGGATATCAGGGATATCAGGGATATCCAGGATATCAGGGATATCAGGGATATCAGGGATATCAGGGATATCCAGGATATCAGGGATATCAGGGATATCAGGGATATCAGGGATATCAGGGATATCAGGGATATCAGGGATATCAGGGATATCAGGGATATCAGGGATATCAGGGATATCAGGGATATCAGGGATATCAGGGATATCAGGGATATCAGGGATATCAGGGATATCAGGGATATCAGGGATATCAGGGATATCAGGGATATCAGGGATATCAGGGATATCAGGGATATCAGGGATATCAGGGATATCAGGGATATCAGGGATATCAGGGATATCAGGGATATCAGGGATATCAGGGATATCAGGGATATCAGGGATATCAGGGATATCAGGGATATCAGGGATATCAGGGATATCCAGGATATCAGGGATATCAGGGATATCAGGGATATCAGGGATATCAGGGATATCAGGGATATCAGGGATATCAGGGATATCAGGGATATCAGGGATATCAGGGATATCAGGGATATCAGGGATATCAGGATATCAGGGATATCAGGGATATCAGGGATATCAGGGATATCAGGGATATCAGAGATATCAGGGATATCAGGGATATCAGGGATATCAGGGATATCCAGGATATCAGGGATATCAGGGATATCAGGGATATCAGGGATATCAGGGATATCAGGGATATCAGGGATATCAGGGATATCAGGGATATCAGGGATATCAGGGATATCAGGGATATCAGGGATATCAGGGATATCAGGGATATCAGGGATATCAGGGATATCAGGGATATCCAGGATATCAGGGATATCAGGGATATCAGGGATATCAGGGATATCAGGGATATCAGGGATATCAGGGATATCAGGGATATCAGGGATATCAGGGATATCAGGGATATCCAGGATATCAGGGATATCAGGGATATCAGGGATATCAGGGATATCAGGGATATCAGGGATATCAGGGATATCAGGGATATCAGGGATATCAGGGATATCAGGGATATCAGGGATATCAGGGATATCAGGGATATCAGGGATATCAGGGATATCCAGGATATCAGGGATATCAGGGATATCAGGGATATCAGGGATATCAGGGATATCAGGGATATCAGGGATATCAGGGATATCAGGGATATCAGGGATATCAGGGATATCAGGGATATCGGGGATATCAGGGATATCAGGGATATCAGGGATATCCAGGATATCAGGGATATCAGGGATATCAGGGATATCAGGGATATCAGGGATATCAGGGATATCAGGGATATCAGGGATATCAGGGATATCCAGGATATCAGGGATATCAGGGATATCAGGGATATCAGGGATATCAGGGATATCAGGGATATCAGGGATATCAGGGATATCAGGGATATCAGGGATATCCAGGATATCAGGGATATCAGGGATATCAGGGATATCAGGGATATCAGGGATATCAGGGATATCAGGGATATCAGGGATATCAGGGATATCAGGGATATCAGGGATATCAGGGATATCAGGGATATCAGGGATATCAGGGATATCAGGGATATCAGGGATATCAGGGATATCAGGGATATCAGGGATATCAGGGATATCAGGGATATCAGGGATATCAGGGATATCAGGGATATCCAGGATATCAGGGATATCAGGGATATCAGGGATATCAGGGATATCAGGGATATCAGGGGATATCAGGGATATCAGGGATATCAGGGATATCCAGGATATCAGGGATATCAGGGATATCAGGGATATCAGGGATATCAGGGATATCAGGGATATCAGGGATATCAGGGATATCAGGGATATCAGGGATATCAGGGATATCAGGGATATCAGGGATATCAGGGATATCCAGGATAACAGGGATATCAGGGATATCAGGGATATCAGGGATATCAGGGATATCAGGGATATCAGGGATATCAGGGATATCAGGGATATCAGGGATATCCAGGATATCAGGGATATCAGGGATATCAGGGATATCAGGGATATCAGGGATATCAGGGATATCAGGGATATCAGGGATATCAGGGATATCAGGAGGATATCAGGGATATCAGGATATCCAGGATATCAGGGATATCAGGGATATCAAGGATATCAGGGATATCAGGGATATCAGGGATATCAGGGATATCAGGGATATCAGGGATATCAGGGATATCAGGGATATCAGGGATATCCAGGATATCAGGGATATCAGGGATATCAGGGATATCAGGGATATCAGGGATATCAGGGATATCAGGGATATCAGGGATATCAGGGATATCAGGGATATCAGGGATATCAGGGATATCAGGGATATCAGGGATATCAGGGATATCCAGGATATCAGGGATATCAGGGATATCAGGGATATCAGGGATATCAAGGATATCAGGGATATCAGGGATATCAGGGATATCAGGGATATCAGGGATATCAGGGATATCAGGGATATCAGGGATATCAGGGATATCAGGGATATCAGGGATATCAGGGATATCAGGGATATCAGGGATATCAGGGATATCAGGGATATCAGGGATATCAGGGATATCAGGGATATCCAGGATATCAGGGATATCAGGGACATCAGGGATATCAGGGATATCAGGGATATCAGGGATATCCAGGATATCAGGGATATCAGGGATATCAGGGATATCAGGGATATCAGGGATATCAGGGATATCAGGGATATCAGGGATATCAGGGATATCAGGGATATCAGGGATATCAGGGATATCCAGGATATCAGGGATATCAGGGATATCAGGGATATCAGGGATATCAGGGATATCAGGATATCAGGGATATCAGGGATATCAGGGATATCCAGGATATCAGGGATATCAGGGATATCAGGGATATCAGGGATATCAGGGATATCAGGGATATCAGGGATATCAGGGATATCAGGGATATCAGGGATATCAGGGGATATCAGGGATATCAGGGATATCAGGGATATCAGGATATCCAGGATAACAGGGATATCAGGGATATCAGGGATATCAGGGATATCAGGGATATCAGGGATATCAGGGATATCAGGGATATAAGGGATATCAGGGATATCAGGGATATCAGGGATATCAGGGATATCAGGGATATCCAGGAAATCAGGGATATCAGGGATATCAGGGATATCAGGGATATCAGGGATATCAGGGATATCAGGGATATCAGGGATATCAGGGATATCAGGGATATCCAGGATATCAGGGATATCAGGGATATCAGGGATATCCAGGATATCCAGGATATCAGGGATATCAGGGATATCAGGGATATCAGGGATATCAGTGATATCAGGGATATCAGGGATATCAGGGATATCAGGGATATCAGGGATATCAGGGATATCAGGGATATCCAGGATATCAGGGATATCAGGGATATCAGGGATATCAGGGATATCAGGGATATCAGGGATATCAGGGATATCAGGGATATCAGGGATATCAGGGATATCAGGGATATCAGGGATATCAGGGATATCAGGGATATCCAGGATATCAGGGATATCAGGGATATCAGGGATATCAGAGATATCAGGGATATCAGGGATATCAGGGATATCAGAGATATCAGGGATATCAGGGATATCAGGGATATCAGGGATATCAGGGATATCAGGGATATCAGGGATATCAGGGATATCAGGGATATCAGGGATATCAGGGATATCAGGGATATCAGGGATATCAGGGATATCCAGGAAATCAGGGATATCAGGGATATCAGGGATATCAGGGATATCAGGGATATCAGGGATATCAGGGATATCAGGGATATCAGGGATATCAGGGATATCAGGGATATCAGGGATATCAGGGATATCAGGGATATCAGGGATATCAGGGATATCAGGGATATCAGGGATATCAGGGATATCAGGGATATCAGGGATATCAGGGATATCAGGGATATCAGGGATATCAGAGATATGGGGGATATCAGGGATATCAGGGATATCAGGGATATCAGGGATATCAGGGATATCAGGGATATCAGGGATATCAGGGATATCCAGGATATCAGGGATATCAGGGATATCAGGGATATCAGGGATATTAGGGATATCAGGGATATCCAGGATATCAGGGATATCAGGGATATCAGGGATATCAGGGATATCAGAGATATCAGGGATATCAGGATATCAGGGATATCAAGGATATCAGGGATATCAGGGATATCAGGGATATCCAGGATATCAGGATATCAGGGATATCAGGGATATCAGGGATATCAGGGATGTCAGGGATATCAGGGATATCAGGGATATCAGGGATATCAGGGATATCCAGGATATCAGGGATATCAGGGATATCAGGGATATCAGGGATATCAGGGATATCAGGGATATCAGGGATATCAGGGATCCAGGATATCAGGGATATCAGGGATATCAGGGATATCAGGGATATCAGGGATATCAGGGATATCAGGGATATCAGGGATATCAGGGATATCAGGGATATCAGGGATATCAGGGATATCAGGGATATCAGGGATATCAGGGATATCAGGGATATCAGGGATATCAGGGATATCAGGGATATCAGGGATATCAGGGATATCAGGGATATCAGGGATATCAGGGATATCAGGGATATCAGGGATATCAGGGATATCCAGGATATCAGGGATATCAGGGATATCAGGGATATCAGGGATATCAGGGATATCAGGGATATCAGGGATATCAGGGATATCAGGGATATCAGGGATATCAGGGATATCAGGGATATCAGGGATATCAGGGATATCAGGGATATCAGGGATATCAGGGATATCAGGGATATCAGGGATATCAGGGATATCAGGGATATCAGGGATATCAGGGATATCAGGGATATCAGGGATATCAGGGATATCAGGGATATCAGGGATATCAGGGATATCAGGGATATCAGGGATATCAGGGATATCCAGGATATCAGGGATATCAGGGATATCAGGGATATCAGGGATATCAGGGATATCAGGGATATCAGGGATATCAGGGATATCAGGGATATCAGGGATATCAGGGATATCAGGGATATCCAGGATATCAGGGATATCAGGGATATCAGGGATATCAGGGATATCAGGGATATCAGGGATATCAGGGATATCAGGGATATCAGGGATATCAGGGATATCAGGGATATCAGGGATATCAGGGATATCAGGGATATCAGGGATATCAGGGATATCAGGGATATCAGGGATATCAGGGATATCAGGGATATCAGGGATATCAGGGATATCAGGGATATCAGGGATATCAGGGATATCCAGGATATCAGGGATATCAGGGATATCAGGGATATCAGGGATATCAGGGATATCAGGGATATCAGGGATATCAGGGATATCAGGGATATCAGGGATATCAGGGATATCAGGGATATCAGGGATATCAGGGATATCAGGGATATCAGGGATATCCAGGATATCAGGGATATCAGGGATATCAGGGATATCAGGGATATCAGGGATATCAGGGATATCAGGGATATCAGGGATATCAGGGATATCAGGGATATCCAGGATATCAGGGATATCAGGGATATCAGGGATATCAGGGATATCAGGGATATCAGGGATATCAGGGATATCAGGGATATCAGGGATATCCAGGATATCAGGGATATCAGGGATATCAGGGATATCAGGATATCAGGGATATCAGGGATATCAGGGATATCAGGGATATCAGGGATATCAGGGATATCAGGGATATCAGGGATATCAGGGATATCAGGGATATCAGGGATATCAGGGATATCAGGGATATCAGGGATATCAGGGATATCAGGGATATCAGGGATATCAGGGATATCAGGGATATCAGGGATATCCAGGATATCAGGGATATCAGGGATATCAGGGATATCAGGGATATCAGGGATATCAGGGATATCAGGGATATCAGGGATATCAGGGATATCAGGGATATCAGGGATATCAGGGATATCAGGGATATCAGGGATATCAGGGATATCAGGGATATCACGGATATCAGGGATATCGAGGATATCAGAGATATCCAGGATATCAGGGATATCAGGGATATCAGGGATATCAGGGATATCAGGGATATCAGGGATATCAGAGATATGGGGGATATCAGGGATATCAGGGATATCAGGGATATCAGGGATATCAGGTATATCAGGGATATCAGGGATATCAGGGATATCAGGGATATCAGGGATATCAGGGATATCAGGGATATCAGGGATATCAGGGATATCAGGGATATCAGGGATATCAGGGATATCAGGGATATCAGGGATATCAGGATATCAGGGATATCAGGGATATCAGGGATATCAGGGATATCAGGGATATCAGGATATAAGGGATATCAGGGATATCAGGATATCAGGGATATCCAGGATATCAGGGATATCAGGGATATCAGGGATATCAGGGATATCAGGGATATCAGGGATATCAGGGATATCAGGGATATCAGGGATATCAGGGATATCAGGATATCAGGGATATCAGGGATATCAGGGATATCAGGGATATCAGGGATATCAGGGATATCAGGGATATCAGGGATATCAGGGATATCAGGGATATCAGGGATATCAGGGATATCCAGGATATCAGGGATATCAGGGATATCAGGGATATCAGGGATATCAGGGATATCAGGGATATCAGGGATATCAGGGATATCAGGGATATCAGGGATATCAGGGATATCAGGGATATCAGGGATATCAGGGATATCCAGGATATCAGGGATATCAGGGATATCAGGGATATCAGGGATATCAGGGATATCAGGGATATCAGGGATATCAGGGATATCCAGGATATCAGGGATATCAGGGATATCAGGGATATCAGGGATATCAGGGATATCAGGGATATCAGGGATATCAGGGATATCAGGGATATCCAGGATATCAGGGATATCAGGGATATCAGGGATATCAGGGATATCAGGGATATCAGGGATATCAGGGATATCAGGGATATCAGGATATCAGGATATAGGGATATCAGGGATATCAGGGATATCAGGGATATCCAGGATATCAGGGATATCAGGGATATCAGGGATATCAGGGATATCAGGGATATCAGGGATATCAGGGATATCAGGGATATCAGGGATATCAGGGATATCAGGGATATCAGGGATATCAGGGATATCAGGGATATCAGGGATATCAGGGATATCCAGGATATCAGGGATATCAGGGATATCAGGGATATCAGGGATATCAGGGATATCAGGAATATCAGGGATATCAGGGATATCAGGGATATCAGGGATATCAGGGATATCAGGGATATCAGGGATATCAGGGATATCAGGGATATCAGGGATATCAGGGATATCAGGGATATCAGGGATATCAGGGATATCAGGGATATCAGGGATATCAGGGATATCAGGGATATCAGAGATATCCAGGATATCAGGGATATCAGGGATATCCAGGATATCAGGGATATCAGGGATATCAGGGATATCAGGGATATCAGGGATATCAGGGATATCCAGGATATCAGGGATATCAGGGATATCAGGGATATCAGGGATATCAGGGATATCAGGGATATCAGGGATATCCAGGATATCCAGGATATCCAGGATATCAGGGATATCAGGGATATCAGGGATATCAGGGATATCAGGGATATCAGGGATATCAGGGATATCAGGGATGTCAGGGATATCAGGGATATCAGGGATATCAGGGATATCAGGGATATCAGGGATATCAGGGATATCAGGGATATCAGGGATATCAGGGATATCCAGGATATCAGGGATATCAGGGATATCAGGGATATCCAGGATATCAGGGATATCAGGGATATCAGGGATATCAGGGATATCAGGGATATCAGGGATATCAGGGATATCAGGGATATCAGGGATATCAGGGATATCAGGATGTCAGGGATATCAGGGATATCAGGGATATCAGGGATATCAGGGATATCAGGGATATCAGGGATATCAGGGATATCAGGGATATCAGGGATATCCAGGATATCAGGGATATCAGGGATATCAGGGATATCAGGGATATCAGGGATATCAGGGATATCAGGGATATCAGGGATATCAGGGATATCCAGGATATCAGGGATATCAGGGATATCAGGGATATCAGGGATATCAGGGATATCAGGGATATCAGGGATATCAGGGATATCAGGGATATCAGGGATATCAGGGATATCAGGGATATCAGGGATATCAGGGATATCAGGGATATCGCGGATATCAGGGATATCAGGGATATCAGGGATATCAGGGATATCAGGGATATCAGGGATATCAGGGATATCAGGGATATCAGGGATATCAGGGATATCAGGGATATCAGGGATATCAGGAATATCAGGGATATCAGGGATATCAGGGATATCAGCGATATCAGGGATATCAGCGATATCAGGGATATCCAGGATATCAGGGATATCAGGGATATCCAGGATATCAGGGATATCAGGGATATCCAGGATATCAGGGATATCAGGGATATCAGGGATATCAGGGATATCAGGGATATCAGGGATATCAGGGATATCAGGGATATCAGGGATATCAGGGATATCAGGGATATCCGGGATATCAGGGATATCAGGGATATCAGGATATCAGGGATATCCAGGATATCAGGGATATCAGGGATATCAGGGATATCCAGGATATCAGGGATATCAGGGATATCAGGGATATCAGGGATATCAGGGATATCAGCGATATCAGGGATATCAGGGATATCAGGGATATCAGGGATATCAGGGATATCAGGGATATCCAGGATATCAGGGATATCAGGGATATCAGGGATATCAGGGATATCAGGGATATCAGGGATATCCAGGATATCAGGGATATCAGGGATATCAGGGATATCAGGGATATCAGGGATATCAGGGATATCAGGGATATCAGGGATATCAGGGATATCAGGGATATCAGGGATATCAGGGATATCAGGGATATCAGGGATATCAGGGATCAGGATATCAGGGATATCAGGGATATCAGGGATATCAGGGATATCAGGGATATCAGGGATATCAGGGATATCAGGGATATCCAGGATATCAGGGATATCAGGGACATCAGGGATATCAGGGATATCAGGGATATCAGGGATATCAGGGATATCCAGGATATCAGGGATATCAGGGATATCAGGGATATCAGGGATATCAGGGATATCAGGGATATCAGGGATATCAGGGATATCAGGGATATCAGGGATATCAGGGATATCAGGGATATCCAGGATATCAGGGATATCAGGGATATCAGGGATATCAGGGATATCAGGGATATCAGGGATATCAGGGATATCAGGGATATCAGGGATATCAGGGATATCAGGGATATCAGGGATATCAGGGATATCAGGGATATCAGGGATATCCAGGATATCAGGGATATCAGGGATATCAGGGATATCAGGGATATCAGGGATATCAGGGATATCAGGGATATCAGGGATATCAGGGATATCAGGGATATCAGGGATATCAGGGATATCAGGGATATCAGGGATATCAGGGATATCAGGGATATCAGGGATATCAGGGATATCAGGGATATCAGGGATATCAGGGATATCAGGGATATCAGGGATATCAGGGATATCAGGGATATCAGGGATATCAGGGATATCAGGGATATCAGGGATATCCAGGATATCAGGGATATCAGGGATATCAGGGATATCAGGGATATCAGGGATATCAGGGATATCAGGGATATCAGGGATATCCAGGATATCAGGGATATCAGGGATATCAGGGATATCAGGGATATCAGGGATATCAGGGATATCAGGGATATCCAGGATATCAGGGATATCAGGGATATCAGGGATATCAGGGATATCAGGGATATCAGGGATATCAGGGATATCAGGGATATCAAGGATATCAGGGATATCAAGGATATCAGGGATATCAGGGATATCAGGGATATCAGGGATATCAGGGATATCATGGATATCAGGGATATCAGGGATATCAGGGATATCAGGGATATCAGGGATATCAGCGATATCAGGGATATCAGGGATATCAGGGATATCAGGGATATCAGGGATATCAGGGATATTAGGGATATCAGGGATATCAGGGATATCAGGGATATCAGGGATATCAGGGATATCAGGGATATCAGGGATATCAGGGATATCAGGGATATCAGGGATATCAGGAATATCAGGGATATCAGGGATATCAGGGATATCCAGGATATCAGGGATATCAGGGATATCAGGGATATCAAGGATATCAGGGATATCCAGGATATCAGGGATATCAGGGATATCACGGATATCAGGGATATCAGGGATATCAGGGATATCAGGGATATCAAGGATATCAGGGATATCAGGGATATCAGGGATATCAGGGATATCAGGGATATCAGGGATATCAGGGATATCAGGGATATCAAGGATATCAGGGATATCAAGGATATCAGGGATATCAAGGATATCAGGGATATCAGGGATATCAGGGATATCAGGGATATCAGGGATATCAGGGATATCAGGGATATCAGGGATATAAGGGATATCAGGGATATCAGGGATATCCAGGATATCAGGGATATCAGGGATATCAGGGATATCAGGGATATCAGGGATATCAGGGATATCAGGGATATCAGGGATATCAGGGATATCAGGGATATCAGGGATATCAGGGATATCAGGGATATCCAGGATATCAGGGATATCAGGGATATCAGGGATATCAGGGATATCCAGGATATCAGGGATATCAGGGATATCAGGGATATCAACGATATCAGGGATATCAGGGATATCAGGGATATCAGGGATATCAGGGATATCAGGGATATCAGGGATATCAGGGATATCAGGGATATCAGGGATATCAGGGATATCAGGGATATCAGGGATATCAGGGATATCAGGGATATCAGGGATATCAGGGATATCAGGGATATCAGGGATATCAGGGATATCAGGGATATCAGGGATATCAGGGATATCAGGGATATCAGGGATATCAGGGATATCAGGGATATCAGGGATATCAGGGATATCAGGGATATCAGGGATATCAGGGATATCAGGGATATCAGGGATATCAGGGATATCAGGGATATCAGGGATATCAGGGATATCAGGGATATCAGGGATATCAGGGATATCAGGGATATCAGGGATATCAGGGATATCAGGGATATCAGGGATATTAGTGATATCAGGGATATCAGGGATATCAGGGATATCAGGGTTATCAGGAATATCAGGGATATCAGGGATATCAGGGATATCAGGGATATCAGGGATATCAGGGATATCAGGGATATCAGGGATATCAGGGATATCAGGGATATCAGGGATATCAGGGATATCCAATATATCAGGGATATCAGGGATATCAGGGATATCAGGGATATCAGGGATATCACGGATATCAGGGATATCGAGGATATCAGGGATATCCAGGATATCAGGGATATCAGGGATATCAGGGATATCAGGGATATCAGGGATATCAGGGATATCAGGGATATCAGGGATATCAAGGATATCAGGGATATCAAGGATATCAGGGATATCAAGGATATCAGGGATATCAAGGATATCAGGGATATCAGGGATATCAGGGATATAAGGGATATCCGGGATATCAGGAATATCAGGGATATCAGGGATATCAGGGATATCAGGGATATTCAGGATATCAGGGATATCAGGGATATCAGGGATATCAGGGATATCAGGGATATCAGGGATATCAGGGATATCAGGGATATCAGGGATATCAGGGATATCAGGGATATCAGGGATATCAGGGATATCAGGGATATCCAGGATATCAGGGATATCAGGGATATCAGGGATATCAGGGATATCAGGGATATCAGGGATATCAGGGATATCAGGGATATCAGGGATATCAGGGATATCAGGGATATCAGGGATATCAGGGATATCAGGGATATGGGGGATATCAGGGATATGGGGATATCAGGGATATCAGGGATATCAGGGATATCAGGGATATCAGGGATATCAGGGATATCAGGGATATAATATCAAGGATATCAAGGATATCAGGGATATCAGGGATATCAGGGATATCAGGGATATCAGGGATATCAGGGATATCAGGGATATCAGGGATATCAGGGATATCAGGGATATCAGGGATATCCAGGATATCAGGGATATCAGGGATATCAGGGATATCATTGATATCAGGGATATTAGGGATATCAGGGATATCAGGGATATCAGGGATATCAAGGATATCAGGGATATCAAGGATATCAGGAATATCAAGGATATCAGGGATATCAGGGATATCAGAGATATCAGGGATATCAGGGATATCAGGGATATCAGGGATATCAGGGATATCAGGGATATCAGGGATATCCAGGATATCAGGGATATCAGGGATATCAGGGATATCAGGGATATCAGGGATATCAGGGATATCAGGGATATCAGGGATATCAGGGATATCAGGGATATCAGGGATATCAGGGATATCAGGGATATCAGGGATATCAGGGATATCAGGGATATCAGGGATATCGGGGATATCGGGGATATCGGGGATATCAGGGATATCAGGGATATCAGGGATATCAGGGATATCAGGGATATCAGGGATATCAGGGATATCAGGGATATCAGGGATATCAGGGATATCAGGGATATCAGGGATATCAGGGATATCAGGGATATCAGGGATATCAGGGATATCAGGGATATCAAGGATATCAGGGATATCAGGGATATCAGGGATATCAGAGATATGGGGGATATCAGGGATATCAAGGATATCAGGGATATCAGGGATATCGGGGATATCGGGGATATCAGGGATATCGGGGATATCAGGGATATCGGGGATATCAGGGATATCAGGGATATCAGGGATATCAGGGATATCAGGGATATCAGGGATATCGGGGATATCGGGGATATCGGGGATATCGGGGATATCGGGGATATCGGGGATATCGGGGATATCAGGGATATCGGGGATATCAGGGATATCAGGGATATCAGGGATATCAGGGATATCAGGGATATCAGGGATATCAGGGATATCAGGGATATCAGGGATATCCAATATATCAGGGATATCAGGGATATCAGGGATATCAGGGATATCAGGGATATCAGGGATATCAGGGATATCAGGGATATCAGGGATATCAGGGATATCAGGGATATCAGGGATATCAGGGATATCAGGGATATCAGGGATATCAGGGATATCAGGGATATCAGGGATATCAGGGATATCCAGGATATCAGGGATATCAGGGATATCAGGGATATCAGGGATATCAGGGATATCAGGGATATCAAGGATATCAGGGATATCAAGGATATCAGGGATATCAGGGATATCAGGGATATCCAGGATATCAGGGATATCAGGGATATCAGGGATATCAGGGATATCAGGGATATCAGGGATATCAGGGATATCCAATATATCAGGGATATCAGGGATATCAGGGATATCAGGGATATCCAATATATCAGGGATATCAGGGATATCAGGGATATGTGGGATATCAGGGATATCAGGGATATCAGGGATATCCAATATATCAGGGATATCAGGGATATCAGGGATATCAGGGATATCAGGGATATCAGGGATATCAAGGATATCAGGGATATCAAGGATATCAGGGATATCAGGGATATCAGGGATATCCAGGATATCAGGGATATCAGGGATATCAGGGATATCAGGGATATCAGGGATATCAGGGATATCAGGGATATCAGGGATATCAGGGATATCAGGGATATCAGGGATATCAGGTATTTCAGGGATATCAGGGATATCAGGTATTTCAGGGATATCAGGGATATCAGGGATATCAGGGATATCAGGGATATCCAGGATATCAGGGATATCAGGGATATCAGGGATATCAGGGATATCCAGGATATCAGGGATATCAGGGATATCCAGGATATCAGGGATATCAGGGATATCAGGGATATCAGGGATATCAGGGATATCAGGGATATGGGGAATATCAGGGATATCAGGGATATCAGGGATATCAGGGATATCACGGATATCAGGGATATCAGGGATATCAGGGATATCAGGGATATCAGGGATATCAGGGATATCGGGGATATCAGGGATATCAGGGATATCAGGGATATCAGGGATATCAGGGATATCAGGGATATCAGGGATATCAGGGATATCAGGGATATCAGGGATATCAGGGATATCAGGGATATCAGGGATATCAGGGATATCAGGGATATCAGGGATATCAGGGATATCCAATATATCAGGGATATCAGGGATATCAGGGATATCAGGGATATCAGGGATATCAGCGATATCAGGGATATCCAGGATATCAGGGATATCAGGGATATCAGGGATATCAGGGATATCAGGGATATCAGGGATATCAGGGATATCAGGGATATCAGGGATATCAGGGATATCCAGGATATCAGGGATATCAGGGATATCAGGGATATCAGGGATATCAGGGATATCAGGGATATCAGGGATATCAGGGATATCAGGGATATCAGGGATATCAGGGATATCAGGTATTTCAGGTATTTCAGGGATATCAGGGATATCAGGGATATCAGGGATATCAGCGATATCAGGGATATCCAGGATATCAGGGATATCAAGGATATCAGGGATATCAAGGATATCAGGGATATCAAGGATATCAGGGATATCGAAGATATCAGGGATATCAGGGATATCAGGGATATCAGGGATATCAGGGATATCAGGGATATCAGGGATATCAGGGATATCAGGGATATCAGGGATATCAGGGATATCAGGTATTTCAGGGATATCAGGGATATCAGGTATTTCAGGGATATCAGGGATATCAGGGATATCAGGGATATCAGGGATATCCAGGATATCAGGGATATCAGGGATATCAGGGATATCAGGGATATCCAGGATATCAGGGATATCAGGGATATCCAGGATATCAGGGATATCAGGGATATCAGGGATATCAGGGATATCACGGATATCAGGGATATCAGGGATATCAGGGATATCAGGGATATCAGGGATATCAGGGATATCAGGGATATCAGGGATATCAGGGATATCAGGGATATCAGGGATATCAGGGATATCAGGGATATCAGGGATATCAGGGATATCCAGGATATCAGGGATATCAGGGATATCAGGGATATCAGGGATATCAGGGATATCAGGGATATCAGGGATATCAGGGATATCAGGGATATCAGGGATATCAGGGATATCAGGGATATCAGGGATATCAGGGATATCAGGGATATCAGGGATATCCAGGATATCAGGGATATCAGGGATATCAGGGATATCAGGGATATCAGGGATATCCAGGATATCCAGGATATCAGGGATATCAGGGATATCAGGGATATCAGGGATATCAGGGATATCAGGGATATCAGGGATATCAGGGATATCAGGGATATCAGGGATATCAGGGATATCAGGGATATCCAGGATATCAGGGATATCAGGGATATCAGGGATATCAGGGATATCAGGGATATCAGGGATATCAGGGATATCAGGGATATCTAGGATATCAGGGATATCCAGGATATCAGGGATATCAGGGATATCAGGGATATCAGGGATATCAGGGATATCAGGGATATCCAGGATATCAGGGATATCAGGGATATCAGGGATATCAGGGATATCAGGGATATCAGGGATATCAGGGATATCAGGGATATCAGGGATATCAGGGATATCAGGGATATCAGGGATATCAGGGATATCAGGGATATCAGGGATATCAGGGATATCAGGGATATCAGGGATATCAGGGATATCAGGGATATCAGGGATATCAGGGATATCAGGGATATCCAGGATATCAGGGATATCAGGGATATCAGGGATATCAGGGATATCAGGGATATCAGGGATATCAGGGATATCAGGGATATCAGGGATATCAGGGATATCAGGGATATCAGGGATATCAGGGATATCAGGGATATCAGGGATATCCAGGATATCAGGGATATCAGGGATATCAGGAATATCAGGGATATCAGGGATATCAGGGATATCAGGGATATCAGGGATATCAGGGATATCAGGGATATCAGGGATATCAGGGATATCAGGGATATCAGGGATATCAGGGATATCAGGGATATCAAGGATATCAGGGATATCAGGGATATCAGGGATATCAGGGATATCAGGGATATCAGGGATATCAGGGATATCAGGGATATCAGGGATATCAGGGATATCAGGGATATCAGGGATATCAGGGATATCAGGGATATCCAGGATATCAGGGATATCAGGGATATCAGGAATATCAGGGATATCAGGGATATCAGGGATATCAGGGATATCAGGGATATCAGGGATATCAGGAATATCAGGGATATCAGGGATATCAGGGATATCAGGGATATCAGGGATATCAGGGATATCAAGGATATCAGGGATATCAGGGATATCAGGGATATCAGGGATATCAGGGATATCAGGGATATCAGGGATATCAGGGATATCAGGGATATCAGGGATATCAGGGATATCAGGGATATCAGGGATATCAGGGATATCAGGGATATCAGGGATATCAGGGATATCAGGGATATCAGGGATTTCAGGGATATCAGGGATAACAGGGATATCAGGGATATCCAGGATATCAGGGATATCAGGGATATCAGGGATATCAGGGATATCAGGGATATCAGGGATATCAGGGATATCAGGGATATCAGGGATATCAGGGATATCCAGGATATCAGGGATATCAGGGATATCAGGGATATCAGGGATATCAGGGATATCAGGGATATCAGGGATATCAGGGATATCAGGGATATCAGGGATATCAGGGATATCAGGGATATCCAGGATATCAGGGATATCAGGGATATCAGGGATATCAGGGATATCAGGGATATCAGGGATATCAGGGATATCAGGGATATCAGGGATATCAGGGATATCCAGGATATCAGGGATATCAGGGATATCAGGGATATCAGGGATATCAGGGATATCAGGGATATCAGGGATATCAGGGATATCCAGGATAACAGGGATATCAGGGATATCAGGGATATCAGGGATATCAGGGATATCAGGGATATCAGGGATATCAGGGATATCAGAGATATCAGGGATATCAGGGATATCAGGGATATCCAGAAAATCAGGGATATCAGGGATATCAGGGATATCAGGGATATCAGGGATATCAGGGATATCAGGGATATCAGGGATATCAGGGATATCAGGGATATCAGGGATATCAGGGATATCAGGGATATCAGGGATATCAGGGATATCAGGGATATCAGGAATATCAGAGATATGGGGGATATCAGGGATATCAGGGATATCAGGGATATCAGGGATATCAGGGATATCAGGGATATCAGGGATATCCAGGATATCAGGGATATCAGGGATATCAGGGATATCAAGGATATCTGGGATATCAAGGATATCAGGGATATCAGGGATATCAGGGATATCAGGGATATCAGGGATATCAGGGATATCAGGGATATCAGGGATATCCAGGATATCAGGGATATCAGGGATATCAGGGATATCAGGGATATCAGGGATATCAGGGATATCAGGGATATCAGGGATATCAGGGATATCAGTGATATCAGCCATATCAGGGATATCAGGGATATCAGGGATATCAGGGATAATATCAGGGATATCAGGGATATCAGGGATATCAGGGATATCAGGGATATCAGGGATATCAGGGATATCAGGGATATCAGGGATATCAGGGATATCAGGGATATCAGGGATATCAGGGATATCAGGGATATCAGGGATATCAGGGATATCAGGGATATCAGGGATATCAGGGATATCAGGGATATCAGGGATATCAGGTATATCAGAGATATGGGGGATATCAGGGATATCAGGGATATCAGGGATATCAGGGATATCAGGGATATCAGGGATATCAGGGATATCAGGGATATCCAGGATATCAGGGATATCAGGGATATCAGGGATATCAAGGATATCTGGGATATCAAGGATATCAGGGATATCAGGGATATCAGGGATATCAGGGATATCAGGGATATCCAGGATATCAGGGATATCAGGGATATCAGGGATATCAGGGATATCAGGGATATCAGGGATATCAGGGATATCAGGGATATCAGGGATATCAGGGATATCAGGGATATCAGGGATATCAGGGATATCAGGGATATCAGGGATATCAGGGATATCAGGGATATCAGGGATATCAGGGATATCAGGGATATCAGGGATATCCAGGATATCAGGGATATCAGGGATATCAGGGATATCAGAGATATCAGGGATATCAGGGATATCAGGGATATCAGGGATATCAGGGATATCAGGGATATCAGGGATATCAGGGATATCAGGGATATCAGGGATATCAGGGATATCCAGGAAATCAGGGATATCAGGGATATCAGGGATATCAGGGATATCAGGGATATCAGGGATATCAGGGATATCAGGGATATCAGGGATATCAGGGATATCAGGGATATCAGGGATATCAGGGATATCAGGGATATGGGGGATATGGTGGATATCAGGGATATCAGGGATATCAGGGATATCAGGGATATCAGGGATATCAGGGATATCAGGGATATCAGGGATATCCAGGATATCAGGGATATCAGGGATATCAGGGATATCAGGGATATCAGGGATATCAAGGATATCTGGGATATCAAGGATATCAGGGATATCAGGGATATCAGGGATATCAGGGATATCAGGGATATCAGGGATATCAGGGATATCAGGGATATCCAGGATATCAGGGATATCAGGGATATCCAGGATATCAGGGATATCAGGGATATCAGGGATATCAGGCATATCAGGGATATCAGGGATATCAGGGATATCAGGGATATCAGGGATATCAGGGATATCAGGGATATCAGGAATATCAGGGATATCCAGGATATCAGGGATATCAGGGATATCAGGGATATCAGGGATATCAGGGATATCAGGGATATCAGGGATATCAGGGATATCAGGGATATCAGGGATATCAGGGATATCAGGGATATCAGGGATATCAGGGATATCAGGGATATCAGGGATATCAGGGATATCAGGGATATCAGGGATATCAGGGATATCAGGGATATCAGGGATATCAGGGATATCAGGGATATCAGGGATATCAGGGATATCAGGGATATCAGGGATATCAGGGATATCCAGGATATCAGGGATATCAGGGATATCAGGGATATCAGGGATATCAGGGATATCAGGGATATCAGGGATATCAGGGATATCAGGGATATCAGGGATATCAGGGATATCAGGGACATCAGGGATATCAGGGATATCAGGGATATCAGGGATATCAGGGATATCAGGGACACAGGGATATCCAGGATATCAGGGATATCAGGGATATCAGGGATATCAGAGATATCAGGGATATCAGGGATATCAGAGATATCAGGGATATCAGGGATATCAGGGATATCAGGGATATCAGGGATATCAGGGATATCAGGGATATCAGGGATATCAGGGATATCAGGGATATCCAGGATATCAGGGATATCAGGGATATCAGGGATATCAGGGATATCAGGGATATCAGGGATATCAGGGATATCAGGGATATCAGGGATATCAGGGATATCAGGGATATCAGGGATATCCAGGATATCAGGGATATCAGGGATATCAGGGATATCAGGGATATCAGGGATATCAGGGATATCAGGGATATCAGGGATATCCAGGATATCAGGGATATCAGGGATATCAGGGATATCAGGGATATCAGGGATATCAGGGATATCAGGGATATCAGGGATATCAGGGATATCAGGGATATCAGGGATATCAGGGATATCCAGGATATCAGGGATATCAGGGATATCAGGGATATCAGGGATATCAGGGATATCAGGGATATCAGGGATATCAGGGATATCAGGGATATCAGGGATATCAGGGATATCAGGGATATCAGGGATATCAGGGATATCAGGGATATCAGGGATATCAGGGATATCAGGGATATCAGGGATATCAGGGATATCAGGGATATCAGGGATATCAGGGATATCAGGGATATCAGGGATATCAGGGATATCAGGGATGTCCAGGATATCAGGGATATCAGGGATATCAGGGATATCAGGGATATCAGGGATATCAGGGATATCAGGGATATCAGGGATATCAGGGATATCAGGGATATCAGGGATATCAGGGATATCAGGGATATCAGGGATATCCAGGATATCAGGGATATCAGGGATATCAGGGATATCAGGGATATCAGGGATATCAGGGATATCAGGGATATCAGGGATATCAGGGATATCAGGGATATCAGGGATATCAGGGATATCCAGGATAACAGGGATATCAGGGATATCAGGGATATCAGGGATATCAGGGATATCAGGGATATCAGGGATATCAGGGATATCAGGGATATCAGGGATATCAGGGATATCAGGGATATCAGGGATATCAGGGATATCCAGGATATCAGGGATATCAGGGATATCAGGGATATCAGGGATATCAGGGATATCAGGGATATCAGGGATATCAGGGATATCAGGGATATCAGGGATATCAGGGATATCAGGGATATCAGGGATATCAGGGATATCAGGGATATCCAGGATATCAGGGATATCAGGGATATCAGGGATATCAGGGATATCAGGGATATCAGGGATATCAGGGATATCAGGGATATCAGGGATATCAGGGATATCAGGGATATCAGGGATATCAGGGATATCAGGGATATCAGGGATATCAGGGATATCAGGGATATCAGGGATATCAGGGATATCAGGGATATCAGGGATATCAGGGATATCAGGGATATCAGGGATATCAGGGATATCAGGGATATCAGGGATATCAGGGATATCCAGGATATCAGGGATATCAGGGATATCAGGGATATCAGGGATATCCAGGATATCAGGGATATCAGGGATATCAGGGATATCAGGGATATCAGGGATATCAGGGATATCAGGGATATCAGGGATATCAGGGATATCAGGGATATCAGGGATATCAGGGATATCAGGGATATCAGGGATATCAGGGATATCAGGGATATCAGGGATATCAGGGATATCAGGGATATCAGGGATATCAGGGATATCCAGGATATCAGGGATATCAGGGATATCAGGGATATCAGGGATATCAGGGATATCAGGGATATCAGGGATATCAGGGATATCAGGGATATCCAGGATATCAGGGATATCAGGGATATCAGGGATATCAGGGATATCAGGGATATCAGGGATATCAGGCATATCAGGGATATCAGGGATATCAGGGATATCAGGGATATCAGGGATATCAGGGATATCAGGGATATCAGGGATATCCAGGATATCAGGGATATCAGGGATATCAGGAATATCAGGGATATCAGGGATATCAGGGATATCAGGGATATCAGGGATATCAGGGATATCAGGGATATCAGGGATATCAGGGATATCAGGGATATCAGGGATATCAGGGATATCAAGGATATCAGGGATATCAGGGATATCAGGGATATCAGGGATATCAGGGATATCAGGGATATCAGGGATATCAGGGATATCAGGGATATCAGGGATATCAGGGATATCAGGGATATCAGGGATATCAAGGATATCAGGGATATCAGGGATATCAGGGATATCAGGGATATCAGGGATATCAGGGATATCAGGGATATCAGGGATATCAGGGATATCAGGGATATCAGGGATATCAGGGATATCAGGGATATCAGGGATATCAGGGATATCAGGGATATCAGGGATATCAGGGATATCAGGGATATCCAGGATATCAGGGATATCAGGGATATCAGGGATATCAGGGATATCAGGGATATCAGGGATATCCCTGATATCAGGGATATCAGGGATATCAGGGATATCAGGGATATCAGGGATATCAGGGATATCAGGGATATCAGGGATATCAGGGATATCAGGGATATCAGGGATATCAGGGATATCAGGGATATCAGGGATATCCAGGATATCAGGGATATCAGGGATATCAGGGATATCATTGATATCAGGGATATCAGGGATATCAGGGATATCAGGGATATCAGGGATATCAGGGATATCAGGGATATCAGGGATATCAGGGATATCAGGGATATCAGGGATATCAGGGATATCCAGGATATCAGGGATATCAGGGATATCAGGGATATCAGGGATATCAGGGATATCAGGGATATGGGGAATATCAGGGATATCAGGGATATCAGGGATATCAGGGATATCAGGGATATCAGGGATATCAGGGATATCACGGATATCAGGGATATCAGGGATATCAGGGATATCAGGGATATCAGGGATATCAGGGATATCAGGGATATCAGGGATATCAGGGATATCCAATATATCAGGGATATCAGGGATATCAGGGATATCAGGGATATCAGGGATATCAGGGATATCAGGGATATCAGGGATATCAGGGATATCAGGGATATCAGGGATATCAGGGATATCAGGGATATCAGGGATATCAGGGATATCAGGGATATCAGGGATATCAGGGATATCAGGGATATCAGGGATATCAGGGATATCAGGGATATCAGGGATATCAGGGATATCAGGGATATCAGGGATATCAGGGATATCAGGGATATCAGGGATATCAGGGATATCAGGGATATCAGGGATATCCAGGATATCAGGGATATCAGGGATATCAGGGATATCGGGGATATCAGGGATATCAAGGATATCAGGGATATCACGGATATCAGGGATATCAAGGATATCAGGGATATCAAGGATATCAGGGATATCAAGGATATCAGGGATATCAAGGATATCAGGGATATCAGTGATATCAGGGATATAAGGGATATCAGGGATATCAGGGATATCAGGGATATCAGGGATATCAGGGATATCAGGGATATCAGGGATATCAGGGATATCAGGGATATCAGGGATATCAGGGATATCAGGGATATCAGGGATATCAGGGATATCAGGGATATCAGGGATATCAGGGATATCAGGGATATCAGGATATCACGGATAAAGCGGATATCAGGGATATCAAGGATATCAGGGATATCAAGGATATCAGGGATATCAGGGATATCAGGGATATCAGGGATATCAGGGATATCAGGGATATCAAGGATATCAGGGATATCAAGGATATCAGGGATATCAAGGATATCAGGGATATCACGGATATCAGGGATATCAAGGATATCAGGGATATCAGGGATATCAAGGATATCAGGGATATCAAGGATATCAGGGATATCAGGGATATCAGGGATATCAGGGATATCAAGGATATCAGGGATATCAAGGATATCAGGGATATCAAGGATATCAGGGATATCACGGATATCAGGGATATCGAGGATATCAGGGATATCAAGGATATCAGGGATATCAAGGATATCAGGGATATCAAGGATATCAGGGATATCAAGGATATAAGGGATATCAAGGATATCAGGGATATCAGGGATATCAGGGATATCAGGGATATCAGGGATATCAGGGATATCAGGGATATCAGGGATATCAGGGATATCAGGGATATCAGGGATATCAGGGATATCAGGGATATCAGGGATATCAGGGATATCAGGGATATCAGGGATATCAGGGATATCAGGGATATCAGGGATATCAGGGATATCAGGGATATCAGGGATATCAGGGATATCAGGGATATCAGGGATATCAGGGATATCAAGGATATCAGGGATATCAGGGATATCAGGGATATCAGGGATATCAGGGATATAATATCAATGATATTAAGGATATCCAAGGATATCTTATGATCGTCATCGTCACCGTCACCGTAACCGTCACCGTCACCGTCACCGTCACCGTCACCGTCACCGTCACCGTCACCGTCACCGTCACCGTCACCGTCACCGTCACCGTCACCGTCACCGTCACCGTCACCGTCACCGTCACCGTCACCGTCACCGTCACCGTCACCGTCACCGCCACCGCCACCGCCACCGCCACCGCCACCGCCACCGCCACCGCCACCGCCACCGCCACCGCCACCGCCACCGTCACCGTCACCGTCACCGTCACCGTCACCGTCACCGTCGGCGTCACCGTCACCGTCACCGTCACCGAAACCACCACCGCGACCATTATCATCATCATCATCATCATCATCATCATCACCATTATCATCATCATCATCATCACTATCATCATTAACATCATAACCATCAAGGGATATCATCATAACCATCAAGGGATATCATAACCATCAAGGATATCAAGGATATCAAGAATATCAAGGATATCAAGAATATCAAGGATATCAAGGATATCAAGAATATCAAGGATATCAAGAATATCAAGGATATCAAGGATATCAAGGATATAAAGGATATCCAGGATATCAAGGATATCAGGGATATCAGGGATATCAAGGATATCAGGGATATCAGGGATATCAGGGATATCCAGGATATCAGGGATATCAGAGATATCAGGGATATCAGGGATATCAGGGATATCAGGGATATCAGGGATATCAGGGATATCAGGGATATCAGGGATATCAGGGATATACAGGATATCAGGGATATCAGGGATATCAGGGATATCAGGGATATCCAGGATATCAGGGATATCAGGGATATCAGGGATATCAGGGATATCAGGGATATCCAGGATATCCAGGATATCAGGGATATCAGGGATATCAGGGATATCAGGGATATCAGGGATATCAGGGATATCAGGGATATCAGGGATATCCAGGATATCAGGGATATCAACGATATCAGGGATATCAGGGATATCAGGGATATCAGGGATATCAGGGATATCAGGGATATCAGGGATATCAGGGATATCAGGGATATCAGGGATATCAGGGATATCAGGGATATCAGGGATATCAGGTATTTCAGGGATATCAGGGATATCAGGGATATCAGGGATATCAGGGATATCCAGGATATCAGGGATATCAGGGATATCAGGGATATCAGGGATATCAGGGATATCAGGGATATCAGGGATATCAGGGATATCAGGGATATCAGGGATATCAGGGATATCAGGGATATCCAGGATATCAGGGATATCAGGGATATCAGGGATATCAGGGATATCAGGGATATCAGGGATATCAGGGATATCAGGGATATCAGGGATATCAGGGATATCAGGGATATCAGGGATATCAGGGATATCAGGGATATCAGGGATATCAGGGATATCAGGGATATCAGGGATATCAGGGATATCAGGGATATCCAGGATATCAGGGATATCAGGGATATCAGGGATATCAGGGATATCAGGGATATCAGGGATATCAGGGATATCAGGGATATCAGGGATATCAGGGATATCAGGGATATCAGGGATATCAGGGATATCAGGGATATCAGGGATATCAGGGATATCAGGGATATCAGGGATATCAGGGATATCCAGGATATCAGGGATATCAGGGATATCCAGGATATCAGGGATATCAGGGATATCAGGGATATCAGGGATATCAGGGATATCCAGGATATCCAGGATATCAGGGATATCAGGGATATCAGGGATATCAGGGATATCAGGGATATCAGGGATATCAGGGATATCAGGGATATCCAGGATATCAGGGATATCAGGGATATCAGGGATATCAGGGATATCAGGGATATCAGGGATATCAGGGATATCAGGGATATCAGGGATATCAGGGATATCAGGTATTTCAGGGATATCAGGGATATCAGGGATATCAGGGATATCAGGGATATCAGGGATATCCAGGATATCAGATATATCAGGGATATCAGGGATATCAGGGATATCAGGGATATCAGGGATATCAGGGATATCACGGATATCAGGGATATCAAGGATATCAGGGATATCAAGGATATCAGGGATATCAAGGATATCAGGGATATCAAGGATATCAGGGATATCAAGGATATCAGGGATATCAGGGATATCAGGGATATCAGGGATATCAGGGATATCAGGGATATCAGGGATATCAGGGATATCAGGGATATCAGGGATATCAGGGATATCAGGGATATCAGGGATATCAGGGATATCAGGGATATCAGGGATATCAGGGATATCAGGGATATCAGGGATATCAGGGATATCAGGGATATCAGGGATATCAGGGATATCAGGGATATCAGGGATATCAGGGATATCAGGGATATCAGGGATATCAGGGATATCAGGGATATCAGGGATATCAGGGATATCAGGGATATCAGGGATATCAGGGATATCAAGGATATCAGGGATATCAGGGATATCAGGGATATCAGGGATATCAGGGATATAATATCAATGATATTAAGGATATCCAAGGATATCTTATGATCGTCATCGTCACCGTCACCGTAACCGTCACCGTCACCGTCACCGTCACCGTCACCGTCACCGTCACCGTCACCGTCACCGTCACCGTCACGGTCACCGTCACCGTCACCGTCACCGTCACCGTCACCGTCACCGTCACCGCCACCGCCACCGCCACCGCCACCGCCACCGCCACCGCCACCGCCACCGCCACCGCCACCGCCACCGTCACCGTCACCGTCACCGTCACCGTCACCGTCACCGTCACCGTCACCGAAACCACCACCGCGACCATTATCATCATCATCATCATCATCATCATCATCACCATTATCATCATCATCATCATCACTATCATCATTACCATCATAACCATCAAGGGATATCATCATAACCATCAAGGGATATCATAACCATCAAGGATATCAAGGATATCAAGAATATCAAGGATATCAAGAATATCAAGGATATCAAGGATATCAAGAATATCAAGGATATCAAGAATATCAAGGATATCAAGGATATCAAGGATATAAAGGATATCCAGGATATCAAGGATATCAGGGATATCAGGGATATCAAGGATATCAGGGATATCAAGGATATCAGGGATATCAAGGATATCAGGGATATCAAGGATATCAGGGATATCAGGGATATCGAGGATATCAGGGATATCAAGGATATCAGGGATATCAAGGATATCAGGGATATCAAGGATATCAGGAATATCAAGGATATCAGGGATATCAAGGATATCAGGGATATCAAGGATATCACGGATATAACGGATATCAGGGATATCAAGGATATCAGGGATATCAAGGATATCAGGGATATCAAGGATATCAGGGATATCAAGGATATCAGGGATATCAAGGATATCAGGGATATCGAGGATATCAGGGATATCAAGTATATCAAGGATATCAAGGATATCAGGGATATCAAGGATATCAGGGATATCAAGGATATCAGGGATATCAAGGATATCAGGGATATCAAGGATATCAGGGATATCAAGGATATCAGGGATATCAAGGATATCAGGGATATCAAGGATATCAGGGATATCCAGGATATCAGGGATATCCAGGATATCAGGGATATCCAGGATATCAGGGATATCAGGGATATCAGGGATATCAGGGATATCAGGGATATAATATCAATGATATTAAGGATATCCAAGGATATCTTATGATCGTCATCGTCACCGTCACCGTAACCGTCACGGTCACCGTCACCGTCACCGTCACCGTCACCGTCACCGTCACCGTCACCGTCACCGTCACCGTCACCGTCACCGTCACCGTCACCGTCACCGTCACCGTCACCGTCACCGTCACCGTCACCGTCACCGTCACCGTCACCGTCACCGTCACCGAAACCACCACCGCGACCATTATCATCATCATCATCATCATCATCATCATCACCATTATCATCATCATCATCATCACTATCATCATTACCATCATAACCATCAAGGGATATCATAACCATCAGGGATATCCAGGATATCAGGGATATCAGGGATATCAGGGATATCAGGGATATCAGGGATATCAGGGATATCAGGGATATCAGGGATATCAGGGATATCAGGGATATCAGGGATATCAGGGATATCAGGGATATCAGGGATATCAGGGATATCGAGGATATCAGGGATATCAGGGATATCAGGGATATCGAAGATATCAGGGATATCAAGGATATCAGGATATCAAGGATTTCAAGGATATCAGGGATATCAGGGATATCAGGAATATCAGGGATATCAGGGATATCAGGGATATCAGGGATATCCAGTATATCAGGGATATCAGGGATATCAGGGATATCAGGGATATCAGGGATATCCAGGATATCAGGGATATCAGGGATATCAAGGATATCAGGGATATCAGGGATATCGGGGATATCGGGGATATCAGGGATATCGGGGATATCAGGGATATCGGGGATATCAGGGATATCGGGGATATCAGGGATATCAGGGATATCAGGGATATCAGGGATATCAGGGATATCAGGGATATCAGGGATATCAGGGATATCAGGGATATCCAATATATCAGGGATATCAGGGATATCAGGGATATCAGGGATATCAGGGATATCAGGGATATCAGCGATATCAGGGATATCCAGGATATCAGGGATATCAGGGATATCAGGGATATCCAGGATATCAGGGATATCAGGGATATCAGGGATATCAGGGATATCAGGGATATCAGGGATATCAGGGATATCAGGGATATCAGGGATATCAGGGATATCAGGGATATCAGGGATATCCAGGATATCAGGGATATCAGGGATATCAGGGATATCAAGGATATCAGGGATATCAAGGATATCAGGGATATCAAGGATATCAATGATATCAAGGATATCAGGGATATCAACCGAGGATATCAGGGATATCAAGGATATCAGGGATATCGAGGATATCAGGGATATCAGGGATATCAGGGATATCAAGGATATCAGGGATATCAGGGATATCAGGGATATCAGGGATATCAGGGATATCAGGGATATCAGGGATATCAGGGATATCAGGGATATCAGGGATATCAGGGATATCAGGGATATCAGGGATATCAGGGATATCAGGGATATCAGGGATATCCAGGATATCAGGGATATCAGGGATATCAGGGATATCAGGGATATCAGGGATATCAGGGATATCAAGGATATCAGGGATATCAAGGATATCAGGGATATCAGGGATATCGAAGATATCGAGGATATCAAGGATTTCAAGGATATCAGGGATATCAGGAATATCAGGGATATCAAGGATATCAGGGATATCAAGGATATCAGGGATATCAAGGATATCAGGGATATCAGGGATATCGCGGATATCAGGGATATCAGGGATATTAGGGATATCAGGGATATCAAGGATATCAGGGATATCAAGGATATCAGGGATATCAGGGATATCAGGGATATCCAGGATATCAGGGATATCAGGGATATCAGGGATATCAGGGATATCCAGGATATCAGGGATATCAGGGATATCCAGGATATCAGGGATATCAGGGATATCAGGGATATCAGGGATATCAGGGATATCAGGGATATCAGGGATATCAGGGATATCAGGGATATCAGGGATATCAGGGATATCAGGGATATCAGGGATATCAGGGATATCAGGGATATCAGGGATATCAGGGATATCAGGGATATCAGGGATATCAGGGATATCAGGGATATCAGGGATATCAGGGATATCAGGGATATCAGGGATATCAGGGATATCAGGGATATCAGGGATATCCAGGATATCAGGGATATCAGGGATATCCAGGATATCAAGGATATCAGGGATATCAGGGATATCAGGGATATCAGGGATATCAGGGATATCAGGGATATCAGGGATATCAGGGATATCAGGGATATCAGGGATATCAGGGATATCAGGGATATCAGGGATATCAGGGATATCAGGGATATCAGGGATATCAGGGATATCAGGGATATCAGGGATATCAGGGATATCAGGGATATCAGGGATATCAGGGATATCAGGGATATCAGGGATATCAGGGATATCAGGGATATCAGGGATATCAGGGATATCAGGGATATCAGGGATATCAGCGATATCAGGGATATCAGGGTTATCAGGGATATCAGGGATATCAGGGATATCAGGGATATCAGGGATATCAGGGATATCAGGGATATCAGGGATATCAGGGATATCAGGGATATCAGGGATATCAGGGATATCAGGGATATCAGGGATATCAGGGATATCAGGGATATCAGGGATATCAGGGATATCAGGGATATCAGGGATATCAGGGATATCAGGGATATCAGGGATATCAGGGATATCAGGGATATCAGGGATATCCAGGATATCAGGGATATCAGGGATATCCAGGATATCAAGGATATCAGGGATATCAGGGATATCAGGGATATCAGGGATATCAGGGATATCAGGGATATCAGGGATATCAGGGATATCAGGGATATCAGGGATATCAGGGATATCAGGGATATCAGGGATATCAGGGATATCAGGGATATCAGGGATATCAGGGATATCAGGGATATCAGGGATATCAGGGATATCAGGGATATCAGGGATATCAGGGATATCAGGGATATCAGGGATATCAGGGATATCAGGGATATCAGGGATATCAGGGATATCAGGGATATCAGGGATATCAGGGATATCAGCGATATCAGGGATATCAGGGTTATCAGGGATATCAGGGATATCAGGGATATCAGGGATATCAGGGATATCAGGGATATCAGGGATATCAGGGATATCAGGGATATCAGGGATATCCAGGATATCAGGGATATCAGGGATATCAGGGATATCAGGGATATCAGGGATATCAGGGATATCAGGGATATCAGGGATATCAGGGATATCAGGGATATCAGGGATATCAGGGATATCAGGGATATCAGGGATATCGGGGATATCAGGGATATCAGGGATATCAGGGATATCAGGGATATCAGGGATATCAGGGATATCAGGGATATCAGGGATATCAGGGATATCAGGGATATCAGGGATATCCAGGATATCAGGGATATCAGGGATATCAGGGATATCCAGGATATCAGGGATATCAGGGATATCAGGGATATCAAGGATATCAGGGATATCAAGGATATCAGGGATATCAAGGATATCAGGGATATCAGGGATATCAGGGATATCAGGGATATCAGGGATATCCAGGATATCAGGGATATCCGGGATATCAGGGATATCAGGGATATCAGGGATATCAGGGATATCAGGGATATCAGGGATATCAGGGATATCAGGGATATCAGGGATATCAGGGATATCAGGGATATCAGGGATATCAGGGATATCAGGGATATCAGGGATATCAGGGATATCAGGGATATCAGGGATATCAGGGATATCAGGGATATCCAGGATATCAGGGATATCAGGGATATCAGGGATATCAGGGATATCGGGGATATCAAGGATATCGGGGATATCAGGGATATCAGGGATATCAGGGATATCGGGGATATCAGGGATATCAGGGATATCAGGGATATCAGGGATACCAGGGATATCAGGGATATCAGGGATATCAGGGATATCAGGGATATCAGGGATATCAGGGATATCAGGGATATCAGGGATATCAGGGATATCAGGGATATCCAATATATCAGGGATATCAGGGATATCAGGGATATCAGGGATATCAGGGATATCAGGGATATCAGGGATATCAGGGATATCAGGGATATCGGGGATATCAGGGATATCAGGGATATCAGGGATATCAGGGATATCAGGGATATCAGGGATATCAGGGATATCAAGGATATCAGGGATATCAAGGATATCAGGGATATCAAGGATATCAGGGATATCAAGGATATCAGGGATATCCAGGATATCAGGGATATCAGGGATATCAGGATATCAGGGATATCCAGGATATCAGGGATATCCAGGATATCAGGGATATCCAGGATATCAGGGATATCAGGGATATCAGGGATATCAGGGATATCAGGGATATCAGGGATATCAGGGATATCAGGGATATCAGGGATATCAGGGATATCAGGGATATCAGGGATATCAGGGATATCAGGGATATCAGGGATATCAGGGATATCAGGGATATCAGATATATCAGGGATATCAGGGATATCAGGGATATCAGGGATATCAGGGATATCAGGGATATCAGGGATATCAGGGATATCAGGGATATCAGGGATATCAGGGATATCAGGGATATCAGGGATATCGAGGATATTAGGGATATTAGGGATATCGAAGATATCGAGGATATCAAGGATTTCAAGGATATCAGGGATATCAGGGATATCAGGGATATCAGGGATATCAGGGATATCAGGGTTATCAGGGATATCAGGGATATCAGGGATATCCGGGATATCAGGGATATCAGGGATATCAGGGATATCAGGTATTTCAGGGATATCAGGGATATCAGGGATATCAGGGATATCAGGGATATCCAGGATATCAGGGATATCAGGGATATCAGGGATATCACGGATATCAGGGATATCAGGGATATCAGGGATATGAGTGATATCAGGGATATCGGGGATATCGGGGATATCAGGGATATCGGGGATATCAGGGATATCGGGGATATCAGGGATATCAGGGATATCAGGGATATCAGGGATATCAGGGATATCAGCGATATCAGGGATATCAGGGATATCAGGGATATCAGGGATATCAAGGATATCAGGGATATCAGGGATATCAGGGATATCAGGGATATCCAGGATATCAGGGATATCAGGGATATCAGGGATATCAGGGATATCAGGGATATCAGGGATATCAGGGATATCAGGGATATCAAGGATATCAGGGATATCAAGGATATCAGGGATATCAAGGATATCAGGGATATCAGGGATATCAGGGATATCAGGGATATCAAGGATATCAGGGATATCAAGGATATCAGGGATATCAAGGATATCAGGGATATCAGGGATATCAGGGATATCAGGGATATCAGGGAAATCAGGGATATCAGGGATATCAGGGATATCAGGGATATCAGGGATATCAAGGATATCAGGGATATCAGGGATATCAGGGATATCAGGGATATCAGGGATATCAGGGATATCAGGGATATCAGGGATATCAGGGATATCAGGGATATCAGGAATATCAGGGATATCAGCGATATCAGGGATATCAGCGATATCAGGGATATCAGGGATATCAGGGATATCCAGTATATCAGGGATATCAGGGATATCAGGGATATCAGGGATATCAGGGATATCAGGGATATCAGGATATCAGGGATATCCAGGATATCAGGGATATCAGGGATATCAGGGATATCAGGGATATCAGGAATATCAGGGATATCAGGGATATCAGGGATATCAGGGATATCAGGGATATCAGGGATATCAGGGATATCCCTGATATCAGGGATATCAGGGATATCAGGGATATCAGGGATATCAGGGATATCAGGGATATCAGGGATATCAGGGATATCAGGGATATCAGGGATATCAGGGATATCAGGGATATCCAGGATATCAGGGATATCAGGGATATCAGGGATATCATTGATATCAGGGATATCAGGGATATCAGGGATATCAGGGATATCAGGGATATCCAGGATATCAGGGATATCAGGGATATCAGGGATATCAGGGATATCAGGGATATCAGGGATATCAGGGATATCAGGGATATCAGGGATATCAGGGACATCAGGGATATCAGGGATATCAGAGATATCAGGGATATCAGGGATATCAGGGATATCAGGGATATCAGGGATATCAGGGATATCAGGGATATTAGTGATATCAGGGATATCAGGGATATCAGGGATATCAGGGTTATCAGGAATATCAGGGATATCAGGGATATCAGGGATATCAGGGATATCAGGGATATCAGGGATATCAGGGATATCAGGGATATCAGGGATATCAGGGATATCAGGGATATCAGGGATATCAGGGATATCAGGGATATCCAATATATCAGGGATATCAGGGATATCAGGGATATCAGGGATATCAGGGATATCAGGGATATCAGGGATATCGAGGATATCAGGGATATCCAGGATATCAGGGATATCAGGGATATCAGGGATATCAGGGATATCAGGGATATCAGGGATATCAGGGATATCAAGGATATCAGGGATATCAAGGATATCAGGGATATCAAGGATATCAGGGATATCAAGGATATCAGGGATATCAGGGATATCAGGGATATAAGGGATATCCGGGATATCAGGAATATCAGGGATATCAGGGATATCAGGGATATCAGGGATATCCAGGATATCAGGGATATCAGGGATATCAGGGATATCAGGGATATCAGGGATATCAGGGATATCAGGGATATCAGGGATATCAGGGATATCAGGGATATCAGGGATATCAGGGATATCAGGGATATCAAGGATATGAAGGATATCCAGGATATCAAGGATATCAGGGATATCAGGGATATCAGGGAAATCAGGGATATCAGGGATATCCAATATATCAGGGATATCAGGGATATCAGGGATATCAGGGATATCCAGGATATCAGGGATATCAGGGATATCAGGGATATCAGGGATATCAGGGATATCAGGGATATCAGGGATATCAGGGATATATCAGGGATATCAGGGATATCAAGGATATCAAGGATATCAAGGATATCCAGGATATCAGGGATATCAGGGATATCAGGGATATCAGGGATATCCAGGATATCAGGGATATCCAGGATATCAGGGATATCAGGGATATCCAGGATATCAGGGATATCAGGGATATCAGGGATATCAGGAATATCAAGGATATCAGGGATATCAGGGATATCAGGGATATCAGGGATATCAGGGATATCAGGGATATCAGGGATATCAGGGATATCAGGGATATCCAATATATCAGGGATATCAGGGATATCAGGGATATCCCTGATATGGGGATATCAGGGATATCAGGAATATCAAGGATATCAGAATGCAGAATGCAGAATGCAGAATGCAGAATGCAGAATGCAGATGCAGAATGCAGAATGCAGATGCAGAATGCAGAATGCAGATGCAGAATGCAGATGCAGAATGCAGAATGCAGAATGCAGAATGCAGAATGCAGAATGCAGATGCAGAATGCAGAATGCAGAATGCAGATGCAGAATGCAGGATGCAGATGCAGAATGCAGAATGCAGATGCAGAATGCAGAATGCAGATGCAGAATGCAGATGCAGAATGCAGAATGCAGGATGCAGAATGCAGAATGCAGAATGCAGAATGCAGAATGCAGAATGCAGAATGCAGAATGCAGAATGCAGAATGCAGAATGCAGAATGCAGAATGCAGAATGCAGATGCAGAATGCAGAATGCAGAATGCAGAATGCAGAATGCAGAATGCAGAATGCAGAATGCAGAATGCAGAATGCAGAATGCAGAATGCAGAATGCAGAATGCAGAATGCAGAATGCAGAATGCAGAATGCAGAATGCAGAATGCAGAATGCAGAATGCAGGATGCAGATGCAGAATGCAGGATGCAGAATGCAGAATGCAGAATGCAGATGCAGAATGCAGAATGCAGAATGCAGATGCAGAATGCAGGATGCAGAATGCAGAATGCAGATGCAGATGCAGAATGCAGAATGCATATGCAGAATGCAGAATGCAGAATGCAGAATGCAGATGCAGAATGCAGGATGCAGAATGCAGAATGCAGATGCAGATGCAGAATGCAGAATGCAGAATGCAGATGCAGAATGCAGATGCAGAATGCAGAATGCAGATGCAGAATGCAGATGCAGAATGATTGATTGATTGATTGATTGTATTTTATTATGCCCTGATACATCTTGGGGCAAATGAGGATACAGCATTACAAGATAAACAAATAAGAATGCAGAATGCAGATGCAGAATGCAGATGCAGAATGCAGATGCAGAATGCAGATGCAGAATGCAGATGCAGAATGCAGAATGCAGATGCAGAATGCAGAATGCAGAATGCAGAATGCAGAATGCAGAATGCAGAATGCAGAATGCAGAATGCAGATGCAGAATGCAGGATGCAGAATGCAGATGCAGAATGCAGAATGCAGAATGCAGAATGCAGAATGCAGAATGCAGAATGCAGAATGCAGAATGCAGAATGCAGAATGCAGGATGCAGAATGCAGATGCAGAATGCAGAATGCAGATGCAGAATGCAGATGCAGAATGCAGAATGCAGAATGCAGAATGCAGATGCAGAATGCAGAATGCAGAATGCAGAATGCAGAATGCAGAATGCAGAATGCAGAATGCAGATGCAGAATGCAGGATGCAGAATGCAGAATGCAGAATGCAGAATGCAGAATGCAGAATGCAGATGCAGAATGCAGAATGCAGATGCAGAATGCAGATGCAGAATGCAGAATGCAGGATGCAGAATGCAGAATGCAGAATGCAGAATGCAGAATGCAGAATGCAGAATGCAGAATGCAGAATGCAGATGCAGAATGCAGAATGCAGATGCAGAATGCAGAATGCAGAATGCAGAATGCAGAATGCAGAATGCAGAATGCAGAATGCAGAATGCAGAATGCAGATGCAGATGCAGAATGCAGAATGCAGAATGCAGATGCAGAATGCAGAATGCAGATGCAGAATGCAGGATGCAGAATGCAGAATGCAGAATGCAGAATGCAGAATGCAGAATGCAGGATGCAGATGCAGAATGCAGAATGCAGAATGCAGAATGCAGAATGCAGAATGCAGAATGCAGAATGCAGATGCAGAATGCAGAATGCAGATGCAGAATGCAGAATGCAGAATGCAGAATGCAGAATGCAGAATGCAGAATGCAGAATGCAGATGCAGAATGCAGAATGCAGATGCAGAATGCAGAATGCAGAATGCAGAATGCAGAATGCAGAATGCAGAATGCAGAATGCAGAATGCAGAATGCAGAATGCAGAATGCAGAATGCAGAATGCAGAATGCAGAATGCAGAATGCAGATGCAGAATGCAGAATGCAGATGCAGAATGCAGATGCAGAATGCAGAATGCAGGATGCAGAATGCAGAATGCAGAATGCAGAATGCAGAATGCAGAATGCAGATGCAGAATGCAGAATGCAGAATGCAGATGCAGAATGCAGAATGCAGAATGCAGAATGCAGAATGCAGAATGCAGAATGCAGAATGCAGAATGCAGAATGCAGAATGCAGAATGCAGAATGCAGAATGCAGAATGCAGAATGCAGAATGCAGAATGCAGAATGCAGAATGCAGATGCAGAATGCAGAATGCAGATGCAGAATGCAGAATGCAGAATGCAGAATGCAGATGCAGAATGCAGAATGCAGATGCAGAATGCAGAATGCAGATGCAGAATGCAGATGCAGAATGCAGAATGCAGAATGCAGAATGCAGATGCAGAATGCAGAATGCAGAATGCAGAATGCAGAATGCAGAATGCAGAATGCAGATGCAGAATGCAGAATGCAGAATGCAGAATGCAGAATGCAGAATGCAGAATGCAGAATGCAGAATGCAGAATGCAGAATGCAGAATGCAGAATGCAGAATGCAGAATGCAGAATGCAGAATGCAGATGCAGATGCAGAATGCAGAATGCAGATGCAGAATGCAGGATGCAGAATGCAGAATGCAGAATGCAGAATGCAGAATGCAGAATGCAGAATGCAGAATGCAGATGCAGAATGCAGAATGCAGATGCAGAATGCAGAATGCAGAATGCAGAATGCAGAATGCAGAATGCAGAATGCAGAATGCAGATGCAGAATGCAGAATGCAGAATGCAGATGCAGAATGCAGAATGCAGAATGCAGAATGCAGAATGCAGAATGCAGAATGCAGAATGCAGATGCAGAATGCAGAATGCAGAATGCAGAATGCAGAATGCAGAATGCAGAATGCAGAATGCAGAATGCAGAATGCAGAATGCAGAATGCAGAATGCAGAATGCAGAATGCAGAATGCAGAATGAAGAACGCAGAATGCAGAATGCAGAATGCAGATTGCAGAATACAGAATGCAGAATGCAGAATCCAGATGCAGATGCAGAATGCAGAATGCAGAATGCAGAATCAAGATGCAGATTGCAGAATGCAGAATGCAGAATCCAGATGCAGATTGCAGAATCCAGATGCAGATTGCAGAATGCAGAATGCAGAATGCAGAATGCAGAATGCAGAATCCAGATGCAGATTGCAGAATGCAGAATGCAGAATCCAGATGCAGATTGCAGAATGCAGAATCCAGAATCCAGATGCAGATGCAGAATGCAGAATCCAGATGCAGATGCAGATGCACTGTTTATAACTGTGATACGGTTTGATATTAATCATACCAACTAGTTACTATCATAACCATCGATAATATCATAACTAATATTATTATCATTATTATCCTAATTACTGTCATTACTATCATAACTATCATTCATATCATCACTATCATCTATATCATTATTACGGATATCAAGGATATCCAGGATATCAAAGATATCAAAGATATCGAGGATATCAAGGATTTCAAGGATATCAGGGATATCAAGGATATCAGGGATATCAAGGATATCAGGGATATCAAGGATATCAGGGATATCGAAGATATCAGGGATATCAAGGATATCAGGGATATCGAAGATATCAGGGATATCAAGGATATCAGGGATATCAAGGATATCAGGGATATCAGGGATATCAGGGATATCAGGGATATCAGGGATATCAGGAATATCAGGGATATCAGGGATATCAGGGATATCAGGGATATCAGGGATATCAGGGATATCAGGGATATCAGGGATATCAGGGATATCAGGGATATCAGGGATATCAGGGATATCAGGGATATCAGGGATATCAGGGATATCAGGGATATCAGGGATATCAGGGATATCAGGGATATCAGGGATATCAGGGATATCAGGGATATCAGGGATATCAGGGATATCAGGGATATCAGGGATATCAGGGATATCAGGGATATCAGGGATATCCAGGATATCAGGGATATCCAGGATATCAGGGATATCAGGGATATCAGGGATATCAGGGATATCAGGGATATCAGGGATATCAGGGATATCAGGGATATCAGGGATATCAGGGATATCAGGGATATCAGGGATATCAGGGATATCAGGGATATCAGGGATATCAGGGATATCAGGGATATCCGGGATATCAGGGATATCAGGGATATCAGGGATATCAGGGATATCAGGGATATCAGGGATATCAGGGATATCAGGGATATCAGGGATATCAGGGATATCAGGGATATCCAGGATATCAGGGATATCAGGGATATCCAGGATATCAGGGATATCAGGGATATCAGGGATATCAGGGATATCAGGGATATCAGGGATATCAGGGATATCAGGGATATCAGGGATATCAGGGATATCAGGGATATCCAGGATATCAGGGATATCAGGGATATCAGGGATATCTCAGGGATATCAGGGATATCAGGGATATCAGGGATATCAGGAATATCAGGGATATCAGGGATATCAGGGATATCCAGGATATCAGGGATATCAGGGATATCAGGGATATCAGGGATATCAGGGATATCCAGGATATCAGGGATATCAGGGGTATCAGGGATATCAGGGATATCAGGGATATCAGGGATATCAGGGATATCAGGGATATCAGGGATATCAGGGATATCCAGGATATCAGGGATATCAGGAATATCAGGGATATCAGGGATATCAGGGATATCAGGGATATCAGGGATATCCAGGATATCAGGGATATCAGGGATATCAGGGATATCAGGGATATCAGGGATATCAGGGATATCAGGGATATCAGGGATATCAGGGATATCCAGGATATCAGGGATATCAGGGATATCAGGGATATCAGGGATATCAGGGATATCAGGGATATCAGGGATATCCAGGATATCAGGGATATCAGGGATATCAGGGATATCAGGGATATCAGGGATATCAGGGATATCAGGAATATCAGGGATATCAGGGATATCAGGGATATCAGGGATATCAGGGATATCAGGGATATCCAGGATATCAGGGATATCAGGGATATCAGGGATATCAGGGATATCAGGGATATCAGGGATATCAGGGATATCAGGGATATCAGGGATATCAGGGATATCAGGGATATCAGGGATATCAGGGATATCAGGGATATCAGGGATATCAGGGATGTCCAGGATATCAGGGATATCAGGGATATCAGGGATATCAGGGATATCAGGGATATCAGGGATATCAGGGATATCAGGGATATCAGGGATATCAGGGATATCAGGGATATCAGGGATATCAGGGATATCAGGGATATCAGGGATATCAACGATATCAAGGATATCAAGGATATCAAGGATATCAACGATATCAAGGATATCAAGGATATCAAGGATATCAAGGATATCAAGGATATCAAGGATATCAAGGATATCAAGGATATCGGAACGAACGACTGCCAAAACTAAAACCCTACCGTTTCCAATTGACGAACGACTGCCAAAACTGAAACCCTGCCGTTTTTAATTAACGAACGACTGCCAAAACTAAAACTCTGCCGTTTTTAATTAACGAGCGATTGCCAAAACTAGAACCCTACCGTTTTTAATTGACGAACGACTGACAAAACTAAAACCCTGCCGTTTCTAAGAATCGAACGACTGCCAAAACGAGAGCCGAGCCTTTATTCATGAACGAACGGTTGCCGAAACTAAAACCCTGCCGTTTTTAATTAACGAACAACTGCAAAAACTAAAACACTGCCGTTTTTAATTAACGAACGACTGCCAAAACTAAAACCCTGCCGTTTTCAATTATTGAACGACTGCAAAACCGAGACCCGCGCCTTTATTCGTAAACGAACGACTGCCAAAACTGAAACCCTACCGTTTTTTATTGACGAACGACTGCCAAAACGAGAACCGAGCCTTTATTCATGAACGAACGACTGCCAAAACTCAAACCCTGCCGTTTTTATTCACGATCAAGGATATCGAGGATATCGAGGATATCGAGGATATCGAGGATATCGAGGATATCGAGGATAACGAGGATATCGAGGATATCGAGGATATCGAGAATATCGAGGATATCAAGGATATCGAGGATATCGAGGATATCGAGGATATCGATCATATCGAGGATACCGAGGATATCGAGGATACCGAGGATATCGAGGATACCGAGGATACCGAGGATACCGAGGATATCGAGGATATCGAGGATATCGAGGATATCGAGGATATCGAGGATATCGAGGATATCGAGGATATCGAGGATATCGAGGATATCGAGGATATCGAGGATATCGAGGATATCGAGGATATCGAGGATATCGAGGATATCGAGGATATCGAGGATATCGAGGATATCAAGGATATCAATGATGCAGATGCAGAATCCAGATGCAGATGCAGAATCCAGATGCAGATGCAGAATCCAGATGCAGATGCAGAATGCAGATGCAGATACAGAATGCAGATGCAGATGCAGAATTCAGATGCAGATGCAGAATGCAGATGCAGAATGCAGATGCAGATGCAGAATGCAGATGCAGATGCAAAATGCAGATGCAGATGCAGAATGCAGATGCAGATGCAGAATGCAGATGCAGATGCAGAATGCAGATGCAGATGCAGAATGCAGATGCAGATGCAGAATGCAGATGCAGATGCAGAATGCAGATGCAGATGCAGAATGCAGATGCAGATGCAGAATGCAGATGCAGATGCAGAATGCAGATGCAGATGCAGAATGCAGATGCAGATGCAGAATGCAGATGCAGATGCAGAATGCAGATGCAGATGCAGAATGCAGATGCAGATGCAGAATGCAGATGCAGAATGCAGATGCAGATGCAGAATGCAGATGCAGATGCAGAATGCAGATGCAGATGCAGAATGCAGATGCAGATGCAGAATGCAGATGCAGATGCAGAATGCAGATGCAGATGCAGAATGCAGATGCAGATACAGATGCAGAATGCAGAATGCAGAATGCAGAATGCAGAATGCAGAATGCAGAATGCAGAATGCAGAATGCAGAATGCAGAATGCAGAATGCAGAATGCAGAATGCAGAATGCAGAACGCAGAATGCAGAATGCAGAATGCAGAATGCAGAATACAGAATGCAGAATGCAGAATCCAGATGCAGATGCAGAATGCAGAATGCAGAATGCAGAATCAAGATGCAGATTGCAGAATGCAGAATGCAGAATCCAGATGCAGATTGCAGAATCCAGATGCAGATTGCAGAATGCAGAATGCAGAATGCAGAATGCAGAATGCAGAATCCAGATGCAGATTGCAGAATGCAGAATGCAGAATCCAGATGCAGATTGCAGAATGCAGAATCCAGAATCCAGATGCAGATGCAGAATGCAGAATCCAGATGCAGATGCAGATGCACTGTTTATAACTGTGATACGGTTTGATATTAATTATACCAACTAGTTACTATCATAACCATCGATAATATCATAACTAATATTATTATCATTATTATCCTAATTACTGTCATTACTATCATAACTATCATTCATATCATCACTATCATCTATATCATTATTACGGATATCAAGGATATCCAGGATATCAAAGATATCGAAGATATCGAGGATATCAAGGATTTCAAGGATATCAGGGATATCAGGAATATCAGGGATATCGAGGATATCAGGGATATCGAGGATATCAGGGATATCGAGGATATCAAGGATATCGAGGATATCAGGGATATCGAGGATATCAGGGATATCGAGGATATCAGGGATATCGAGGATATCAGGGATATCAGGGATATCAGGGATATAAGGGATATCAAGGATATCAGGGATATCAAGGATATCAGGGATATCAGGGATATCAAGGATATCAGGGATATCAAGGATATCAGGGATATCAGGAATATCAGGGATATCAAGGATATCAGGGATATCAAGGATATCAGGGATATCGAGGATATCAGGGATATCAAGGATATCAGGGATATCGAGGATATCAGGGATATCAAGGATATCAGGGATATCAGGGATATCAGGAATATCAGGGATATCAAGGATATCAGGGATATCAAGGATATCAGGGATATCAGGAATATCAGGGATATCAGGGATATCAGGGATATCAGGGATATCAGGGATATCAAGGATATCAGGGATATCGAGGATATCAGGGATATCAGGGATATCGAGGATATCAGGGATATCAGGGATATCAGGGATATCAAGGATGTCAGGGATATCAGGGATATCAGGGATATCAGGGATATCAGAGATATAATATCAATGATATTAAGGATATCCAAGGATATCTTATGATCGTCATCGTCACCGTCACCGTAACCGTCACCGTCACCGTCACCGTCACCGTCACCGTCACCGTCACCGTCACCGTCACCGTCACCGAAACCGCCACCGCGACCATTATCATCATCATCATCATCATCATCATCACCATTACCATCATCATCATTATCACTATCATCATCACCATCATAACCATCAAAAGATATCATCATAACCATCAAGGGATATCATAAGCATCAAGGATATTAAGGATATCAAGAATATCAAGGATATCAAGAATATCAAGGATATCAAGGATATCCAGGATATCAAGGATATCGAAGATATCGAGGATATCAAGGATTTCAAGGATATCAGGGATATCAGGAATATCAGGGATATCAAGGATATCAGGGATATCAAGGATATCAGGGATATCAAGGATATCAGGGATATCAAGGATATCAGGGATATCAGGGATATCAGGGATATCGGGGATATCGGGGATATCAGGGATATCAGGGATATCAGGGATATCAGGGATATCAGGGATATCAGGGATATCAGGGATATCAGGGATATCAGGGATATCAGGGATATCAGGGATATCAGGGATATCAGGAATATCAGGGATATCAGGGATATCAGGGATATCAGGGATATCAGGGATATCAGGGATATCAGGGATATCAGGGATATCAGGGATATCAGGGATATCAGGGATATCAGGGATATCAGGGATATCCAGGATATCAGGGATATCCAGGATATCAGGAATATCAGGGATATCAGGGATATCAGGGATATCAGGGATATCAGGGATATCAGGGATATCAGGGATATCAGGGATATCAGGGATATCAGGGATATCAGGGATATCAGGGATATCAGGGATATCAGGGATATCAGGGATATCAGGGATATCAGGGATATCAGGGATATCCAGGATATCAGGGATATCCAGGATATCAGGGATATCAGGAATATCAGGGATATCAGGGATATCAGGGATATCAGGGATATCAGGGATATCAGGGATATCAGGGATATCAGGGATATCCAGGATATCAGGGATATCAGGGATATCAGGGATATCAGGGATATCAGGGATATCAGGGATATCAGGGATATCAGGGATATCAGGGATATCAGGGATATCAGGGATATCAGGGATATCAGGGATATCCAGGATATCAGGGATATCAGGGATATCAGGGATATCAGGGATATCAGGGATATCAGGGATATCAGGGATATCAGGGATATCAGGGATATCAGGGATATCAGGGATATCAGGGATATCAGCGATATCAGGGATATCCAGGATATCAGGGATATCAGGGATATCAGGGATATCAGGGATATCAGGGATATCAGGGATATCAGGGATATCAGGGATATCAGGGATATCGGGGATATCCAGGATATCAGGGATATCAGGGATATCAGGGATATCCCTGATATCAGGGATATCAGGGATATCAGGGATATCAGGGATATCAGGGATATCAGGGATATCCAGGATATCAGGGATATCAGGGATATCAGGGATATCAGGGATATCAGGGATATCAGGGATATCAGGGATATCAGGGATATCAGGGATATCAGGGATATCGGGGATATCCAGGATATCAGGGATATCAGGGATATCAGGGATATCAGGGATATCAGGGATATCAGGGATATCAGGGATATCGGGGATATCGGGGATATCCAGGATATCAGGGATATCAGGGATATCAGGGATATCAGGGATATCAGGGATATCAGGGATATCAGGGATATCGGGGATATCCAGGATATCAGGGATATCAGGGATATCAGGGATATCCCTGATATCAGGGATATCAGGGATATCAGGGATATCAGGGATATCAGGGATATCAGGGATATCCAGGATATCAGGGATATCAGGGATATCAGGGATATCAGGGATATCAGGGATATCAGGGATATCAGGGATATCAGGGATATCAGGGATATCAGGGATATCGGGGATATCCAGGATATCAGGGATATCAGGGATATCAGGGATATCCCTGATATCAGGGATATCAGGGATATCAGGGATATCAGGGATATCAGGGATATCAGGGATATCCAGGATATCAGGGATATCAGGGATATCAGGGATATCAGGGATATCAGGGATATCAGGGATATCAGGGATATCAGGGATATCAGGGATATCAGGGATATCAGGGATATCAGGGATATCAGGGATATCAGGGATATCAGGGATATCAGGGATATCAGGGATATCAGGGATATCAGGGATATCAGGGATATCAGGGATATCAGGGATATCAGGGATATCAGGGATATCAGGGATATCAGGGATATCAGGGATATCCAGGATATCAGGGATATCAGGGATATCAGGGATATCAGGGATATCAGGGATATCAGGGATATCAGGGATATCAGGGATATCAGGGATATCAGGAATATCAGGGATATCAGGGATATCAGGGATATCCAGGATATCAGGGATATCAGGGATATCAGGGATATCAGGGATATCAGGGATATCCAGGATATCAGGGATATCCGGGATATCAGGGATATCAGGGATATCAGGGATATCAGGTATTTCAGGGATATCAGGGATATCAGGGATATCAGGGATATCAGGGATATCCAGGATATCAGGGATATCAGGGATATCAGGGATATCCAGGATATCAGGGATATCAGGGATATCCAGGATATCAGGGATATCAGGGATATCAGGGATATCAGGGATATCAGGGATATCAGGGATATCAGGGATATCAGGGATATCAGGGATATCAGGGATATCAGGGATATCAGGGATATCAGGTATTTCAGGGATATCAGGGATATCAGGGATATCAGGGATATCAGGGATATCCAGGATATCAGGGATATCAGGGATATCCAGGATATCAGGGATATCAGGGATATCAGGGATATCAGGGATATCAGGGATATCAGGGATATCAGGAATATCAGGGATATCAGGGATATCAGGGATATCCAGGATATCAGGGATATCAGGGATATCAGGGATATCAGGGATATCAGGGATATCCAGGATATCAGGGATATCCGGGATATCAGGGATATCCGGGATATCAGGGATATCAGGGATATCAGGGATATCAGGTATTTCAGGGATATCAGGGATATCAGGGATATCAGGGATATCAGGGATATCCAGGATATCAGGAATATCAGGGATATCAGGGATATCCAGGATATCAGGGATATCAGGGATATCAGGGATATCAGGGATATCAGGGATATCAGGGATATCAGGGATATCAGGGATATCCAGGATATCAGGGATATCAAGGATATCAGGAATATCAAGGATATCAGGGATATCAAGGATATCAGGGATATCGAGGATATCACGGATATAACGGATATCAGGGATATCAAGGATATCAGGGATATCAAGGATATCAGGGATATCAAGGATATCAGGGATATCAAGGATATCAGGGATATCAAGGATATCACGGATATAACGGATATCAGGGATATCAAGGATATCAGGGATATCAAGGATATCAGGGATATCAAGGATATCAGGGATATCAAGGATATCAGGGATATCAAGGATATCAGGGATATCAAGGATATCAGGGATATCAAGGATATCAGGGATATCAAGGATATCAGGGATATCAAGGATATCAGGGATATCAAGGATATCAGGGATATCAAGGATATCAGGGATATCAAGGATATCAGGGATATCCAGGATATCAGGTATATCAGGGATATCAGGATATCAGGGATATCCAGGATATCAGGGATATCCAGGATATCAGGGATATCAGGGATATCAGGGATATCAGGGATATCAGGGATATCAGGGATATCAGGGATATCAGGGATATCAGGGATATCAGGTATTTCAGGGATATCAGGGATATCAGGGATATCAGGGATATCAGGGATATCAGGGATATCCAGGATATCAGGGATATCAGGGATATCAGGGATATCAGGGATATCAGGGATATCAGGGATATCAGGGATATCAGGTATTTCAGGGATATCAGGGATATCAGGGATATCAGGGATATCAGGGATATCCAGGATATCAGGGATATCAGGGATATCCAGGATATCAGGGATATCAGGGATATCAGGGATATCAGGGATATCAGGGATATCAGGGATATCAGGGATATCAGGGATATCAGGGATATCAGGGATATCAGGGATATCAGGGATATCAGGGATATCAGGGATATCAGGGATATCAGGGATATCAGGGATATCAGGGATATCAGGGATATCAGGGATATCAGGGATATCAGGGATATCAGGGATATCAGGGATATCAGGGATATCAGGGATATCAGGGATATCAGGGATATCAGGGATATCAGGGATATCAGGGATATCAGGGATATCAGGGATATCAGGGATATCAGGGATATCAGGGATATCAGGGATATCAGGGATATCAGGGATATCAGGGATATCAGGGATATCAGGGATATCAGGGATATCAGGGATATCAGGGATATCAGGGATATCCAGGATATCAGGGATATCAGGGATGTCAGGGATATCAGGGATATCAGGGATATCAGGGATATCAGGGATATCAGGGATATCAGGGATATCAGGGATATCAGGGATATCCAGGATATCAGGGATATCAGGGATGTCAGGGATATCAGGGATATCAGGGATATCAGGGATATCAGGGATATCAGGGATATCAGGGATATCAGGGATATCAGGGATATCAGGGATATCAGGGATATCAGGGATATCAGGGATATCAGGGATATCAGGGATATCAGCGATATCAGGGATATCAGGGTTATCAGGGATATCAGGGATATCAGGGATATCAGGGATATCAGGGATATCAGGGATATCAGGGATATCAGGGATATCAGGGATATCAGGGATATCCAGGATATCAGGGATATCAGGGATATCAGGGATATCAGGGATATCAGGGATATCAGGGATATCAGGGATATCAGGGATATCAGGGATATCAGGGATATCAGGGATATCAGGGATATCAGGGATATCAGGGATATCGGGGATATCAGGGATATCAGGGATATCAGGGATATCAGGGATATCAGGGATATCAGGGATATCAGGGATATCAGGGATATCAGGGATATCAGGGATATCAGGGATATCCAGGATATCAGGGATATCAGGGATATCAGGGATATCCAGGATATCAGGGATATCAGGGATATCAGGGATATCAAGGATATCAGGGATATCAAGGATATCAGGGATATCAAGGATATCAGGGATATCAGGGATATCAGGGATATCAGGGATATCAGGGATATCCAGGATATCAGGGATATCCGGGATATCAGGGATATCAGGGATATCAGGGATATCAGGGATATCAGGGATATCAGGGATATCAGGGATATCAGGGATATCAGGGATATCAGGGATATCAGGGATATCAGGGATATCAGGGATATCAGGGATATCAGGGATATCAGGGATATCAGGGATATCAGGGATATCAGGGATATCAGGGATATCAGGGATATCAGGGATATCAGGGATATCAGGGATATCCAGGATATCAGGGATATCAGGGATATCAGGGATATCAGGGATATCGGGGATATCAAGGATATCAGGGATATCAGGGATATCAGGGATATCAGGGATATCGGGGATATCAGGGATATCAGGGATATCAGGGATATCAGGGATACCAGGGATATCAGGGATATCAGGGATATCAGGGATATCAGGGATATCAGGGATATCAGGGATATCAGGGATATCAGGGATATCCAGGATATCCAGGATATCAGGGATATCAGGGATATCAGGGATATCAGGGATATCAGGGATATCCAGGATATCAGGGATATCAGGGATATCAGGGATATCAGGGATATCAGGGATATCAGGGATATCAGGGATATCAGGGATATCCAGGATATCAGGGATATCAGGGATATCAGGGATATCAGGGATATCAGGGATATCAGGGATATCAGGGATATCAGGGATATCAGGGATATCAGGGATATCAGGGATATCAGGGATATCCAGGATATCAGGGATATCAGGGATATCAGGGATATCAGGGATATCAGGGATATCAGGGATATCAGGGATATCAGGGATATCAGGGATATCAGGGATATCAGGGATATCAGGGATATCAGGGATATCAGGGATATCAGGGATATCAGGGATATCAGGGATATCAGGGATATCAGGGATATCAGGGATATCAGGGATATCCAGGATATCAGGGATATCAGGGATATCAGGGATATCAGGGATATCAGGGATATCAGGGATATCAAGGATATCAGGGATATCAAGGATATCAGGGATATCAGGGATATCGAAGATATCGAGGATATCAAGGATTTCAAGGATATCAGGGATATCAGGAATATCAGGGATATCAAGGATATCAGGGATATCAAGGATATCAGGGATATCAAGGATATCAGGGATATCAGGGATATCGCGGATATCAGGGATATCAGGGATATTAGGGATATCAGGGATATCAAGGATATCAGGGATATCAAGGATATCAGGGATATCAGGGATATCAGGGATATCCAGGATATCAGGGATATCAGGGATATCAGGGATATCAGGGATATCCAGGATATCAGGGATATCAGGGATATCCAGGATATCAGGGATATCAGGGATATCAGGGATATCAGGGATATCAGGGATATCAGGGATATCAGGGATATCAGGGATATCAGGGATATCAGGGATATCAGGGATATCAGGGATATCAGGGATATCAGGGATATCAGGGATATCAGGGATATCAGGGATATCAGGGATATCAGGGATATCAGGGATATCAGGGATATCAGGGATATCAGGGATATCAGGGATATCAGGGATATCAGGGATATCAGGGATATCAGGGATATCAGGGATATCAGGGATATCAGGGATATCAGGGATATCAGGGATATCAGGGATATCAGGGATATCAGGGATATCAGGGATATCAGGGATATCAGGGATATCAGGGATATCCAGGATATCAAGGATATCAGGGATATCAGGGATATCAGGGATATCAGGGATATCAGGGATATCAGGGATATCAGGGATATCAGGGATATCAGGGATATCAGGGATATCAGGGATATCAGGGATATCAGGGATATCAGGGATATCAGGGATATCAGGGATATCAGGGATATCAGGGATATCAGGGATATCAGGGATATCAGGGATATCAGGGATATCAGGGATATCAGGGATATCAGGGATATCAGGGATATCAGCGATATCAGGGATATCAGGGTTATCAGGGATATCAGGGATATCAGGGATATCAGGGATATCAGGGATATCAGGGATATCAGGGATATCAGGGATATCAGGGATATCAGGGATATCCAGGATATCAGGGATATCAGGGATATCAGGGATATCAGGGATATCAGGGATATCAGGGATATCAGGGATATCAGGGATATCAGGGATATCAGGGATATCAGGGATATCAGGGATATCAGGGATATCAGGGATATCGGGGATATCAGGGATATCAGGGATATCAGGGATATCAGGGATATCAGGGATATCAGGGATATCAGGGATATCAGGGATATCAGGGATATCAGGGATATCAGGGATATCCAGGATATCAGGGATATCAGGGATATCAGGGATATCCAGGATATCAGGGATATCAGGGATATCAGGGATATCAAGGATATCAGGGATATCAAGGATATCAGGGATATCAAGGATATCAGGGATATCAGGGATATCAGGGATATCAGGGATATCAGGGATATCCAGGATATCAGGGATATCCGGGATATCAGGGATATCAGGGATATCAGGGATATCAGGGATATCAGGGATATCAGGGATATCAGGGATATCAGGGATATCAGGGATATCAGGGATATCAGGGATATCAGGGATATCAGGGATATCAGGGATATCAGGGATATCAGGGATATCAGGGATATCAGGGATATCAGGGATATCAGGGATATCAGGGATATCAGGGATATCAGGGATATCCAGGATATCAGGGATATCAGGGATATCAGGGATATCAGGGATATCGGGGATATCAAGGATATCAGGGATATCAGGGATATCAGGGATATCAGGGATATCGGGGATATCAGGGATATCAGGGATATCAGGGATATCAGGGATACCAGGGATATCAGGGATATCAGGGATATCAGGGATATCAGGGATATCAGGGATATCAGGGATATCAGGGATATCAGGGATATCAGGGATATCAGGGATATCCAATATATCAGGGATATCAGGGATATCAGGGATATCAGGGATATCAGGGATATCAGGGATATCAGGGATATCAGGGATATCAGGGATATCGGGGATATCAGGGATATCAGGGATATCAGGGATATCAGGGATATCAGGGATATCAGGGATATCAGGGATATCAAGGATATCAGGGATATCAAGGATATCAGGGATATCAAGGATATCAGGGATATCAAGGATATCAGGGATATCCAGGATATCAGGGATATCAGGGATATCAGGATATCAGGGATATCCAGGATATCAGGGATATCCAGGATATCAGGGATATCCAGGATATCAGGGATATCAGGGATATCAGGGATATCAGGGATATCAGGGATATCAGGGATATCAGGGATATCAGGGATATCAGGGATATCAGGGATATCAGGGATATCAGGGATATCAGGGATATCAGGGATATCAGGGATATCAGGGATATCAGATATATCAGGGATATCAGGGATATCAGGGATATCAGGGATATCAGGGATATCAGGGATATCAGGGATATCAGGGATATCAGGGATATCAGGGATATCAGGGATATCAGGGATATCAGGGATATCGAGGATATCAGGGATATCGAAGATATCGAGGATATCAAGGATTTCAAGGATATCAGGGATATCAGGGATATCAGGGATATCAGGGATATCAGGGATATCAGGGTTATCAGGGATATCAGGGATATCAGGGATATCCGGGATATCAGGGATATCAGGGATATCAGGGATATCAGGTATTTCAGGGATATCAGGGATATCAGGGATATCAGGGATATCAGGGATATCCAGGATATCAGGGATATCAGGGATATCAGGGATATCACGGATATCAGGGATATCAGGGATATCAGGGATATGAGTGATATCAGGGATATCGGGGATATCGGGGATATCAGGGATATCGGGGATATCAGGGATATCGGGGATATCAGGGATATCAGGGATATCAGGGATATCAGGGATATCAGGGATATCAGCGATATCAGGGATATCAGGGATATCAGGGATATCAGGGATATCAAGGATATCAGGGATATCAGGGATATCAGGGATATCAGGGATATCCAGGATATCAGGGATATCAGGGATATCAGGGATATCAGGGATATCAGGGATATCAGGGATATCAGGGATATCAGGGATATCAAGGATATCAGGGATATCAAGGATATCAGGGATATCAAGGATATCAGGGATATCAGGGATATCAGGGATATCAGGGATATCAGGGATATCAGGGATATCAGGGATATCAGGGATATCAAGGATATCAGGAATATCAAGGATATCAGGGATATCAGGGATATCAGGGATATCCGGGATATCAGGTATTTCAGGGATATCAGGGATATCAGGGATATCAGGGATATCAGGGATATCAAGGATATCAGGGATATCAAGGATATCAGGGATATCAAGGATATCAGGGATATCAGGGATATCAGGGATATCAGGGATATCAGGGAAATCAGGGATATCAGGGATATCAGGGATATCAGGGATATCAGGGATATCAAGGATATCAGGGATATCAGGGATATCAGGGATATCAGGGATATCAGGGATATCAGGGATATCAGGGATATCAGGGATATCAGGGATATCAGGGATATCAGGAATATCAGGGATATCAGCGATATCAGGGATATCAGCGATATCAGGGATATCAGGGATATCAGGGATATCCAGTATATCAGGGATATCAGGGATATCAGGGATATCAGGGATATCAGGGATATCAGGGATATCAGGATATCAGGGATATCCAGGATATCAGGGATATCAGGGATATCAGGGATATCAGGGATATCAGGAATATCAGGGATATCAGGGATATCAGGGATATCAGGGATATCAGGGATATCAGGGATATCAGGGATATCCCTGATATCAGGGATATCAGGGATATCAGGGATATCAGGGATATCAGGGATATCAGGGATATCAGGGATATCAGGGATATCAGGGATATCAGGGATATCAGGGATATCAGGGATATCAGGGATATCAGGGATATCAGGGATATCAGGGATATCAGGGATATCAGGGATATCAGGGATATCCAGGATATCAGGGATATCAGGGATATCAGGGATATCATTGATATCAGGGATATCAGGGATATCAGGGATATCAGGGATATCAGGGATATCCAGGATATCAGGGATATCAGGGATATCAGGGATATCAGGGATATCAGGGATATCAGGGATATCAGGGATATCAGGGATATCAGGGATATCAGGGATATCAGGGATATCAGGGATATCAGAGATATCAGGGATATCAGGGATATCAGGGATATCAGGGATATCAGGGATATCAGGGATATCAGGGATATTAGTGATATCAGGGATATCAGGGATATCAGGGATATCAGGGTTATCAGGAATATCAGGGATATCAGGGATATCAGGGATATCAGGGATATCAGGGATATCAGGGATATCAGGGATATCAGGGATATCAGGGATATCAGGGATATCAGGGATATCAGGGATATCAGGGATATCAGGGATATCAGGGATATCCAATATATCAGGGATATCAGGGATATCAGGGATATCAGGGATATCAGGGATATCACGGATATCAGGGATATCGAGGATATCAGGGATATCCAGGATATCAGGGATATCAGGGATATCAGGGATATCAGGGATATCAGGGATATCAAGGATATCAGGGATATCAAGGATATCAGGGATATCAAGGATATCAGGGATATCAAGGATATCAGGGATATCAGGGATATCAGGGATATAAGGGATATCCGGGATATCAGGAATATCAGGGATATCAGGGATATCAGGGATATCAGGGATATCCAGGATATCAGGGATATCAGGGATATCAGGGATATCAGGGATATCAGGGATATCAGGGATATCAGGGATATCAGGGATATCAGGGATATCAGGGATATCAGGGATATCAGGGATATCAGGGATATCAGGGATATCAGGGATATCAGGGATATCAGGGATATCAGGGATATCAGGGATATCAGGGATATCAGGGATATCCAGGATATCAGGGATATCAGGGATATCAGGGATATCAGGGATATCAGGGATATCAGGGATATCAGGGATATCAGGGATATCAGGGATATCAGGGATATCAGGGATATCAGGGATATCAGGGATATCAGGGATATCAGGGATATCAGGGATATCAGGGATATCAGGGATATCCAGGATATCAGGGATATCAGGGATATCAGGGATATCAGGGATATCAGGGATATCAGGTTTATCAGGGATATCAGGGATATCAGGGATATCGCGGATATCAGGGATATCAGGGATATCAGGGATATCAGGGATATCAGGGATATCAGGGATATCAGGGATATCAGGGATATCAGGGATATCAGGGATATCAGGTATATCAGGGATATCAGGGATATCAGGGATATCAGGGATATCAGGGATATCAAGGATATCAGGGATATCAGGGATATCAGGGATATCAGGGATATCAGGGATATCAGGGATATCAAGGATATGAAGGATATCCAGGATATCAAGGATATCAGGGATATCAGGGATATCAGGGAAATCAGGGATATCAGGGATATCCAATATATCAGGGATATCAGGGATATCAGGGATATCAGGGATATCCAGGATATCAGGGATATCAGGGATATCAGGGATATCAGGGATATCAGGGATATCAGGGATATCAGGGATATCAGGGATATATCAGGGATATCAGGGATATCAAGGATATCAAGGATATCAAGGATATCCAGGATATCAGGGATATCAGGGATATCAGGGATATCAGGGATATCCAGGATATCAGGGATATCCAGGATATCAGGGATATCAGGGATATCCAGGATATCAGGGATATCAGGGATATCAGGGATATCAGGAATATCAAGGATATCAGGGATATCAGGGATATCAGGGATATCAGGGATATCAGGGATATCAGGGATATCAGGGATATCAGGGATATCAGGGATATCCAATATATCAGGGATATCAGGGATATCAGGGATATCCCTGATATGGGGATATCAGGGATATCAGGAATATCAAGGATATCAGAATGCAGAATGCAGAATGCAGAATGCAGAATGCAGAATGCAGAATGCAGAATGCAGAATGCAGAATGCAGAATGCAGAATGCAGAATGCAGAATGCAGGATGCAGAATGCAGAATGCAGGATGCAGAATGCAGAATGCAGAATGCAGAATGCAGAATGCAGAATGCAGAATGCAGAATGCAGAATGCAGATGCAGAATGCAGAATGCAGAATGCAGAATGCAGAATGCAGAATGCAGAATGCAGAATGCAGAATGCAGAATGCAGAATGCAGAATGCAGAATGCAGGATGCAGAATGCAGAATGCAGAATGCAGAATGCAGGATGCAGAATGCAGAATGCAGAATGCAGAATGCAGAATGCAGATGCAGAATGCAGAATGCAGAATGTAGAATGCAGAATGCAGAATGCAGAATGCAGAATGCAGAATGCAGATGCAGAATGCAGAATGCAGAATGCAGAATGCAGAATGCAGAATGCAGAATGCAGAATGCAGAATGCAGAATGCAGAATGCAGAATGCAGAATGCAGAATGCAGAATGCAGAATGCAGAATGCAGAATGCAGAATGCGGAATGCAGAATGCAGAATGCAGAATGCAGATGCAGAATGCAGAATGCAGAATGCAGATGCAGATGCAGAATGCAGAATGCAGAATGCAGATGCAGAATGCAGAATGCAGAATGCAGATGCAGAATGCAGAATGCAGAATGCAGAATGCAGAATGCAGAATGCAGAATGCAGAATGCAGAATGCAGAATGCAGAATGCAGAATGCAGAATGCAGAATGCAGAATGCAGAATGCAGAATGCAGAATGCAGAATGCAGAATGCAGAATGCAGAATGCAGATGCAGAATGCAGAATGCAGATGCAGAATGCAGAATGCAGAATGCAGAATGCAGATGCAGAATGCAGAATGCAGATGCAGAATGCAGAATGCAGATGCAGAATGCAGATGCAGAATGCAGAATGCAGAATGCAGAATGCAGATGCAGAATGCAGAATGCAGAATGCAGAATGCAGAATGCAGAATGCAGAATGCAGAATGCAGAATGCAGATGCAGAATGCAGAATGCAGAATGCAGAATGCAGAATGCAGAATGCAGAATGCAGAATGCAGAATGCAGAATGCAGAATGCAGAATGCAGAATGCAGAATGCAGAATGCAGATGCAGATGCAGAATGCAGAATGCAGATGCAGAATGCAGGATGCAGAATGCAGAATGCAGAATGCAGAATGCAGAATGCAGAATGCAGAATGCAGAATGCAGATGCAGAATGCAGAATGCAGATGCAGAATGCAGAATGCAGAATGCAGAATGCAGAATGCAGAATGCAGAATGCAGATGCAGAATGCAGAATGCAGATGCAGAATGCAGAATGCAGAATGCAGAATGCAGAATGCAGAATGCAGAATGCAGATGCAGAATGCAGAATGCAGAATGCAGAATGCAGAATGCAGAATGCAGAATGCAGAATGCAGAATGCAGAATGCAGAATGCAGAATGCAGAATGCAGAATGCAGAATGCAGAATGCAGAATGCAGAACGCAGAATGCAGAATGCAGAATGCAGATTGCAGAATACAGAATGCAGAATGCAGAATCCAGATGCAGATGCAGAATGCAGAATGCAGAATGCAGAATCAAGATGCAGATTGCAGAATGCAGAATGCAGAATCCAGATGCAGATTGCAGAATCCAGATGCAGATTGCAGAATGCAGAATGCAGAATGCAGAATGCAGAATGCAGAATCCAGATGCAGATTGCAGAATGCAGAATGCAGAATCCAGATGCAGAATGCAGAATGCAGAATCCAGATGCAGATTGCAGAATGCAGAATCCAGAATCCAGATGCAGATGCAGAATGCAGAATCCAGATGCAGATGCAGATGCACTGTTTATAACTGTGATACGGTTTGATATTAATCATACCAACTAGTTACTATCATAACCATCGATAATATCATAACTAATATTATTATCATTATTATCCTAATTACTGTCATTACTATCATAACTATCATTCATATCATCACTATCATCTATATCATTATTACGGATATCAAGGATATCCAGGATATCAAAGATATCAAAGATATCGAGGATATCAAGGATTTCAAGGATATCAGGGATATCAAGGATATCAGGGATATCAAGGATATCAGGGATATCAAGGATATCAGGGATATCGAAGATATCAGGGATATCAAGGATATCAGGGATATCGAAGATATCAGGGATATCAAGGATATCAGGGATATCAAGGATATCAGGGATATCAGGGATATCAGGGATATCAGGGATATCAGGGATATCAGGAATATCAGGGATATCAGGGATATCAGGGATATCAGGGATATCAGGGATATCAGGGATATCAGGGATATCAGGGATATCAGGGATATCAGGGATATCAGGGATATCAGGGATATCAGGGATATCAGGGATATCAGGGATATCAGGGATATCAGGGATATCAGGGATATCAGGGATATCAGGGATATCAGGGATATCAGGGATATCAGGGATATCAGGGATATCAGGGATATCAGGGATATCAGGGATATCAGGGATATCAGGGATATCCAGGATATCAGGGATATCCAGGATATCAGGGATATCAGGGATATCAGGGATATCAGGGATATCAGGGATATCAGGGATATCAGGGATATCAGGGATATCAGGGATATCAGGGATATCAGGGATATCCAGGATATCAGGGATATCAGGGATATCCAGGATATCAGGGATATCAGGGATATCAGGGATATCAGGGATATCAGGGATATCAGGGATATCAGGGATATCAGGGATATCAGGGATATCAGGGATATCAGGGATATCAGGGATATCCAGGATATCAGGGATATCAGGGATATCAGGGATATCAGGGATATCAGGGATATCAGGGATATCAGGAATATCAGGGATATCAGGGATATCAGGGATATCCAGGATATCAGGGATATCAGGGATATCAGGGATATCAGGGATATCAGGGATATCCAGGATATCAGGGATATCAGGGGTATCAGGGATATCAGGGATATCAGGGATATCAGGGATATCAGGGATATCAGGGATATCAGGGATATCAGGGATATCCAGGATATCAGGGATATCAGGAATATCAGGGATATCAGGGATATCAGGGATATCAGGGATATCAGGGATATCCAGGATATCAGGGATATCAGGGATATCAGGGATATCAGGGATATCAGGGATATCAGGGATATCAGGGATATCAGGGATATCAGGGATATCAGGGATATCAGGGATATCCAGGATATCAGGGATATCAGGGATATCAGGGATATCAGGGATATCAGGGATATCAGGGATATCAGGGATATCCAGGATATCAGGGATATCAGGGATATCAGGGATATCAGGGATATCAGGGATATCAGGGATATCAGGAATATCAGGGATATCAGGGATATCAGGGATATCAGGGATATCAGGGATATCAGGGATATCCAGGATATCAGGGATATCAGGGATATCAGGGATATCAGGGATATCAGGGATATCAGGGATATCAGGGATATCAGGGATATCAGGGATATCAGGGATATCAGGGATATCAGGGATATCAGGGATATCAGGGATATCAGGGATGTCCAGGATATCAGGGATATCAGGGATATCAGGGATATCAGGGATATCAGGGATATCAGGGATATCAGGGATATCAGGGATATCAGGGATATCAGGGATATCAGGGATATCAGGGATATCAGGGATATCAGGGATATCAGGGATATCAGGGATATCAGGGATATCAACGATATCAAGGATATCAAGGATATCAAGGATATCAACGATATCAAGGATATCACGGATATCAAGGATATCAAGGATATCAAGGATATCAAGGATATCAAGGATATCAAGGATATCGGAACGAACGACTGCCAAAACTAAAACCCTACCGTTTCCAATTGACGAACGACTGCCAAAACTGAAACCCTGCCGTTTTTAATTAACGAACGACTGCCAAAACTAAAACTCTGCCGTTTTTAATTAACGAGCGATTGCCAAAACTAGAACCCTACCGTTTTTAATTGACGAACGACTGACAAAACTAAAACCCTGCCGTTTCTAAGAATCGAACGACTGCCAAAACGAGAGCCGAGCCTTTATTCATGAACGAACGGTTGCCGAAACTAAAACCCTGCCGTTTTTAATTAACGAACAACTGCAAAAACTAAAACACTGCCGTTTTTAATTAACGAACGACTGCCAAAACTAAAACCCTGCCGTTTTCAATTATTGAACGACTGCAAAACCGAGACCCGCGCCTTTATTCGTAAACGAACGACTGCCAAAACTGAAACCCTACCGTTTTTTATTGACGAACGACTGCCAAAACGAGAACCGAGCCTTTATTCATGAACGAACGACTGCCAAAACTCAAACCCTGCCGTTTTTATTCACGATCAAGGATATCGAGGATATCGAGGATATCGAGGATATCGAGGATATCGAGGATATCGAGGATAACGAGGATATCGAGGATATCGAGGATATCGAGAATATCGAGGATATCAAGGATATCGAGGATATCGAGGATATCGAGGATATCGATCATATCGAGGATACCGAGGATATCGAGGATACCGAGGATATCGAGGATACCGAGGATACCGAGGATACCGAGGATATCGAGGATATCGAGGATATCGAGGATATCGAGGATATCGAGGATATCGAGGATATCGAGGATATCGAGGATATCGAGGATATCGAGGATATCGAGGATATCGAGGATATCGAGGATATCGAGGATATCGAGGATATCGAGGATATCGAGGATATCGAGGATATCAAGGATATCAATGATGCAGATGCAGAATCCAGATGCAGATGCAGAATCCAGATGCAGATGCAGAATCCAGATGCAGATGCAGAATGCAGATGCAGATACAGAATGCAGATGCAGATGCAGAATTCAGATGCAGATGCAGAATGCAGATGCAGAATGCAGATGCAGATGCAGAATGCAGATGCAGATGCAAAATGCAGATGCAGATGCAGAATGCAGATGCAGATGCAGAATGCAGATGCAGATGCAGAATGCAGATGCAGATGCAGAATGCAGATGCAGATGCAGAATGCAGATGCAGATGCAGAATGCAGATGCAGATGCAGAATGCAGATGCAGATGCAGAATGCAGATGCAGATGCAGAATGCAGATGCAGATGCAGAATGCAGATGCAGATGCAGAATGCAGATGCAGATGCAGAATGCAGATGCAGATGCAGAATGCAGATGCAGAATGCAGATGCAGATGCAGAATGCAGATGCAGATGCAGAATGCAGATGCAGATGCAGAATGCAGATGCAGATGCAGAATGCAGATGCAGATGCAGAATGCAGATGCAGATGCAGAATGCAGATGCAGATACAGATGCAGAATGCAGAATGCAGAATGCAGAATGCAGAATGCAGAATGCAGAATGCAGAATGCAGAATGCAGAATGCAGAATGCAGAATGCAGAATGCAGAATGCAGAATGCAGAACGCAGAATGCAGAATGCAGAATGCAGAATGCAGAATACAGAATGCAGAATGCAGAATCCAGATGCAGATGCAGAATGCAGAATGCAGAATGCAGAATCAAGATGCAGATTGCAGAATGCAGAATGCAGAATCCAGATGCAGATTGCAGAATCCAGATGCAGATTGCAGAATGCAGAATGCAGAATGCAGAATGCAGAATGCAGAATCCAGATGCAGATTGCAGAATGCAGAATGCAGAATCCAGATGCAGATTGCAGAATGCAGAATCCAGAATCCAGATGCAGATGCAGAATGCAGAATCCAGATGCAGATGCAGATGCACTGTTTATAACTGTGATACGGTTTGATATTAATTATACCAACTAGTTACTATCATAACCATCGATAATATCATAACTAATATTATTATCATTATTATCCTAATTACTGTCATTACTATCATAACTATCATTCATATCATCACTATCATCTATATCATTATTACGGATATCAAGGATATCCAGGATATCAAAGATATCGAAGATATCGAGGATATCAAGGATTTCAAGGATATCAGGGATATCAGGAATATCAGGGATATCGAGGATATCAGGGATATCGAGGATATCAGGGATATCGAGGATATCAAGGATATCGAGGATATCAGGGATATCGAGGATATCAGGGATATCGAGGATATCAGGGATATCGAGGATATCAGGGATATCAGGGATATCAGGGATATAAGGGATATCAAGGATATCAGGGATATCAAGGATATCAGGGATATCAGGGATATCAAGGATATCAGGGATATCAAGGATATCAGGGATATCAGGAATATCAGGGATATCAAGGATATCAGGGATATCAAGGATATCAGGGATATCGAGGATATCAGGGATATCAAGGATATCAGGGATATCGAGGATATCAGGGATATCAAGGATATCAGGGATATCAGGGATATCAGGAATATCAGGGATATCAAGGATATCAGGGATATCAAGGATATCAGGGATATCAGGAATATCAGGGATATCAGGGATATCAGGGATATCAGGGATATCAGGGATATCAAGGATATCAGGGATATCGAGGATATCAGGGATATCAGGGATATCGAGGATATCAGGGATATCAGGGATATCAGGGATATCAAGGATGTCAGGGATATCAGGGATATCAGGGATATCAGGGATATCAGAGATATAATATCAATGATATTAAGGATATCCAAGGATATCTTATGATCGTCATCGTCACCGTCACCGTAACCGTCACCGTCACCGTCACCGTCACCGTCACCGTCACCGTCACCGTCACCGTCACCGTCACCGAAACCGCCACCGCGACCATTATCATCATCATCATCATCATCATCATCACCATTACCATCATCATCATTATCACTATCATCATCACCATCATAACCATCAAAAGATATCATCATAACCATCAAGGGATATCATAAGCATCAAGGATATTAAGGATATCAAGAATATCAAGGATATCAAGAATATCAAGGATATCAAGGATATCCAGGATATCAAGGATATCGAAGATATCGAGGATATCAAGGATTTCAAGGATATCAGGGATATCAGGAATATCAGGGATATCAAGGATATCAGGGATATCAAGGATATCAGGGATATCAAGGATATCAGGGATATCAAGGATATCAGGGATATCAGGGATATCAGGGATATCGGGGATATCGGGGATATCAGGGATATCAGGGATATCAGGGATATCAGGGATATCAGGGATATCAGGGATATCAGGGATATCAGGGATATCAGGGATATCAGGGATATCAGGGATATCAGGAATATCAGGGATATCAGGGATATCAGGGATATCAGGGATATCAGGGATATCAGGGATATCAGGGATATCAGGGATATCAGGGATATCAGGGATATCAGGGATATCAGGGATATCAGGGATATCCAGGATATCAGGGATATCCAGGATATCAGGGATATCCAGGATATCAGGAATATCAGGGATATCAGGGATATCAGGGATATCAGGGATATCAGGGATATCAGGGATATCAGGGATATCAGGGATATCAGGGATATCAGGGATATCAGGGATATCAGGGATATCAGGGATATCAGGGATATCAGGGATATCAGGGATATCAGGGATATCAGGGATATCAGGGATATCAGGGATATCCAGGATATCAGGGATATCCAGGATATCAGGGATATCAGGGATATCAGGGATATCAGGGATATCAGGGATATCAGGGATATCAGGGATATCAGGGATATCAGGGATATCAGGGATATCAGGGATATCCAGGATATCAGGGATATCAGGGATATCAGGGATATCAGGGATATCAGGGATATCAGGGATATCAGGGATATCAGGGATATCAGGGATATCAGGGATATCAGGGATATCAGGGATATCAGCGATATCAGGGATATCCAGGATATCAGGGATATCAGGGATATCAGGGATATCAGGGATATCAGGGATATCAGGGATATCAGGGATATCAGGGATATCAGGGATATCGGGGATATCCAGGATATCAGGGATATCAGGGATATCAGGGATATCCCTGATATCAGGGATATCAGGGATATCAGGGATATCAGGGATATCAGGGATATCAGGGATATCCAGGATATCAGGGATATCAGGGATATCAGGGATATCAGGGATATCAGGGATATCAGGGATATCAGGGATATCAGGGATATCAGGGATATCAGGGATATCAGGGATATCAGGGATATCAGGGATATCAGGGATATCAGGGATATCAGGGATATCAGGGATATCAGGGATATCAGGGATATCAGGGATATCAGGGATATCAGGGATATCAGGGATATCAGGGATATCAGGGATATCAGGGATATCCAGGATATCAGGGATATCAGGGATATCAGGGATATCAGGGATATCAGGGATATCAGGGATATCAGGGATATCAGGGATATCAGGGATATCAGGAATATCAGGGATATCAGGGATATCAGGGATATCCAGGATATCAGGGATATCAGGGATATCAGGGATATCAGGGATATCCAGGATATCAGGGATATCCGGGATATCAGGGATATCAGGGATATCAGGGATATCAGGTATTTCAGGGATATCAGGGATATCAGGGATATCAGGGATATCAGGGATATCCAGGATATCAGGGATATCAGGGATATCAGGGATATCCAGGATATCAGGGATATCAGGGATATCCAGGATATCAGGGATATCAGGGATATCAGGGATATCAGGGATATCAGGGATATCAGGGATATCAGGGATATCAGGGATATCAGGGATATCAGGGATATCAGGGATATCAGGGATATCAGGTATTTCAGGGATATCAGGGATATCAGGGATATCAGGGATATCAGGGATATCCAGGATATCAGGGATATCAGGGATATCAGGGATATCCAGGATATCAGGGATATCAGGGATATCCAGGATATCAGGGATATCAGGGATATCAGGGATATCAGGGATATCAGGGATATCAGGGATATCAGGAATATCAGGGATATCAGGGATATCAGGGATATCCAGGATATCAGGGATATCAGGGATATCAGGGATATCAGGGATATCAGGGATATCCAGGATATCAGGGATATCCGGGATATCAGGGATATCCGGGATATCAGGGATATCAGGGATATCAGGGATATCAGGTATTTCAGGGATATCAGGGATATCAGGGATATCAGGGATATCAGGGATATCCAGGATATCAGGAATATCAGGGATATCAGGGATATCCAGGATATCAGGGATATCAGGGATATCCAGGATATCAGGGATATCAGGGATATCAGGGATATCAGGGATATCAGGGATATCAGGGATATCAGGGATATCCAGGATATCAGGGATATCAAGGATATCAGGAATATCAAGGATATCAGGGATATCAAGGATATCAGGGATATCGAGGATATCACGGATATAACGGATATCAGGGATATCAAGGATATCAGGGATATCAAGGATATCAGGGATATCAAGGATATCAGGGATATCAAGGATATCAGGGATATCAAGGATATCACGGATATAACGGATATCAGGGATATCAAGGATATCAGGGATATCAAGGATATCAGGGATATCAAGGATATCAGGGATATCAAGGATATCAGGGATATCAAGGATATCAGGGATATCAAGGATATCAGGGATATCAAGGATATCAGGGATATCAAGGATATCAGGGATATCAAGGATATCAGGGATATCAAGGATATCAGGGATATCAAGGATATCAGGGATATCCAGGATATCAGGTATATCAGGGATATCAGGATATCAGGGATATCCAGGATATCAGGGATATCCAGGATATCAGGGATATCAGGGATATCAGGGATATCAGGGATATCAGGGATATCAGGGATATCAGGGATATCAGGGATATCAGGGATATCAGGTATTTCAGGGATATCAGGGATATCAGGGATATCAGGGATATCAGGGATATCCAGGATATCAGGGATATCAGGGATATCCAGGATATCAGGGATATCAGGGATATCAGGGATATCCAGGATATCAGGGATATCAGGGATATCAGGGATATCAGGGATATCCAGGATATCCAGGATATCAGGGATATCAGGGATATCAGGGATATCAGGGATATCAGGGATATCAGGGATATCAGGGATATCAGGGATATCAGGGATATCAACAATATCAGGGATATCAGGGATATCAGGGATATCAGGGATATCAGGGATATCAGGGATATCAGGGATATCAGGTATTTCAGGGATATCAGGGATATCAGGGATATCAGGGATATCAGGGATATCAGGGATATCCAGGATATCAGGGATATCAGGGATATCAGGGATATCAGGGATATCAGGGATATCAGGGATATCAGGGATATCAGGGATATCAGGGATATCAGGGATATCAGGGATATCAGGGATATCAGGGATATCAGGGATATCAGGGATATCAGGGATATCAGGGATATCAGGGATATCAGGGATATCAGGGATATCAGGGATATCAGGGATATCAGGGATATCAGGGATATCAGGGATATCAGGGATATCAGGGATATCAGGGATATCAGGGATATCAGGAATATCAGGGATATCAGGGATATCAGGGATATCAGGGATATCAGGGATATCCAGGATATCAGGGATATCAGGGATATCAGGGATATCAGGGATATCAGGGATATCAGGGATATCAGGGATATCAGGGATATCAGGGATATCAGGGATATCAGGGATATCAGGGATATCAGGGATATCAGGGATATCAGGGATATCCAGGATATCAGGGATATCAGGGATATCAGGGATATCAGGGATATCAGGGATATCAGGGATATCAGGGATATCAGGTATTTCAGGGATATCAGGGATATCAGGGATATCAGGGATATCAGGGATATCCAGGATATCAGGGATATCAGGGATATCCAGGATATCAGGGATATCAGGGATATCAGGGATATCAGGGATATCAGGGATATCAGGGATATCAGGGATATCAGGGATATCAGGGATATCAGGGATATCAGGGATATCAGGGATATCAGGGATATCAGGGATATCAGGGATATCAGGGATATCAGGGATATCAGGGATATCAGGGATATCAGGGATATCAGGGATATCAGGGATATCAGGGATATCAGGGATATCAGGGATATCAGGGATATCCGGGATATCAGGGATATCCAGGATATCAGGGATATCAGGGATATCAGGGATATCAGGGATATCAGGGATATCAGGGATATCAGGGATATCAGGGATATCAGGGATATCCAGGATATCAGGGATATCCAGGATATCAGGGATATCCAGGATATCAGGGATATCAGGGATATCAGGGATATCAGGGATATCAGGGATATCAGGGATATCAGGGATATCAGGGATATCAGGGATATGAGGTATTTCAGGGATATCAGGAATATCAGGGATATCAGGGATATCAGGGATATCAGGGATATCAGGGATATCAAGGATATCAGGGATATCAGGGATATCAGGGATATCAGGGATATCAGGGATATCAGGGATATCAGGGATATCAGGGATATCAGGGATATCAGGGATATCAGGGATATCAGGGATATCAGGGATATCAGGGATATCAGGGATATCAAGGATATCAGGGATATCAGGGATATCAGGGATATCAGGGATATCAGGGATATAATATCAAGGATATCAGGGATATCAGGGATATCAGGGATATCAGGGATATCAGGGATATAATATCAATGATATTAAGGATATCCAAGGATATCTTATGATCGTCATCGTCACCGTCACCGTCACCGTCACCGTCACCGTCACCGTCACCGTCACCGTCACCGTCACCGTCACCGTCACCGTCACCGCCACCGCCACCGCCACCGCCACCGCCACCGCCACCGCCACCGCCACCGCCACCGCCACCGCCACCGTCACCGTCACCGTCACCGTCACCGTCACCGTCACCGTCACCGTCACCGTCACCGTCACCGTCGGCGTCACCGTCACCGTCACCGTCACCGAAACCACCACCGCGACCATTATCATCATCATCATCATCATCATCATCATCACCATTATCATCATCATCATCATCACTATCATCATTACCATCATAACCATCAAGGGATATCATCATAACCATCAAGGGATATCATAACCATCAAGGATATCAAGGATATCAAGAATATCAAGGATATCAAGAATATCAAGGATATCAAGGATATCAAGAATATCAAGGATATCAAGAATATCAAGGATATCAAGGATATCAAGGATATAAAGGATATCCAGGATATCAAGGATATCAAGGATATCAAGAATATCAAGGATATCAAGGATATCAAGAATATCAAGGATATCAAGAATATCAAGGATATCAAGGATATCAAGGATATAAAGGATATCCAGGATATCAAGGATATCAGGGATATCAGGGATATCAGGGATATCAGGGATATCAGGGATATCAGGGATATCAGGGATATCAGGGATATCAGGGATATCAGGGATATCAGGGATATCAGGGATATCAGGGATATCAGGGATATCAGGGATATCAGGGATATCAGGGATATCAGGGATACCAGGGATATCAGGGATATCAGGGATATCAGGGATATCAGGGATATCAGGGATATCAGGGATATCAGGGATATCAGGGATATCAGGGATATCAGGGATATCAGGGATATCAGGGATATCAGGGATATCAGGGATATCAGGGATATCAGGAATATCAGGGATATCAGGGATATCAGGGATATCAGGGATATCAGGGATATCAGATATATCAGGGATATCAGGGATATCAAGGATATCAGGGATATCAGGAATATCAGGGATATCAGGGATATCAGGGATATCAGGGATATCAGGGATATCAGGGATATCAAGGATATCAGGGATATCAGGGATATCAGGGATATCAGGGATATCAGGGATATCAGGGATATCAGGGATATCAGGGATATCAGGGATATCAGGGATATCAGGGATATCAGGGATATCAGGGATATCCAGGATATCAGGGATATCAGGGATATCAGGGATATCAGGGATATCAGGGAAATCAGGGATATCAGGGATATCAGGGATATCAGGGATATCAGGGATATCAGGGATATCAGGGATATCAGGGATATCAGGGATATCAGGGATATCCAGGATATCAGGGATATCAGGGATATCAGGGATATCATTGATATCAGGGATATTAGGGATATCAGGGATATCAGGGATATCAGGGATATCAGGGATATCAGGGATATCAGGGATATCAGGGATATCAGGGATATCAGGGATATCAGGGATATCAGGGATATCAGGGATATCAGGGATATCAGGGATATCAGGGATATCAGGGATATCAGGGATATCAGGGATATCAGGGATATCCAGGATATCAGGGATATCAGGGATATCAGGGATATCAGGGATATCAGGGATATCAGGAATATCAGGGATATCAGGGATATCAGGGATATCCAGGATATCAGGGATATCAGGGATATCAGGGATATCAGGGATATCAGGGATATCAGGGATATCAGGGATATCCAGGATATCAGGGATATCAGGGATATCAGGGATATCAGGGATATCAGCGATATCAGGGATATCAGCGATATCAGGGATATCCAGGATATCAGGGATATCAGGGATATCAGGGATATCAGGGATATCAGGGATATCAGGGATATCAGGGATATCAGGGATATCAGGGATATCCAGGATATCAGGGATATCAGGGATATCAGGGATATCAGGGATATCAGGGATATCAGGGATATCAGGGATATCAGGGATATCAGGGATATCAGGGATATCAGGGATATCAGGGATATCAGGGATATCAGGGATATCAGGGATATCAGGGATATCAGGGATATCAGGGATATCAGGGATATCAGGGATATCAGGGATATCAGGGATATCAGGGATATGGGGAATATCAGGGATATCAGGGATATCAGGGATATCAGGGATATCAGGGATATCAGGGATATCAGGGATATCAGGGATATCAGGGATATCAGGGATATCAGGGATATCAGGGATATCCAGGATATCAGGGATATCAGGGATATCAGGGATATCAGGGATATCAGGGATATCAGGGATATCAAGGATATCAGGGATATCAGGGATATCAGGGATATCAGGGATATCAGGGATATCAGGGATATCAGGGATATCAGGGATATCAGGGATATCAGGGATATCAGGGATATCAGGGATATCAGGGATATCAGGGATATCAGGGATATCAGGGATATCAGGGATATCAGGGATATCAGGGATATCAGGGATATCAGGGATATCAGGGATATCAGGGATATCAGGGATATCAGGGATATCAAGGATATCAGGGATATCAAGGATATCAGGGATATCAGGGATATCAGGGATATCAGGGATATCAGGGATATCATGGATATCAGGGATATCAGGGATATCAGGGATATCAGGGATATCAGGGATATCAGCGATATCAGGGATATCAGGGATATCAGGGATATCAGGGATATCAGGGATATCAGGGATATCAGGGATATCAGCGATATCAGGGATATCAGGGATATCAGGGATATCAGGGATATCAGGGATATCAGGGATATCAGGGATATCAGGGATATCAGGGATATCAGGAATATCAGGGATATCAGGGATATCAGGGATATCCAGGATATCAGGGATATCAGGGATATCAGGGATATCAGGGATATCCAGGATATCAGGGATATCCGGGATATCAGGGATATCAGGGATATCAGGGATATCAGGTATTTCAGGGATATCAGGGATATCAGGGATATCAGGGATATCAGGGATATCCAGGATATCAGGGATATCAGGGATATCAGGGATATCCAGGATATCAGGGATATCAGGGATATCCAGGATATCAGGGATATCAGGGATATCAGGGATATCAGGGATATCAGGGATATCAGGGATATCAGGGATATCAGGGATATCAGGGATATCAGGGATATCAGGGATATCAGGGATATCAGGTATTTCAGGGATATCAGGGATATCAGGGATATCAGGGATATCAGGGATATCCAGGATATCAGGGATATCAGGGATATCAGGGATATCCAGGATATCAGGGATATCAGGGATATCCAGGATATCAGGGATATCAGGGATATCAGGGATATCAGGGATATCAGGGATATCAGGGATATCAGGAATATCAGGGATATCAGGGATATCAGGGATATCCAGGATATCAGGGATATCAGGGATATCAGGGATATCAGGGATATCAGGGATATCCAGGATATCAGGGATATCCGGGATATCAGGGATATCCGGGATATCAGGGATATCAGGGATATCAGGGATATCAGGTATTTCAGGGATATCAGGGATATCAGGGATATCAGGGATATCAGGGATATCCAGGATATCAGGAATATCAGGGATATCAGGGATATCCAGGATATCAGGGATATCAGGGATATCCAGGATATCAGGGATATCAGGGATATCAGGGATATCAGGGATATCAGGGATATCAGGGATATCAGGGATATCCAGGATATCAGGGATATCAAGGATATCAGGAATATCAAGGATATCAGGGATATCAAGGATATCAGGGATATCGAGGATATCACGGATATAACGGATATCAGGGATATCAAGGATATCAGGGATATCAAGGATATCAGGGATATCAAGGATATCAGGGATATCAAGGATATCAGGGATATCAAGGATATCACGGATATAACGGATATCAGGGATATCAAGGATATCAGGGATATCAAGGATATCAGGGATATCAAGGATATCAGGGATATCAAGGATATCAGGGATATCAAGGATATCAGGGATATCCAGGATATCAGGGATATCAGGGATATCAGGGATATCAGGGATATCAGGGATATCAGGAATATCAGGGATATCAGGGATATCAGGGATATCCAGGATATCAGGGATATCAGGGATATCAGGGATATCAGGGATATCAGGGATATCAGGGATATCAGGGATATCCAGGATATCAGGGATATCAGGGATATCAGGGATATCAGGGATATCAGCGATATCAGGGATATCAGCGATATCAGGGATATCCAGGATATCAGGGATATCAGGGATATCAGGGATATCAGGGATATCAGGGATATCAGGGATATCAGGGATATCAGGGATATCAGGGATATCCAGGATATCAGGGATATCAGGGATATCAGGGATATCAGGGATATCAGGGATATCAGGGATATCAGGGATATCAGGGATATCAGGGATATCAGGGATATCAGGGATATCAGGGATATCAGGGATATCAGGGATATCAGGGATATCAGGGATATCAGGGATATCAGGGATATCAGGGATATCAGGGATATCAGGGATATCAGGGATATCAGGGATATGGGGAATATCAGGGATATCAGGGATATCAGGGATATCAGGGATATCAGGGATATCAGGGATATCAGGGATATCAGGGATATCAGGGATATCAGGGATATCAGGGATATCAGGGATATCCAGGATATCAGGGATATCAGGGATATCAGGGATATCAGGGATATCAGGGATATCAGGGATATCAAGGATATCAGGGATATCAGGGATATCAGGGATATCAGGGATATCAGGGATATCAGGGATATCAGGGATATCAGGGATATCAGGGATATCAGGGATATCAGGGATATCAGGGATATCAGGGATATCAGGGATATCAGGGATATCAGGGATATCAGGGATATCAGGGATATCAGGGATATCAGGGATATCAGGGATATCAGGGATATCAGGGATATCAAGGATATCAGGGATATCAAGGATATCAGGGATATCAGGGATATCAGGGATATCAGGGATATCAGGGATATCATGGATATCAGGGATATCAGGGATATCAGGGATATCAGGGATATCAGGGATATCAGCGATATCAGGGATATCAGGGATATCAGGGATATCAGGAATATCAGGGATATCAGGGATATTAGGGATATCAGGGATATCAGGGATATCAGGGATATCAGGGATATCAGGGATATCAGGGATATCAGGGATATCAGGGATATCAGGGATATCAGGGATATCAGGAATATCAGGGATATCAGGGATATCAGGGATATCCAGGATATCAGGGATATCAGGGATATCAGGGATATCAAGGATATCAGGGATATCCAGGATATCAGGGATATCAGGGATATCACGGATATCAGGGATATCAGGGATATCAGGGATATCAGGGATATCAAGGATATCAGGGATATCAGGGATATCAGGGATATCAGGGATATCAGGGATATCAGGGATATCAGGGATATCAGGGATATCAAGGATATCAGGGATATCAAGGATATCAGGGATATCAAGGATATCAGGGATATCAGGGATATCAGGGATATCAGGGATATCAGGGATATCAGGGATATCAGGGATATCAGGGATATAAGGGATATCAGGGATATCAGGGATATCCAGGATATCAGGGATATCAGGGATATCAGGGATATCAGGGATATCAGGGATATCAGGGATATCAGGGATATCAGGGATATCAGGGATATCAGGGATATCAGGGATATCAGGGATATCAGGGATATCCAGGATATCAGGGATATCAGGGATATCAGGGATATCCAGGATATCAGGGATATCAGGGATATCAGGGATATCAACGATATCAGGGATATCAGGGATATCAGGGATATCAGGGATATCAGGGATATCAGGGATATCAGGGATATCCAGGATATCAGGGATATCAGGGATATCAGGGATATCAGGGATATCAGGGATATCAGGGATATCAGGGATATCAGGTATTTCAGGGATATCAGGGATATCAGGGATATCAGGGATATCAGGGATATCCAGGATATCAGGGATATCAGGGATATCCAGGATATCAGGGATATCAGGGATATCAGGGATATCAGGGATATCAGGGATATCAGGGATATCAGGGATATCAGGGATATCAGGGATATCAGGGATATCAGGGATATCAGGGATATCAGGGATATCAGGGATATCAGGGATATCAGGGATATCAGGGATATCAGGGATATCAGGGATATCAGGGATATCAGGGATATCAGGGATATCAGGGATATCAGGGATATCAGGGATATCAGGGATATCAGGGATATCAGGGATATCAGGGATATCAGGGATATCAGGGATATCAGGGATATCAGGGATATCAGGGATATCAGGGATATCAGGGATATCAGGGATATCAGGGATATCAGGGATATCAGGGATATCAGGGATATCCAGGATATCAGGGATATCAGGGATGTCAGGGATATCAGGGATATCAGGGATATCAGGGATATCAGGGATATCAGGGATATCAGGGATATCAGGGATATCAGGGATATCAGGGATATCAGGGATATCAGGGATATCAGGGATATCAGGGATATCAGGGATATCAGGGATATCAGGGATATCAGGGATATCAGGGATATCAGGGATATCAGGGATATCAGGGATATCAGGGATATCAGGGATATCAGGGATATCAAGGATATCAGGGATATCAGGGATATCAGGGATATCAGGGATATCAGGGATATCAGGGATATCAGGGATATCAGGGATATCAGGGATATCAGGGATATCAGGGATATCAGGGATATCAGGGATATCAGGGATATCAGGGATATCAGGGATATCAGGGATATCCAGGATATCAGGGATATCAGGGATATCAGGGATATCAGGGATATCAGGGATATCAGGGATATCAGGGATATCAGGGATATCAGGGATATCAGGGATATCAGGGATATCAGGGATATCAGGGATATCAGGGATATCAGGGATATCAGGGATATCAGGGATATCAGGGATATCAGGGATATCAGGGATATCAACGATATCAAGGATATCAAGGATATCAAGGATATCAACGATATCAAGGATATCACGGATATCAAGGATATCAAGGATATCAAGGATATCAAGGATATCAAGGATATCAAGGATATCAAGGATATCAAGGATATCGGAACGAACGACTGCCAAAACTAAAACCCTACCGTTTCCAATTGACGAACGACTGCCAAAACTGAAACCCTGCCGTTTTTAATTAACGAACGACTGCCAAAACTAAAACTCTGCCGTTTTTAATTAACGAGCGATTGCCAAAACTAGAACCCTACCGTTTTTAATTGACGAACGACTGACAAAACTAAAACCCTGCCGTTTCTAAGAATCGAACGACTGCCAAAACGAGAGCCGAGCCTTTATTCATGAACGAACGGTTGCCGAAACTAAAACCCTGCCGTTTTTAATTAACGAACAACTGCAAAAACTAAAACACTGCCGTTTTTAATTAACGAACGACTGCCAAAACTAAAACCCTGCCGTTTTCAATTATTGAACGACTGCAAAACCGAGACCCGCGCCTTTATTCGTAAACGAACGACTGCCAAAACTGAAACCCTACCGTTTTTTATTGACGAACGACTGCCAAAACGAGAACCGAGCCTTTATTCATGAACGAACGACTGCCAAAACTCAAACCCTGCCGTTTTTATTCACGATCAAGGATATCGAGGATATCGAGGATATCGAGGATATCGAGGATATCGAGGATATCGAGGATAACGAGGATATCGAGGATATCGAGGATATCGAGAATATCGAGGATATCAAGGATATCGAGGATATCGAGGATATCGAGGATATCGATCATATCGAGGATACCGAGGATATCGAGGATACCGAGGATATCGAGGATACCGAGGATACCGAGGATACCGAGGATATCGAGGATATCGAGGATATCGAGGATATCGAGGATATCGAGGATATCGAGGATATCGAGGATATCGAGGATATCGAGGATATCGAGGATATCGAGGATATCGAGGATATCGAGGATATCGAGGATATCGAGGATATCGAGGATATCAAGGATATCAATGATGCAGATGCAGAATCCAGATGCAGATGCAGAATCCAGATGCAGATGCAGAATCCAGATGCAGATGCAGAATGCAGATGCAGATACAGAATGCAGATGCAGATGCAGAATTCAGATGCAGATGCAGAATGCAGATGCAGAATGCAGATGCAGATGCAGAATGCAGATGCAGATGCAAAATGCAGATGCAGATGCAGAATGCAGATGCAGATGCAGAATGCAGATGCAGATGCAGAATGCAGATGCAGATGCAGAATGCAGATGCAGATGCAGAATGCAGATGCAGATGCAGAATGCAGATGCAGATGCAGAATGCAGATGCAGATGCAGAATGCAGATGCAGATGCAGAATGCAGATGCAGATGCAGAATGCAGATGCAGATGCAGAATGCAGATGCAGATGCAGAATGCAGATGCAGATGCAGAATGCAGATGCAGATGCAGAATGCAGATGCAGAATGCAGATGCAGATGCAGAATGCAGATGCAGATGCAGAATGCAGATGCAGATGCAGAATGCAGATGCAGATGCAGAATGCAGATGCAGATGCAGAATGCAGATGCAGATGCAGAATGCAGATGCAGATGCAGAATGCAGATGCAGATACAGATGCAGAATGCAGAATGCAGAATGCAGAATGCAGAATGCAGAATGCAGAATGCAGAATGCAGAATGCAGAATGCAGAATGCAGAATGCAGAATGCAGAATGCAGAATGCAGAATGCAGAACGCAGAATGCAGAATGCAGAATGCAGAATGCAGAATACAGAATGCAGAATGCAGAATCCAGATGCAGATGCAGAATGCAGAATGCAGAATGCAGAATCAAGATGCAGATTGCAGAATGCAGAATGCAGAATCCAGATGCAGATTGCAGAATCCAGATGCAGATTGCAGAATGCAGAATGCAGAATGCAGAATGCAGAATGCAGAATCCAGATGCAGATTGCAGAATGCAGAATGCAGAATCCAGATGCAGATTGCAGAATGCAGAATCCAGAATCCAGATGCAGATGCAGAATGCAGAATCCAGATGCAGATGCAGATGCACTGTTTATAACTGTGATACGGTTTGATATTAATTATACCAACTAGTTACTATCATAACCATCGATAATATCATAACTAATATTATTATCATTATTATCCTAATTACTGTCATTACTATCATAACTATCATTCATATCATCACTATCATCTATATCATTATTACGGATATCAAGGATATCCAGGATATCAAAGATATCGAAGATATCGAGGATATCAAGGATTTCAAGGATATCAGGGATATCAGGAATATCAGGGATATCGAGGATATCAGGGATATCGAGGATATCAGGGATATCGAGGATATCAAGGATATCGAGGATATCAGGGATATCGAGGATATCAGGGATATCGAGGATATCAGGGATATCGAGGATATCAGGGATATCAGGGATATCAGGGATATAAGGGATATCAAGGATATCAGGGATATCAAGGATATCAGGGATATCAGGGATATCAAGGATATCAGGGATATCAAGGATATCAGGGATATCAGGAATATCAGGGATATCAAGGATATCAGGGATATCAAGGATATCAGGGATATCGAGGATATCAGGGATATCAAGGATATCAGGGATATCGAGGATATCAGGGATATCAAGGATATCAGGGATATCAGGGATATCAGGAATATCAGGGATATCAAGGATATCAGGGATATCAAGGATATCAGGGATATCAGGAATATCAGGGATATCAGGGATATCAGGGATATCAGGGATATCAGGGATATCAAGGATATCAGGGATATCGAGGATATCAGGGATATCAGGGATATCGAGGATATCAGGGATATCAGGGATATCAGGGATATCAAGGATGTCAGGGATATCAGGGATATCAGGGATATCAGGGATATCAGAGATATAATATCAATGATATTAAGGATATCCAAGGATATCTTATGATCGTCATCGTCACCGTCACCGTAACCGTCACCGTCACCGTCACCGTCACCGTCACCGTCACCGTCACCGTCACCGTCACCGTCACCGAAACCGCCACCGCGACCATTATCATCATCATCATCATCATCATCATCACCATTACCATCATCATCATTATCACTATCATCATCACCATCATAACCATCAAAAGATATCATCATAACCATCAAGGGATATCATAAGCATCAAGGATATTAAGGATATCAAGAATATCAAGGATATCAAGAATATCAAGGATATCAAGGATATCCAGGATATCAAGGATATCGAAGATATCGAGGATATCAAGGATTTCAAGGATATCAGGGATATCAGGAATATCAGGGATATCAAGGATATCAGGGATATCAAGGATATCAGGGATATCAAGGATATCAGGGATATCAAGGATATCAGGGATATCAGGGATATCAGGGATATCGGGGATATCGGGGATATCAGGGATATCAGGGATATCAGGGATATCAGGGATATCAGGGATATCAGGGATATCAGGGATATCAGGGATATCAGGGATATCAGGGATATCAGGGATATCAGGGATATCAGGAATATCAGGGATATCAGGGATATCAGGGATATCAGGGATATCAGGGATATCAGGGATATCAGGGATATCAGGGATATCAGGGATATCAGGGATATCAGGGATATCAGGGATATCAGGGATATCCAGGATATCAGGGATATCCAGGATATCAGGAATATCAGGGATATCAGGGATATCAGGGATATCAGGGATATCAGGGATATCAGGGATATCAGGGATATCAGGGATATCAGGGATATCAGGGATATCAGGGATATCAGGGATATCAGGGATATCAGGGATATCAGGGATATCAGGGATATCAGGGATATCAGGGATATCAGGGATATCAGGGATATCAGGGATATCAGGGATATCAGGGATATCAGGGATATCCAGGATATCAGGGATATCCAGGATATCAGGGATATCAGGAATATCAGGGATATCAGGGATATCAGGGATATCAGGGATATCAGGGATATCAGGGATATCAGGGATATCAGGGATATCCAGGATATCAGGGATATCAGGGATATCAGGGATATCAGGGATATCAGGGATATCAGGGATATCAGGGATATCAGGGATATCAGGGATATCAGGGATATCAGGGATATCAGGGATATCAGGGATATCCAGGATATCAGGGATATCAGGGATATCAGGGATATCAGGGATATCAGGGATATCAGGGATATCAGGGATATCAGGGATATCAGGGATATCAGGGATATCAGGGATATCAGGGATATCAGCGATATCAGGGATATCCAGGATATCAGGGATATCAGGGATATCAGGGATATCAGGGATATCAGGGATATCAGGGATATCAGGGATATCAGGGATATCAGGGATATCGGGGATATCCAGGATATCAGGGATATCAGGGATATCAGGGATATCAGGGATATCAGGGATATCAGGGATATCCAGGATATCAGGGATATCAGGGATATCAGGGATATCAGGGATATCAGGGATATCAGGGATATCAGGGATATCAGGGATATCAGGGATATCAGGGATATCAGGGATATCAGGGATATCAGGGATATCAGGGATATCAGGGATATCAGGGATATCAGGGATATCAGGGATATCAGGGATATCAGGGATATCAGGGATATCAGGGATATCAGGGATATCAGGGATATCAGGGATATCAGGGATATCCAGGATATCAGGGATATCAGGGATATCAGGGATATCAGGGATATCAGGGATATCAGGGATATCAGGGATATCAGGGATATCAGGGATATCAGGAATATCAGGGATATCAGGGATATCAGGGATATCCAGGATATCAGGGATATCAGGGATATCAGGGATATCAGGGATATCCAGGATATCAGGGATATCCGGGATATCAGGGATATCAGGGATATCAGGGATATCAGGTATTTCAGGGATATCAGGGATATCAGGGATATCAGGGATATCAGGGATATCCAGGATATCAGGGATATCAGGGATATCAGGGATATCCAGGATATCAGGGATATCAGGGATATCCAGGATATCAGGGATATCAGGGATATCAGGGATATCAGGGATATCAGGGATATCAGGGATATCAGGGATATCAGGGATATCAGGGATATCAGGGATATCAGGTATTTCAGGGATATCAGGGATATCAGGGATATCAGGGATATCAGGGATATCCAGGATATCAGGGATATCAGGGATATCAGGGATATCCAGGATATCAGGGATATCAGGGATATCCAGGATATCAGGGATATCAGGGATATCAGGGATATCAGGGATATCAGGGATATCAGGGATATCAGGAATATCAGGGATATCAGGGATATCAGGGATATCCAGGATATCAGGGATATCAGGGATATCAGGGATATCAGGGATATCAGGGATATCCAGGATATCAGGGATATCCGGGATATCAGGGATATCCGGGATATCAGGGATATCAGGGATATCAGGGATATCAGGTATTTCAGGGATATCAGGGATATCAGGGATATCAGGGATATCAGGGATATCCAGGATATCAGGAATATCAGGGATATCAGGGATATCCAGGATATCAGGGATATCAGGGATATCCAGGATATCAGGGATATCAGGGATATCAGGGATATCAGGGATATCAGGGATATCAGGGATATCAGGGATATCCAGGATATCAGGGATATCAAGGATATCAGGAATATCAAGGATATCAGGGATATCAAGGATATCAGGGATATCGAGGATATCACGGATATAACGGATATCAGGGATATCAAGGATATCAGGGATATCAAGGATATCAGGGATATCAAGGATATCAGGGATATCAAGGATATCAGGGATATCAAGGATATCACGGATATAACGGATATCAGGGATATCAAGGATATCAGGGATATCAAGGATATCAGGGATATCAAGGATATCAGGGATATCAAGGATATCAGGGATATCAAGGATATCAGGGATATCAAGGATATCAGGGATATCAAGGATATCAGGGATATCAAGGATATCAGGGATATCAAGGATATCAGGGATATCAAGGATATCAGGGATATCAAGGATATCAGGGATATCAAGGATATCAGGGATATCCAGGATATCAGGTATATCAGGGATATCAGGATATCAGGGATATCCAGGATATCAGGGATATCCAGGATATCAGGGATATCAGGGATATCAGGGATATCAGGGATATCAGGGATATCAGGGATATCAGGGATATCAGGGATATCAGGGATATCAGGTATTTCAGGGATATCAGGGATATCAGGGATATCAGGGATATCAGGGATATCCAGGATATCAGGGATATCAGGGATATCCAGGATATCAGGGATATCAGGGATATCAGGGATATCCAGGATATCAGGGATATCAGGGATATCAGGGATATCAGGGATATCCAGGATATCCAGGATATCAGGGATATCAGGGATATCAGGGATATCAGGGATATCAGGGATATCAGGGATATCAGGGATATCAGGGATATCAGGGATATCAAGGATATCAGGGATATCAACGATATCAGGGATATCAGGGATATCAGGGATATCAGGGATATCAGGGATATCAGGGATATCAGGGATATCAGGTATTTCAGGGATATCAGGGATATCAGGGATATCAGGGATATCAGGGATATCAGGGATATCCAGGATATCAGGGATATCAGGGATATCAGGGATATCAGGGATATCAGGGATATCAGGGATATCAGGGATATCAGGGATATCAGGGATATCAGGGATATCAGGGATATCAGGGATATCAGGGATATCAGGGATATCAGGGATATCAGGGATATCAGGGATATCAGGGATATCAGGGATATCAGGGATATCAGGGATATCAGGGATATCAGGGATATCAGGGATATCAGGGATATCAGGGATATCAGGGATATCAGGAATATCAGGGATATCAGGGATATCAGGGATATCAGGGATATCCAGGATATCAGGGATATCAGGGATATCAGGGATATCAGGGATATCAGGGATATCAGGGATATCAGGGATATCAGGGATATCAGGGATATCAGGGATATCAGGGATATCAGGGATATCAGGGATATCAGGGATATCAGGGATATCCAGGATATCAGGGATATCAGGGATATCAGGGATATCAGGGATATCAGGGATATCAGGGATATCAGGGATATCAGGTATTTCAGGGATATCAGGGATATCAGGGATATCAGGGATATCAGGGATATCCAGGATATCAGGGATATCAGGGATATCCAGGATATCAGGGATATCAGGGATATCAGGGATATCAGGGATATCAGGGATATCAGGGATATCAGGGATATCAGGGATATCAGGGATATCAGGGATATCAGGGATATCAGGGATATCAGGGATATCAGGGATATCAGGGATATCAGGGATATCAGGGATATCAGGGATATCAGGGATATCAGGGATATCAGGGATATCAGGGATATCAGGGATATCAGGGATATCAGGGATATCAGGGATATCAGGGATATCAGGGATATCCGGGATATCAGGGATATCCAGGATATCAGGGATATCAGGGATATCAGGGATATCAGGGATATCAGGGATATCAGGGATATCAGGGATATCAGGGATATCCAGGATATCAGGGATATCCAGGATATCAGGGATATCCAGGATATCAGGGATATCAGGGATATCAGGGATATCAGGGATATCAGGGATATCAGGGATATCAGGGATATCAGGGATATCAGGGATATCAGGGATATCAGGGATATCAGGGATATCAGGGATATCAGGGATATGAGGTATTTCAGGGATATCAGGAATATCAGGGATATCAGGGATATCAGGGATATCAGGGATATCAGGGATATCAAGGATATCAGGGATATCAGGGATATCAGGGATATCAGGGATATCAGGGATATCAGGGATATCAGGGATATCAGGGATATCAGGGATATCAGGGATATCAGGGATATCAGGGATATCAGGGATATCAGGGATATCAGGGATATCAGGGATATCAAGGATATCAGGGATATCAGGGATATCAGGGATATCAGGGATATCAGGGATATAATATCAAGGATATCAGGGATATCAGGGATATCAGGGATATCAGGGATATCAGGGATATAATATCAATGATATTAAGGATATCCAAGGATATCTTATGATCGTCATCGTCACCGTCACCGTCACCGTCACCGTCACCGTCACCGTCACCGTCACCGTCACCGTCACCGTCACCGTCACCGTCACCGTCACCGCCACCGCCACCGCCACCGCCACCGCCACCGCCACCGCCACCGCCACCGCCACCGCCACCGCCACCGTCACCGTCACCGTCACCGTCACCGTCACCGTCACCGTCACCGTCACCGTCACCGTCGGCGTCACCGTCACCGTCACCGTCACCGAAACCACCACCGCGACCATTATCATCATCATCATCATCATCATCATCATCACCATTATCATCATCATCATCATCACTATCATCATTACCATCATAACCATCAAGGGATATCATCATAACCATCAAGGGATATCATAACCATCAAGGATATCAAGGATATCAAGAATATCAAGGATATCAAGAATATCAAGGATATCAAGGATATCAAGAATATCAAGGATATCAAGAATATCAAGGATATCAAGGATATCAAGGATATAAAGGATATCCAGGATATCAAGGATATCAAGGATATCAAGAATATCAAGGATATCAAGGATATCAAGAATATCAAGGATATCAAGAATATCAAGGATATCAAGGATATCAAGGATATAAAGGATATCCAGGATATCAAGGATATCAGGGATATCAGGGATATCAGGGATATCAGGGATATCAGGGATATCAGGGATATCAGGGATATCAGGGATATCAGGGATATCAGGGATATCAGGGATATCAGGGATATCAGGGATATCAGGGATATCAGGGATATCAGGGATACCAGGGATATCAGGGATATCAGGGATATCAGGGATATCAGGGATATCAGGGATATCAGGGATATCAGGGATATCAGGGATATCAGGGATATCAGGGATATCAGGGATATCAGGGATATCAGGGATATCAGGGATATCAGGGATATCAGGAATATCAGGGATATCAGGGATATCAGGGATATCAGGGATATCAGGGATATCAGATATATCAGGGATATCAGGGATATCAAGGATATCAGGGATATCAGGAATATCAGGGATATCAGGGATATCAGGGATATCAGGGATATCAGGGATATCAGGGATATCAAGGATATCAGGGATATCAGGGATATCAGGGATATCAGGGATATCAGGGATATCAGGGATATCAGGGATATCAGGGATATCAGGGATATCAGGGATATCAGGGATATCCAGGATATCAGGGATATCAGGGATATCAGGGATATCAGGGATATCAGGGAAATCAGGGATATCAGGGATATCAGGGATATCAGGGATATCAGGGATATCAGGGATATCAGGGATATCAGGGATATCAGGGATATCAGGGATATCCAGGATATCAGGGATATCAGGGATATCAGGGATATCATTGATATCAGGGATATTAGGGATATCAGGGATATCAGGGATATCAGGGATATCAGGGATATCAGGGATATCAGGGATATCAGGGATATCAGGGATATCAGGGATATCAGGGATATCAGGGATATCAGGGATATCAGGGATATCAGGGATATCAGGGATATCAGGGATATCAGGGATATCAGGGATATCAGGGATATCCAGGATATCAGGGATATCAGGGATATCAGGGATATCAGGGATATCAGGGATATCAGGAATATCAGGGATATCAGGGATATCAGGGATATCCAGGATATCAGGGATATCAGGGATATCAGGGATATCAGGGATATCAGGGATATCAGGGATATCAGGGATATCCAGGATATCAGGGATATCAGGGATATCAGGGATATCAGGGATATCAGCGATATCAGGGATATCAGCGATATCAGGGATATCCAGGATATCAGGGATATCAGGGATATCAGGGATATCAGGGATATCAGGGATATCAGGGATATCAGGGATATCAGGGATATCAGGGATATCAGGGATATCCAGGATATCAGGGATATCCAGGATATCAGGGATATCAGGGATATCAGGGATATCAGGGATATCAGGGATATCAGGGATATCAGGGATATCAGGGATATCAGGGATATCAGGGATATCAGGGATATCAGGGATATCAGGGATATCAGGGATATCAGGGATATCAGGGATATCAGGGATATCAGGGATATCAGGGATATCAGGGATATCAGGGATATCAGGGATATGGGGGATATCAGGGATATGGGGAATATCAGGGATATCAGGGATATCAGGGATATCAGGGATATCAGGGATATCAGGGATATCAGGGATATCAGGGATATCAGGGATATCAGGGATATCAGGGATATCAGGGATATCCAGGATATCAGGGATATCAGGGATATCAGGGATATCAGGGATATCAGGGATATCAGGGATATCAAGGATATCAGGGATATCAGGGATATCAGGGATATCAGGGATATCAGGGATATCAGGGATATCAGGGATATCAGGGATATCAGGGATATCAGGGATATCAGGGATATCAGGGATATCAGGGATATCAGGGATATCAGGGATATCAGGGATATCAGGGATATCAGGGATATCAGGGATATCAGGGATATCAGGGATATCAGGGATATCAGGGATATCAGGGATATCAAGGATATCAGGGATATCAAGGATATCAGGGATATCAGGGATATCAGGGATATCAGGGATATCAGGGATATCATGGATATCAGGGATATCAGGGATATCAGGGATATCAGGGATATCAGGGATATCAGCGATATCAGGGATATCAGGGATATCAGGGATATCAGGGATATCAGGGATATCAGGGATATCAGGGATATCAGGGATATCAGGGATATCAGGGATATCAGGGATATCAGGGATATCAGGGATATCAGGGATATCAGGGATATCAGGGATATCAGGGATATCAGGAATATCAGGGATATCAGGGATATCAGGGATATCCAGGATATCAGGGATATCAGGGATATCAGGGATATCAAGGATATCAGGGATATCAGGGATATCACGGATATCAGGGATATCAGGGATATCAGGGATATCAGGGATATCAAGGATATCAGGGATATCAGGGATATCAGGGATATCAGGGATATCAGGGATATCAGGGATATCAGGGATATCAGGGATATCAAGGATATCAGGGATATCAAGGATATCAGGGATATCAAGGATATCAGGGATATCAGGGATATCAGGGATATCAGGGATATCAGGGATATCAGGGATATCAGGGATATCAGGGATATAAGGGATATCAGGGATATCAGGGATATCCAGGATATCAGGGATATCAGGGATATCAGGGATATCAGGGATATCAGGGATATCAGGGATATCAGGGATATCAGGGATATCAGGGATATCAGGGATATCAGGGATATCAGGGATATCAGGGATATCCAGGATATCAGGGATATCAGGGATATCAGGGATATCAGGGATATCAGGGATATCAACGATATCAGGGATATCAGGGATATCAGGGATATCAGGGATATCAGGGATATCAGGGATATCAGGGATATCAGGGATATCAGGGATATCCAGGATATCAGGGATATCAGGGATATCAGGGATATCAGGGATATCAGGGATATCAGGGATATCAGGGATATCAGGGATATCCAGGATATCAGGGATATCAGGGATATCCAGGATATCAGGGATATCAGGGATATCAGGGATATCAGGGATATCAGGGATATCAGGGATATCAGGGATATCAGGGATATCAGGGATATCAGGGATATCAGGGATATCAGGGATATCAGGGATATCAGGGATATCAGGGATATCAGGGATATCAGGGATATCAGGGATATCAGGGATATCAGGGATATCAGGGATATCAGGGATATCAGGGATATCAGGGATATCAGGGATATCAGGGATATCAGGGATATCAGGGATATCAGGGATATCAGGGATATCAGGGATATCAGGGATATCAGGGATATCAGGGATATCAGGGATATCAGGGATATCAGGGATATCAGGGATATCAGGGATATCAGGGATATCAGGGATATCAGGAATATCAGGGATATCCAGGATATCAGGGATATCAGGGATGTCAGGGATATCAGGGATATCAGGGATATCAGGGATATCAGGGATATCAGGGATATCAGGGATATCAGGGATATCAGGGATATCAGGGATATCAGGGATATCAGGGATATCAGGGATATCAGGGATATCAGGGATATCAGGGATATCAGGGATATCAGGGATATCAGGGATATCAGGGATATCAGGGATATCAGGGATATCAGGGATATCAGGGATATCAAGGATATCAGGGATATCAGGGATATCAGGGATATCAGGGATATCAGGGATATCAGGGATATCAGGGATATCAGGGATATCAGGGATATCAGGGATATCAGGGATATCAGGGATATCAGGGATATCAGGGATATCAGGGATATCAGGGATATCAGGGATATCAGGGATATCAGGGATATCCAGGATATCAGGGATATCAGGGATATCAGGGATATCAGGGATATCAGGGATATCCAGGATATCCAGGATATCAGGGATATCAGGGATATCAGGGATATCCAGGATATCAGGGATATCCAGGATATCAGGGATATCAGGGATATCAGGGATATCAGGGATATCAGGGATATCAGGGATATCAGGGATATCAGGGATATCCAGGATATCAGGGATATCAGGGATATCAGGGATATCAGGGATATCAGGGATATCAGGGATATCAGGGATATCAGGGATATCAGGGATATCAGGGATATCAGGGATATCAGGGATATCCAGGATATCAGGGATATCAGGGATATCAGGGATATCAGGGATATCAGGGATATCAGGGATATCAGGGATATCAGGGATATCCAGGATATCAGGGATATCAGGGATATCAGGGATATCCAGGATATCCAGGATATCAGGGATATCAGGGATATCAGGGATATCAGGGATATCAGTGATATCAGGGATATCAGGGATATCAGGGATATCCAGGATATCAGGGATATCAGGGATATCAGGGATATCAGGGATATCAGGGATATCAGGGATATCAGGGATATCAGGGATATCAGGGATATCAGGGATATCAGGGATATCAGGGATATCAGGGATATCAGGGATATCCAATATATCAGGGATATCAGGGATATCAGGGATATCAGGGATATCAGGGATATCAGGGATATCAGGGATATCAGGGATATCAGGGATATCAGGGATATCAGGGATATCAGGGATATCAGGGATATCAGGGATATCAGGGATATCAGGGATATCAGGGATATCAGCGATATCAGGGATATCAGGGATATCAGGGATATCAGGGATATCAGGGATATCAGGGATATCAGGGATATCAGGGATATCAGGGATATCCAGGATATCAGGGATATCAGGGATATCAGGGATATCGGGGATATCAGGGATATCAAGGATATCAGGGATATCACGGATATCAGGGATATCAAGGATATCAGGGATATCAAGGATATCAGGGATATCAAGGATATCAGGGATATCAAGGATATCAGGGATATCAAGGATATCAGGGATATCAGTGATATCAGGGATATAAGGGATATCAGGGATATCAGGGATATCAGGGATATCAGGGATATCAGGGATATCAGGGATATCAGGGATATCAGGGATATCAGGGATATCAGGGATATCAGGGATATCAGGGATATCAGGGATATCAGGGATATCAGGGATATCAGGGATATCAGGGATATCAGGGATATCAGGATATCACGGATATAACGGATATCAGGGATATCAAGGATATCAGGGATATCAGGGATATCAGGGATATCAGGGATATCAGGGATATCAGGGATATCAGGGATATCAGGGATATCAGGGATATCAGGGATATCAGGGATATCAGGGATATCAGGGATATCAGGGATATCAGGGATATCAGGGATATCAGGGATATCAGGGATATCAGGGATATCAGGGATATCAGGGATATCAGGGATATCAGGGATATCAGGGATATCAGGGATATCAGGGATATCAAGGATATCAGGGATATCAGGGATATCAGGGATATCAGGGATATCAGGGATATAATATCAATGATATTAAGGATATCCAAGGATATCTTATGATCGTCATCGTCACCGTCACCGTAACCGTCACCGTCACCGTCACCGTCACCGTCACCGTCACCGTCACCGTCACCGTCACCGTCACCGTCACCGTCACCGTCACCGTCACCGTCACCGTCACCGTCACCGTCACCGTCACCGTCACCGTCACCGTCACCGTCACCGTCACCGTCACCGTCACCGTCACCGTCACCGTCACCGTCACCGTCACCGCCACCGCCACCGTCACCGTCACCGCCACCGCCACCGCCACCGCCACCGCCACCGCCACCGCCACCGCCACCGCCACCGCCACCGCCACCGCCACCGTCACCGTCACCGTCACCGTCACCGTCACCGTCACCGTCGGCGTCACCGTCACCGTCACCGTCACCGAAACCACCACCGCGACCATTATCATCATCATCATCATCATCATCATCATCACCATTATCATCATCATCATCATCACTATCATCATTAACATCATAACCATCAAGGGATATCATCATAACCATCAAGGGATATCATAACCATCAAGGATATCAAGGATATCAAGAATATCAAGGATATCAAGAATATCAAGGATATCAAGGATATCAAGAATATCAAGGATATCAAGAATATCAAGGATATCAAGGATATCAAGGATATAAAGGATATCCAGGATATCAAGGATATCAGGGATATCAGGGATATCAAGGATATCAGGGATATCAGGGATATCAGGGATATCCAGGATATCAGGGATATCAGAGATATCAGGGATATCAGGGATATCAGGGATATCAGGGATATCAGGGATATCAGGGATATCAGGGATATCAGGGATATCAGGGATATACAGGATATCAGGGATATCAGGGATATCAGGGATATCAGGGATATCCAGGATATCAGGGATATCAGGGATATCAGGGATATCAGGGATATCAGGGATATCCAGGATATCCAGGATATCAGGGATATCAGGGATATCAGGGATATCAGGGATATCAGGGATATCAGGGATATCAGGGATATCAGGGATATCCAGGATATCAGGGATATCAACGATATCAGGGATATCAGGGATATCAGGGATATCAGGGATATCAGGGATATCAGGGATATCAGGGATATCAGGGATATCAGGGATATCAGGGATATCAGGGATATCAGGGATATCAGGGATATCAGGTATTTCAGGGATATCAGGGATATCAGGGATATCAGGGATATCAGGGATATCCAGGATATCAGGGATATCAGGGATATCAGGGATATCAGGGATATCAGGGATATCAGGGATATCAGGGATATCAGGGATATCAGGGATATCAGGGATATCAGGGATATCAGGGATATCCAGGATATCAGGGATATCAGGGATATCAGGGATATCAGGGATATCAGGGATATCAGGGATATCAGGGATATCAGGGATATCAGGGATATCAGGGATATCAGGGATATCAGGGATATCAGGGATATCAGGGATATCAGGGATATCAGGGATATCAGGGATATCAGGGATATCAGGGATATCAGGGATATCAGGGATATCCAGGATATCAGGGATATCAGGGATATCAGGGATATCAGGGATATCAGGGATATCAGGGATATCAGGGATATCAGGGATATCAGGGATATCAGGGATATCAGGGATATCAGGGATATCAGGGATATCAGGGATATCAGGGATATCAGGGATATCAGGGATATCAGGGATATCAGGGATATCAGGGATATCCAGGATATCAGGGATATCAGGGATATCCAGGATATCAGGGATATCAGGGATATCAGGGATATCAGGGATATCAGGGATATCCAGGATATCCAGGATATCAGGGATATCAGGGATATCAGGGATATCAGGGATATCAGGGATATCAGGGATATCAGGGATATCAGGGATATCCAGGATATCAGGGATATCAGGGATATCAGGGATATCAGGGATATCAGGGATATCAGGGATATCAGGGATATCAGGGATATCAGGGATATCAGGGATATCAGGTATTTCAGGGATATCAGGGATATCAGGGATATCAGGGATATCAGGGATATCAGGGATATCCAGGATATCAGATATATCAGGGATATCAGGGATATCAGGGATATCAGGGATATCAGGGATATCAGGGATATCACGGATATCAGGGATATCAAGGATATCAGGGATATCAAGGATATCAGGGATATCAAGGATATCAGGGATATCAAGGATATCAGGGATATCAGGGATATCAGGGATATCAGGGATATCAGGGATATCAGGGATATCAGGGATATCAGGGATATCAGGGATATCAGGGATATCAGGGATATCAGGGATATCAGGGATATCAGGGATATCAGGGATATCAGGGATATCAGGGATATCAGGGATATCAGGGATATCAGGGATATCAGGGATATCAGGGATATCAGGGATATCAGGGATATCAGGGATATCAGGGATATCAGGGATATCAGGGATATCAGGGATATCAGGGATATCAGGGATATCAGGGATATCAAGGATATCAGGGATATCAGGGATATCAGGGATATCAGGGATATCAGGGATATAATATCAATGATATTAAGGATATCCAAGGATATCTTATGATCGTCATCGTCACCGTCACCGTAACCGTCACCGTCACCGTCACCGTCACCGTCACCGTCACCGTCACCGTCACCGTCACCGTCACCGTCACGGTCACCGTCACCGTCACCGTCACCGTCACCGTCACCGTCACCGTCACCGCCACCGCCACCGCCACCGCCACCGCCACCGCCACCGCCACCGCCACCGCCACCGCCACCGCCACCGCCACCGCCACCGTCACCGTCACCGTCACCGTCACCGTCACCGTCACCGTCACCGTCACCGAAACCACCACCGCGACCATTATCATCATCATCATCATCATCATCATCATCACCATTATCATCATCATTATCATCACTATCATCATTACCATCATAACCATCAAGGGATATCATCATAACCATCAAGGGATATCATAACCATCAAGGATATCAAGGATATCAAGAATATCAAGGATATCAAGAATATCAAGGATATCAAGGATATCAAGAATATCAAGGATATCAAGAATATCAAGGATATCAAGGATATCAAGGATATAAAGGATATCCAGGATATCAAGGATATCAAGGATATCAGGGATATCAAGGATATCAGGGATATCAAGGATATCAGGGATATCAAGGATATCAGGGATATCAAGGATATCAGGGATATCAGGGATATCGAGGATATCAGGGATATCAAGGATATCAGGGATATCAAGGATATCAGGGATATCAAGGATATCAGGAATATCAAGGATATCAGGGATATCAAGGATATCAGGGATATCAAGGATATCACGGATATAACGGATATCAGGGATATCAAGGATATCAGGGATATCAAGGATATCAGGGATATCAAGGATATCAGGGATATCAAGGATATCAGGGATATCAAGGATATCAGGGATATCAAGGATATCAGGGATATCGAGGATATCAGGGATATCAAGTATATCAAGGATATCAAGGATATCAGGGATATCAAGGATATCAGGGATATCAAGGATATCAGGGATATCAAGGATATCAGGGATATCAAGGATATCAGGGATATCAAGGATATCAGGGATATCAAGGATATCAGGGATATCAAGGATATCAGGGATATCCAGGATATCAGGGATATCCAGGATATCAGGGATATCAGGGATATCAGGGATATCAGGGATATCAGGGATATAATATCAATGATATTAAGGATATCCAAGGATATCTTATGATCGTCATCGTCACCGTCACCGTAACCGTCACGGTCACCGTCACCGTCACCGTCACCGTCACCGTCACCGTCACCGTCACCGTCACCGTCACCGTCACCGTCACCGTCACCGTCACCGTCACCGAAACCACCACCGCGACCATTATCATCATCATCATCATCATCATCATCATCACCATTATCATCATCATCATCATCACTATCATCATTACCATCATAACCATCAAGGGATATCATAACCATCAGGGATATCCAGGATATCAGGGATATCCAGGATATCAGGGATATCAGGGATATCAGGGATATCAGGGATATCAGGGATATCAGGGATATCAGGGATATCAGGGATATCAGGGATATCAGGGATATCAGGGATATCAGGGATATCAGGGATATCGAGGATATCAGGGATATCAGGGATATCAGGGATATCGAAGATATCAGGGATATCAAGGATATCAGGATATCAAGGATTTCAAGGATATCAGGGATATCAGGGATATCAGGAATATCAGGGATATCAGGGATATCAGGGATATCAGGGATATCCAGTATATCAGGGATATCAGGGATATCAGGGATATCAGGGATATCAGGGATATCCAGGATATCAGGGATATCAGGGATATCAAGGATATCAGGGATATCAGGGATATCGGGGATATCGTGGATATCAGGGATATCGGGGATATCAGGGATATCGGGGATATCAGGGATATCGGGGATATCAGGGATATCAGGGATATCAGGGATATCAGGGATATCAGGGATATCAGGGATATCAGGGATATCAGGGATATCAGGGATATCCAATATATCAGGGATATCAGGGATATCAGGGATATCAGGGATATCAGGGATATCAGGGATATCAGCGATATCAGGGATATCCAGGATATCAGGGATATCAGGGATATCAGGGATATCCAGGATATCAGGGATATCAGGGATATCAGGGATATCAGGGATATCAGGGATATCAGGGATATCAGGGATATCAGGGATATCAGGGATATCAGGGATATCAGGGATATCAGGGATATCAGGGATATCCAGGATATCAGGGATATCAGGGATATCAGGGATATCAAGGATATCAGGGATATCAAGGATATCAGGGATATCAAGGATATCAATGATATCAAGGATATCAGGGATATCAACCGAGGATATCAGGGATATCAAGGATATCAGGGATATCGAGGATATCAGGGATATCAGGGATATCAGGGATATCAAGGATATCAGGGATATCAGGGATATCAGGGATATCAGGGATATCAGGGATATCAGGGATATCAGGGATATCAGGGATATCAGGGATATCAGGGATATCAGGGATATCAGGGATATCAGGGATATCAGGGATATCAGGGATATCAGGGATATCCAGGATATCAGGGATATCAGGGATATCAGGGATATCAGGGATATCAGGGATATCAGGGATATCAAGGATATCAGGGATATCAAGGATATCAGGGATATCAGGGATATCGAAGATATCGAGGATATCAAGGATTTCAAGGATATCAGGGATATCAGGAATATCAGGGATATCAAGGATATCAGGGATATCAAGGATATCAGGGATATCAAGGATATCAGGGATATCAGGGATATCGCGGATATCAGGGATATCAGGGATATTAGGGATATCAGGGATATCAAGGATATCAGGGATATCAAGGATATCAGGGATATCAGGGATATCAGGGATATCCAGGATATCAGGGATATCAGGGATATCAGGGATATCAGGGATATCCAGGATATCAGGGATATCAGGGATATCCAGGATATCAGGGATATCAGGGATATCAGGGATATCAGGGATATCAGGGATATCAGGGATATCAGGGATATCAGGGATATCAGGGATATCAGGGATATCAGGGATATCAGGGATATCAGGGATATCAGGGATATCAGGGATATCAGGGATATCAGGGATATCAGGGATATCAGGGATATCAGGGATATCAGGGATATCAGGGATATCAGGGATATCAGGGATATCAGGGATATCAGGGATATCAGGGATATCAGGGATATCAGGGATATCAGGGATATCAGGGATATCAGGGATATCAGGGATATCAGGGATATCAGGGATATCAGGGATATCCAGGATATCAGGGATATCAGGGATATCCAGGATATCAAGGATATCAGGGATATCAGGGATATCAGGGATATCAGGGATATCAGGGATATCAGGGATATCAGGGATATCAGGGATATCAGAGATATCAGGGATATCAGGGATATCAGGGATATCAGGGATATCAGGGATATCAGGGATATCAGGGATATCAGGGATATCAGGGATATCAGGGATATCAGGGATATCAGGGATATCAGGGATATCAGGGATATCAGGGATATCAGGGATATCAGGGATATCAGGGATATCAGGGATATCAGGGATATCAGGGATATCAGGGATATCAGGGATATCAGGGATATTCGGGATATCAGCGATATCAGGGATATCAGGGTTATCAGGGATATCAGGGATATCAGGGATATCAGGGATATCAGGGATATCAGGGATATCAGGGATATCAGGGATATCAGGGATATCAGGGATATCCAGGATATCAGGGATATCAGGGATATCAGGGATATCAGGGATATCAGGGATATCAGGGATATCAGGGATATCAGGGATATCAGGGATATCAGGGATATCAGGGATATCAGGGATATCAGGGATATCAGGGATATCGGGGATATCAGGGATATCAGGGATATCAGGGATATCAGGGATATCAGGGATATCAGGGATATCAGGGATATCAGGGATATCAGGGATATCAGGGATATCAGGGATATCCAGGATATCAGGGATATCAGGGATATCAGGGATATCCAGGATATCAGGGATATCAGGGATATCAGGGATATCAAGGATATCAGGGATATCAAGGATATCAGGGATATCAAGGATATCAGGGATATCAGGGATATCAGGGATATCAGGGATATCAGGGATATCCAGGATATCAGGGATATCCAGGATATCAGGGATATCCGGGATATCAGGGATATCAGGGATATCAGGGATATCAGGGATATCAGGGATATCAGGGATATCAGGGATATCAGGGATATCAGGGATATCAGGGATATCAGGGATATCAGGGATATCAGGGATATCAGGGATATCAGGGATATCAGGGATATCAGGGATATCAGGGATATCAGGGATATCAGGGATATCAGGGATATCAGGGATATCCAGGATATCAGGGATATCAGGGATATCAGGGATATCAGGGATATCGGGGATATCAAGGATATCAGGGATATCAGGGATATCAGGGATATCAGGGATATCGGGGATATCAGGGATATCAGGGATATCAGGGATATCAGGGATACCAGGGATATCAGGGATATCAGGGATATCAGGGATATCAGGGATATCAGGGATATCAGGGATATCAGGGATATCAGGGATATCAGGGATATCAGGGATATCCAATATATCAGGGATATCAGGGATATCAGGGATATCAGGGATATCAGGGATATCAGGGATATCAGGGATATCAGGGATATCAGGGATATCGGGGATATCAGGGATATCAGGGATATCAGGGATATCAGGGATATCAGGGATATCAGGGATATCAGGGATATCAAGGATATCAGGGATATCAAGGATATCAGGGATATCAAGGATATCAGGGATATCAAGGATATCAGGGATATCCAGGATATCAGGGATATCAGGGATATCAGGATATCAGGGATATCCAGGATATCAGGGATATCCAGGATATCAGGGATATCAGGGATATCAGGGATATCAGGGATATCAGGGATATCAGGGATATCAGGGATATCAGGGATATCAGGGATATCAGGGATATCAGGGATATCAGGGATATCAGGGATATCAGGGATATCAGGGATATCAGGGATATCAGGGATATCAGGGATATCAGGGATATCAGGGATATCAGGGATATCAGATATATCAGGGATATCAGGGATATCAGGGATATCAGGGATATCAGGGATATCAGGGATATCAGGGATATCAGGGATATCAGGGATATCAGGGATATCAGGGATATCAGGGATATCAGGGATATCGAGGATATCAGGGATATCGAAGATATCGAGGATATCAAGGATTTCAAGGATATCAGGGATATCAGGGATATCAGGGATATCAGGGATATCAGGGATATCAGGGTTATCAGGGATATCAGGGATATCAGGGATATCCGGGATATCAGGGATATCAGGGATATCAGGGATATCAGGTATTTCAGGGATATCAGGGATATCAGGGATATCAGGGATATCAGGGATATCCAGGATATCAGGGATATCAGGGATATCAGGGATATCACGGATATCAGGGATATCAGGGATATCAGGGATATGAGTGATATCAGGGATATCGGGGATATCGGGGATATCAGGGATATCGGGGATATCAGGGATATCGGGGATATCAGGGATATCAGGGATATCAGGGATATCAGGGATATCAGGGATATCAGGGATATCAGGGATATCAGGGATATCAGCGATATCAGGGATATCAGGGATATCAGGGATATCAGGGATATCAAGGATATCAGGGATATCAGGGATATCCAGGATATCAGGGATATCAGGGATATCAGGGATATCAGGGATATCAGGGATATCAGGGATATCAGGGATATCAGGGATATCAAGGATATCAGGGATATCAAGGATATCAGGGATATCAAGGATATCAGGGATATCAGGGATATCAGGGATATCAGGGATATCAGGGATATCAGGGATATCAGGGATATCAGGGATATCAAGGATATCAGGAATATCAAGGATATCAGGGATATCAGGGATATCAGGGATATCCGGGATATCAGGTATTTCAGGGATATCAGGGATATCAGGGATATCAGGGATATCAGGGATATCAAGGATATCAGGGATATCAAGGATATCAGGGATATCAAGGATATCAGGGATATCAGGGATATCAGGGATATCAGGGATATCAGGGAAATCAGGGATATCAGGGATATCAGGGATATCAGGGATATCAGGGATATCAAGGATATCAGGGATATCAGGGATATCAGGGATATCAGGGATATCAGGGATATCAAGGATATCAGGGATATCAGGGATATCAGGGATATCAGGGATATCAGGGATATCAGGGATATCAGGGATATCAGGGATATCAGGGATATCAGGGATATCAGGAATATCAGGGATATCAGCGATATCAGGGATATCAGCGATATCAGGGATATCAGGGATATCAGGGATATCCAGTATATCAGGGATATCAGGGATATCAGGGATATCAGGGATATCAGGGATATCAGGGATATCAGGATATCAGGGATATCCAGGATATCAGGGATATCAGGGATATCAGGGATATCAGGGATATCAGGAATATCAGGGATATCAGGGATATCAGGGATATCAGGGATATCAGGGATATCAGGGATATCAGGGATATCCCTGATATCAGGGATATCAGGGATATCAGGGATATCAGGGATATCAGGGATATCAGGGATATCAGGGATATCAGGGATATCAGGGATATCAGGGATATCAGGGATATCAGGGATATCAGGGATATCCAGGATATCAGGGATATCAGGGATATCAGGGATATCATTGATATCAGGGATATCAGGGATATCAGGGATATAAGGGATATCAGGGATATCCAGGATATCAGGGATATCAGGGATATCAGGGATATCAGGGATATCAGGGATATCAGGGATATCAGGGATATCAGGGATATCAGGGATATCAGGGATATCAGGGATATCAGGGATATCAGAGATATCAGGGATATCAGGGATATCAGGGATATCAGGGATATCAGGGATATCAGGGATATCAGGGATATTAGTGATATCAGGGATATCAGGGATATCAGGGATATCAGGGTTATCAGGAATATCAGGGATATCAGGGATATCAGGGATATCAGGGATATCAGGGATATCAGGGATATCAGGGATATCAGGGATATCAGGGATATCAGGGATATCAGGGATATCAGGGATATCAGGGATATCCAATATATCAGGGATATCAGGGATATCAGGGATATCAGGGATATCAGGGATATCACGGATATCAGGGATATCGAGGATATCAGAGATATCCAGGATATCAGGGATATCAGGGATATCAGGGATATCAGGGATATCAGGGATATCAGGGATATCAGGGATATCAAGGATATCAGGGATATCAAGGATATCAGGGATATCAAGGATATCAGGGATATCAAGGATATCAGGGATATCAGGGATATCAGGGATATAAGGGATATCCGGGATATCAGGAATATCAGGGATATCAGGGATATCAGGGATATCAGGGATATCCAGGATATCAGGGATATCAGGGATATCAGGGATATCAGGGATATCAGGGATATCAGGGATATCAGGGATATCAGGGATATCAGGGATATCAGGGATATCAGGGATATCAGGGATATCAGGGATATCAGGGATATCAGGGATATCAGGGATATCCAGGATATCAGGGATATCAGGGATATCAGGGATATCAGGGATATCAGGGATATCAGGGATATCAGGGATATCAGGGATATCAGGGATATCAGGGATATCAGGGATATCAGGGATATCAGGGATATCAGGGATATCAGGGATATCCAGGATATCAGGGATATCAGGGATATCAGGGATATCAGGGATATCAGGGATATCAGGTTTATCAGGGATATCAGGGATATCAGGGATATCGCGGATATCAGGGATATCAGGGATATCAGGGATATCAGGGATATCAGGGATATCAGGGATATCAGGGATATCAGGGATATCAGGGATATCAGGGATATCAGGGATATCAGGGATATCAGGGATATCAGGGATATCAGGGATATCAGGTATATCAGGGATATCAGGGATATCAGGGATATCAGGGATATCAGGGATATCAAGGATATCAGGGATATCAGGGATATCAGGGATATCAGGGATATCAGGGATATCAGGGATATCAAGGATATGAAGGATATCCAGGATATCAAGGATATCAGGGATATCAGGGATATCAGGGAAATCAGGGATATCAGGGATATCCAATATATCAGGGATATCAGGGATATCAGGGATATCAGGGATATCCAGGATATCAGGGATATCAGGGATATCAGGGATATCCGGGATATCAGGTATTTCAGGGATATCAGGGATATCAGGGATATCAGGGATATCAGGGATATCAAGGATATCAGGGATATCAAGGATATCAGGGATATCAAGGATATCAGGGATATCAGGGATATCAGGGATATCAGGGATATCAGGGAAATCAGGGATATCAGGGATATCAGGGATATCAGGGATATCAGGGATATCAAGGATATCAGGGATATCAGGGATATCAGGGATATCAGGGATATCAGGGATATCAAGGATATCAGGGATATCAGGGATATCAGGGATATCAGGGATATCAGGGATATCAGGGATATCAGGGATATCAGGGATATCAGGGATATCAGGGATATCAGGAATATCAGGGATATCAGCGATATCAGGGATATCAGCGATATCAGGGATATCAGGGATATCAGGGATATCCAGTATATCAGGGATATCAGGGATATCAGGGATATCAGGGATATCAGGGATATCAGGGATATCAGGATATCAGGGATATCCAGGATATCAGGGATATCAGGGATATCAGGGATATCAGGGATATCAGGAATATCAGGGATATCAGGGATATCAGGGATATCAGGGATATCAGGGATATCAGGGATATCAGGGATATCCCTGATATCAGGGATATCAGGGATATCAGGGATATCAGGGATATCAGGGATATCAGGGATATCAGGGATATCAGGGATATCAGGGATATCAGGGATATCAGGGATATCAGGGATATCAGGGATATCCAGGATATCAGGGATATCAGGGATATCAGGGATATCATTGATATCAGGGATATCAGGGATATCAGGGATATAAGGGATATCAGGGATATCCAGGATATCAGGGATATCAGGGATATCAGGGATATCAGGGATATCAGGGATATCAGGGATATCAGGGATATCAGGGATATCAGGGATATCAGGGATATCAGGGATATCAGGGATATCAGAGATATCAGGGATATCAGGGATATCAGGGATATCAGGGATATCAGGGATATCAGGGATATCAGGGATATTAGTGATATCAGGGATATCAGGGATATCAGGGATATCAGGGTTATCAGGAATATCAGGGATATCAGGGATATCAGGGATATCAGGGATATCAGGGATATCAGGGATATCAGGGATATCAGGGATATCAGGGATATCAGGGATATCAGGGATATCAGGGATATCAGGGATATCCAATATATCAGGGATATCAGGGATATCAGGGATATCAGGGATATCAGGGATATCACGGATATCAGGGATATCGAGGATATCAGAGATATCCAGGATATCAGGGATATCAGGGATATCAGGGATATCAGGGATATCAGGGATATCAGGGATATCAGGGATATCAAGGATATCAGGGATATCAAGGATATCAGGGATATCAAGGATATCAGGGATATCAAGGATATCAGGGATATCAGGGATATCAGGGATATAAGGGATATCCGGGATATCAGGAATATCAGGGATATCAGGGATATCAGGGATATCAGGGATATCCAGGATATCAGGGATATCAGGGATATCAGGGATATCAGGGATATCAGGGATATCAGGGATATCAGGGATATCAGGGATATCAGGGATATCAAGGATATCAGGGATATCAGGGATATCAGGGATATCAGGGATATCAGGGATATCAGGGATATCAAGGATATGAAGGATATCCAGGATATCAAGGATATCAGGGATATCAGGGATATCAGGGAAATCAGGGATATCAGGGATATCCAATATATCAGGGATATCAGGGATATCAGGGATATCAGGGATATCCAGGATATCAGGGATATCAGGGATATCAGGGATATCAGGGATATCAGGGATATCAGGGATATCAGGGATATCAGGGATATATCAGGGATATCAGGGATATCAAGGATATCAAGGATATCAAGGATATCCAGGATATCAGGGATATCAGGGATATCAGGGATATCAGGGATATCCAGGATATCAGGGATATCCAGGATATCAGGGATATCAGGGATATCCAGGATATCAGGGATATCAGGGATATCAGGGATATCAGGAATATCAAGGATATCAGGGATATCAGGGATATCAGGGATATCAGGGATATCAGGGATATCAGGGATATCAGGGATATCAGGGATATCAGGGATATCCAATATATCAGGGATATCAGGGATATCAGGGATATCCCTGATATGGGGATATCAGGGATATCAGGAATATCAAGGATATCAGAATGCAGAATGCAGAATGCAGAATGCAGAATGCAGAATGCAGATGCAGAATGCAGAATGCAGATGCAGAATGCAGAATGCAGATGCAGAATGCAGATGCAGAATGCAGAATGCAGAATGCAGAATGCAGAATGCAGAATGCAGATGCAGAATGCAGAATGCAGAATGCAGATGCAGAATGCAGGATGCAGATGCAGAATGCAGAATGCAGATGCAGAATGCAGAATGCAGATGCAGAATGCAGATGCAGAATGCAGAATGCAGGATGCAGAATGCAGAATGCAGAATGCAGAATGCAGAATGCAGAATGCAGAATGCAGAATGCAGAATGCAGATGCAGAATGCAGAATGCAGATGCAGAATGCAGAATGCAGAATGCAGAATGCAGAATGCAGAATGCAGAATGCAGAATGCAGAATGCAGAATGCAGAATGCAGAATGCAGAATGCAGATGCAGAATGCAGAATGCAGAATGCAGAATGCAGAATGCAGAATGCAGAATGCAGAATGCAGAATGCAGAATGCAGAATGCAGAATGCAGAATGCAGAATGCAGAATGCAGAATGCAGAATGCAGAATGCAGAATGCAGAATGCAGAATGCAGAATGCAGAATGCAGAATGCAGAATGCAGAATGCAGGATGCAGATGCAGAATGCAGGATGCAGAATGCAGAATGCAGAATGCAGATGCAGAATGCAGAATGCAGAATGCAGATGCAGAATGCAGGATGCAGAATGCAGAATGCAGAATGCAGATGCAGATGCAGAATGCAGAATGCATATGCAGAATGCAGAATGCAGAATGCAGATGCAGAATGCAGGATGCAGAATGCAGAATGCAGATGCAGATGCAGAATGCAGAATGCAGAATGCAGATGCAGAATGCAGATGCAGAATGCAGAATGCAGATGCAGAATGCAGATGCAGAATGATTGATTGATTGATTGATTGTATTTTATTATGCCCTGATACATCTTGGGGCAAATGAGGATACAGCATTACAAGATAAACAAATAAGAATGCAGAATGCAGATGCAGAATGCAGATGCAGAATGCAGATGCAGAATGCAGATGCAGAATGCAGATGCAGAATGCAGAATGCAGATGCAGAATGCAGAATGCAGAATGCAGAATGCAGAATGCAGAATGCAGAATGCAGAATGCAGAATGCAGAATGCAGAATGCAGATGCAGAATGCAGGATGCAGAATGCAGAATGCAGAATGCAGAATGCAGAATGCAGATGCAGAATGCAGGATGCAGAATGCAGATGCAGAATGCAGAATGCAGAATGCAGAATGCAGAATGCAGAATGCAGAATGCAGAATGCAGAATGCAGAATGCAGAATGCAGGATGCAGAATGCAGATGCAGAATGCAGAATGCAGATGCAGAATGCAGATGCAGAATGCAGAATGCAGAATGCAGAATGCAGATGCAGAATGCAGAATGCAGAATGCAGAATGCAGAATGCAGAATGCAGAATGCAGAATGCAGATGCAGAATGCAGGATGCAGAATGCAGAATGCAGAATGCAGAATGCAGAATGCAGAATGCAGATGCAGAATGCAGAATGCAGATGCAGAATGCAGAATGCAGATGCAGAATGCAGAATGCAGATGCAGATGCAGAATGCAGAATGCAGAATGCAGATGCAGAATGCAGAATGCAGATGCAGAATGCAGGATGCAGAATGCAGAATGCAGAATGCAGAATGCAGAATGCAGAATGCAGGATGCAGATGCAGAATGCAGAATGCAGAATGCAGAATGCAGAATGCAGAATGCAGAATGCAGAATGCAGAATGCAGAATGCAGAATGCAGAATGCAGAATGCAGATGCAGAATGCAGAATGCAGATGCAGATGCAGAATGCAGATGCAGAATGCAGAATGCAGATGCAGAATGCAGAATGCAGAATGCAGATGCAGAATGCAGGATGCAGAATGCAGAATGCAGAATGCAGATGCAGAATGCAGAATGCAGAATGCAGATGCAGAATGCAGGATGCAGAATGCAGAATGCAGAATGCAGATGCAGAATGCAGAATGCAGAATGCAGATGCAGAATGCAGGATGCAGAATGCAGAATGCAGATGCAGATGCAGAATGCAGAATGCAGAATGCAGATGCAGAATGCAGAATGCAGAATGCAGATGCAGAATGCAGAATGCAGAATGCAGAATGCAGATGCAGAATGCAGAATGCAGAATGCAGATGCAGATGCAGAATGCAGAATGCAGATGCAGAATGCAGAATGCAGAATGCAGATGCAGAATGCAGGATGCAGAATGCAGAATGCAGATGCAGATGCAGAATGCAGAATGCAGAATGCAGATGCAGAATGCAGATGCAGAATGCAGAATGCAGATGCAGAATGCAGATGCAGAATGATTGATTGATTGATTGATTGTATTTTATTATGCCCTGATACATCTTGGGGCAAATGAGGATACAGCATTACAAGATAAACAAATAAGAATGCAGAATGCAGATGCAGAATGCAGATGCAGAATGCAGATGCAGAATGCAGATGCAGAATGCAGAATGCAGATGCAGAATGCAGAATGCAGAATGCAGATGCAGAATGCAGAATGCAGAATGCAGAATGCAGAATGCAGATGCAGAATGCAGAATGCAGAATGCAGATGCAGAATGCAGAATGCAGATGCAGATGCAGAATGCAGAATGCAGAATGCAGAATGCAGAATGCAGAATGCAGAATGCAGAATGCAGAATGCAGAATGCAGAATGCAGAATGCAGATGCAGAATGCAGAATGCAGATGCAGAATGCAGGATGCAGAATGCAGAATGCAGAATGCAGAATGCAGAATGCAGAATGCAGAATGCAGATGCAGAATGCAGGATGCAGAATGCAGATGCAGAATGCAGGATGCAGAATGCAGAATGCAGAATGCAGAATGCAGAATGCAGAATGCAGAATGCAGAATGCAGAATGCAGAATGCAGAATGCAGAATGCAGAATGCAGAATGCAGATGCAGAATGCAGAATGCAGAATGCAGAATGCAGAATGCAGAATGCAGATGCAGAATGCAGAATGCAGATGCAGAATGCAGAATGCAGATGCAGAATGCAGATGCAGAATGCAGAATGCAGAATGCAGAATGCAGAATGCAGATGCAGAATGCAGAATGCAGAATGCAGAATGCAGAATGCAGAATGCAGAATGCAGAATGCAGAATGCAGAATGCAGAATGCAGAATGCAGAATGCAGAATGCAGAATGCAGAATGCAGAATGCAGAATGCAGAATGCAGAATGCAGAATGCAGAATGCAGAATGCAGGATGCAGAATGCAGGATGCAGGATGCAGAATGCAGAATGCAGAATGCAGAATGCAGAATGCAGAATGCAGAATGCAGAATGCAGAATGCAGATGCAGAATGCAGAATGCAGAATGCAGAATGCAGAATGCAGAATGCAGACTGCAGAATGCAGAATGCAGAATGCAGAATGCAGAATGCAGAATGCAGATGCAGAATGCAGAATGCAGAATGCAGAATGCAGAATGCAGAATGCAGAATGCAGAATGCAGAATGCAGAATGCAGAATGCAGAATGCAGAATGCAGAATGCAGAATGCAGAATGCAGAATGCGGAATGCAGAATGCAGAATGCAGAATGCAGATGCAGAATGCAGAATGCAGAATGCAGATGCAGATGCAGAATGCAGAATGCAGAATGCAGATGCAGAATGCAGAATGCAGAATGCAGATGCAGAATGCAGAATGCAGAATGCAGAATGCAGAATGCAGAATGCAGAATGCAGAATGCAGAATGCAGAATGCAGAATGCAGAATGCAGAATGCAGAATGCAGATGCAGAATGCAGAATGCAGATGCAGAATGCAGAATGCAGAATGCAGAATGCAGATGCAGAATGCAGAATGCAGATGCAGAATGCAGAATGCAGATGCAGAATGCAGAATGCAGAATGCAGAATGCAGATGCAGAATGCAGAATGCAGAATGCAGAATGCAGAATGCAGAATGCAGAATGCAGAATGCAGAATGCAGATGCAGAATGCAGAATGCAGAATGCAGAATGCAGAATGCAGAATGCAGAATGCAGAATGCAGAATGCAGAATGCAGAATGCAGAATGCAGAATGCAGAATGCAGAATGCAGAATGCAGAATGCAGAATGCAGATGCAGATGCAGAATGCAGAATGCAGATGCAGAATGCAGGATGCAGAATGCAGAATGCAGAATGCAGAATGCAGAATGCAGAATGCAGAATGCAGAATGCAGATGCAGAATGCAGAATGCAGATGCAGAATGCAGAATGCAGAATGCAGAATGCAGAATGCAGAATGCAGAATGCAGAATGCAGATGCAGAATGCAGAATGCAGAATGCAGATGCAGAATGCAGAATGCAGAATGCAGAATGCAGAATGCAGAATGCAGAATGCAGATGCAGAATGCAGAATGCAGAATGCAGAATGCAGAATGCAGAATGCAGAATGCAGAATGCAGATGCAGAATGCAGAATGCAGAATGCAGATGCAGATGCAGAATGCAGAATGCAGAATGCAGATGCAGAATGCAGAATGCAGAATGCAGATGCAGAATGCAGAATGCAGAATGCAGAATGCAGAATGCAGAATGCAGAATGCAGAATGCAGAATGCAGAATGCAGAATGCAGAATGCAGAATGCAGAATGCAGATGCAGAATGCAGAATGCAGATGCAGAATGCAGAATGCAGAATGCAGAATGCAGATGCAGAATGCAGAATGCAGATGCAGAATGCAGAATGCAGATGCAGAATGCAGAATGCAGAATGCAGAATGCAGATGCAGAATGCAGAATGCAGAATGCAGAATGCAGAATGCAGAATGCAGAATGCAGAATGCAGATGCAGAATGCAGAATGCAGAATGCAGAATGCAGAATGCAGAATGCAGAATGCAGAATGCAGAATGCAGATGCAGAATGCAGAATGCAGAATGCAGAATGCAGAATGCAGAATGCAGAATGCAGAATGCAGAATGCAGAATGCAGAATGCAGAATGCAGAATGCAGAATGCAGAATGCAGAATGCAGAATGCAGAATGCAGATGCAGATGCAGAATGCAGAATGCAGATGCAGAATGCAGGATGCAGAATGCAGAATGCAGAATGCAGAATGCAGAATGCAGAATGCAGAATGCAGAATGCAGATGCAGAATGCAGAATGCAGATGCAGAATGCAGAATGCAGAATGCAGAATGCAGAATGCAGAATGCAGAATGCAGAATGCAGATGCAGAATGCAGAATGCAGAATGCAGATGCAGAATGCAGAATGCAGAATGCAGAATGCAGAATGCAGAATGCAGAATGCAGATGCAGAATGCAGAATGCAGAATGCAGAATGCAGAATGCAGAATGCAGAATGCAGAATGCAGATGCAGAATGCAGAATGCAGAATGCAGATGCAGATGCAGAATGCAGAATGCAGAATGCAGATGCAGAATGCAGAATGCAGAATGCAGATGCAGAATGCAGAATGCAGAATGCAGAATGCAGAATGCAGAATGCAGAATGCAGAATGCAGAATGCAGAATGCAGAATGCAGAATGCAGAATGCAGAATGCAGATGCAGAATGCAGAATGCAGATGCAGAATGCAGAATGCAGAATGCAGAATGCAGATGCAGAATGCAGAATGCAGATGCAGAATGCAGAATGCAGATGCAGAATGCAGAATGCAGAATGCAGAATGCAGATGCAGAATGCAGAATGCAGAATGCAGAATGCAGAATGCAGAATGCAGAATGCAGAATGCAGAATGCAGATGCAGAATGCAGAATGCAGAATGCAGAATGCAGAATGCAGAATGCAGAATGCAGAATGCAGAATGCAGAATGCAGAATGCAGAATGCAGAATGCAGAATGCAGAATGCAGAATGCAGAATGCAGAATGCAGATGCAGATGCAGAATGCAGAATGCAGATGCAGAATGCAGGATGCAGAATGCAGAATGCAGAATGCAGAATGCAGAATGCAGAATGCAGAATGCAGAATGCAGATGCAGAATGCAGAATGCAGATGCAGAATGCAGAATGCAGAATGCAGAATGCAGAATGCAGAATGCAGAATGCAGAATGCAGATGCAGAATGCAGAATGCAGAATGCAGATGCAGAATGCAGAATGCAGAATGCAGAATGCAGAATGCAGAATGCAGAATGCAGATGCAGAATGCAGAATGCAGAATGCAGAATGCAGAATGCAGAATGCAGAATGCAGAATGCAGATGCAGAATGCAGAATGCAGAATGCAGATGCAGATGCAGAATGCAGAATGCAGAATGCAGATGCAGAATGCAGAATGCAGAATGCAGATGCAGAATGCAGAATGCAGATGCAGAATGCAGAATGCAGATGCAGAATGCAGAATGCAGAATGCAGAATGCAGAATGCAGAATGCAGAATGCAGAATGCAGATGCAGAATGCAGAATGCAGAATGCAGATGCAGAATGCAGAATGCAGAATGCAGAATGCAGAATGCAGAATGCAGAATGCAGATGCAGAATGCAGAATGCAGAATGCAGAATGCAGAATGCAGAATGCAGAATGCAGAATGCAGAATGCAGAATGCAGAATGCAGAATGCAGAATGCAGAATGCAGAATGCAGAATGCAGAATGCAGAACGCAGAATGCAGAATGCAGAATGCAGATTGCAGAATACAGAATGCAGAATGCAGAATCCAGATGCAGATGCAGAATGCAGAATGCAGAATGCAGAATCAAGATGCAGATTGCAGAATGCAGAATGCAGAATCCAGATGCAGATTGCAGAATCCAGATGCAGATTGCAGAATGCAGAATGCAGAATGCAGAATGCAGAATGCAGAATCCAGATGCAGATTGCAGAATGCAGAATGCAGAATCCAGATGCAGATTGCAGAATGCAGAATCCAGAATCCAGATGCAGATGCAGAATGCAGAATCCAGATGCAGATGCAGATGCACTGTTTATAACTGTGATACGGTTTGATATTAATCATACCAACTAGTTACTATCATAACCATCGATAATATCATAACTAATATTATTATCATTATTATCCTAATTACTGTCATTACTATCATAACTATCATTCATATCATCACTATCATCTATATCATTATTACGGATATCAAGGATATCCAGGATATCAAAGATATCAAAGATATCGAGGATATCAAGGATTTCAAGGATATCAGGGATATCAAGGATATCAGGGATATCAAGGATATCAGGGATATCAAGGATATCAGGGATATCGAAGATATCAGGGATATCAAGGATATCAGGGATATCGAAGATATCAGGGATATCAAGGATATCAGGGATATCAAGGATATCAGGGATATCAGGGATATCAGGGATATCAGGGATATCAGGGATATCAGGAATATCAGGGATATCAGGGATATCAGGGATATCAGGGATATCAGGGATATCAGGGATATCAGGGATATCAGGGATATCAGGGATATCAGGGATATCAGGGATATCAGGGATATCAGGGATATCAGGGATATCAGGGATATCAGGGATATCAGGGATATCAGGGATATCAGGGATATCAGGGATATCAGGGATATCAGGGATATCAGGGATATCAGGGATATCAGGGATATCAGGGATATCAGGGATATCAGGGATATCAGGGATATCCAGGATATCAGGGATATCCAGGATATCAGGGATATCAGGGATATCAGGGATATCAGGGATATCAGGGATATCAGGGATATCAGGGATATCAGGGATATCAGGGATATCAGGGATATCAGGGATATCAGGGATATCAGGGATATCAGGGATATCAGGGATATCAGGGATATCAGGGATATCAGGGATATCAGGGATATCCGGGATATCAGGGATATCAGGGATATCAGGGATATCAGGGATATCAGGGATATCAGGGATATCAGGGATATCAGGGATATCAGGGATATCAGGGATATCAGGGATATCCAGGATATCAGGGATATCAGGGATATCCAGGATATCAGGGATATCAGGGATATCAGGGATATCAGGGATATCAGGGATATCAGGGATATCAGGGATATCAGGGATATCAGGGATATCAGGGATATCAGGGATATCAGGGATATCCAGGATATCAGGGATATCAGGGATATCAGGGATATCAGGGATATCAGGGATATCAGGGATATCAGGAATATCAGGGATATCAGGGATATCAGGGATATCCAGGATATCAGGGATATCAGGGATATCAGGGATATCAGGGATATCAGGGATATCCAGGATATCAGGGATATCAGGGGTATCAGGGATATCAGGGATATCAGGGATATCAGGGATATCAGGGATATCAGGGATATCAGGGATATCAGGGATATCCAATATATCAGGGATATCAGGGATATCAGGGATATCAGGAATATCAGGGATATCAGGGATATCAGGGATATCAGGGATATCAGGGATATCCAGGATATCAGGGATATCAGGGATATCAGGGATATCAGGGATATCAGGGATATCAGGGATATCAGGGATATCAGGGATATCAGGGATATCCAGGATATCAGGGATATCAGGGATATCAGGGATATCAGGGATATCAGGGATATCAGGGATATCAGGGATATCCAGGATATCAGGGATATCAGGGATATCAGGGATATCAGGGATATCAGGGATATCAGGGATATCAGGAATATCAGGGATATCAGGGATATCAGGGATATCAGGGATATCAGGGATATCAGGGATATCCAGGATATCAGGGATATCAGGGATATCAGGGATATCAGGGATATCAGGGATATCAGGGATATCAGGGATATCAGGGATATCAGGGATATCAGGGATATCAGGGATATCAGGGATATCAGGGATATCAGGGATATCAGGGATATCAGGGATATCAGGGATGTCCAGGATATCAGGGATATCAGGGATATCAGGGATATCAGGGATATCAGGGATATCAGGGATATCAGGGATATCAGGGATATCAGGGATATCAGGGATATCAGGGATATCAGGGATATCAGGGATATCAGGGATATCAGGGATATCAACGATATCAAGGATATCAAGGATATCAAGGATATCAACGATATCAAGGATATCAAGGATATCAAGGATATCAAGGATATCAAGGATATCAAGGATATCAAGGATATCAAGGATATCGGAACGAACGACTGCCAAAACTAAAACCCTACCGTTTCCAATTGACGAACGACTGCCAAAACTGAAACCCTGCCGTTTTTAATTAACGAACGACTGCCAAAACTAAAACTCTGCCGTTTTTAATTAACGAGCGATTGCCAAAACTAGAACCCTACCGTTTTTAATTGACGAACGACTGACAAAACTAAAACCCTGCCGTTTCTAAGAATCGAACGACTGCCAAAACGAGAGCCGAGCCTTTATTCATGAACGAACGGTTGCCGAAACTAAAACCCTGCCGTTTTTAATTAACGAACAACTGCAAAAACTAAAACACTGCCGTTTTTAATTAACGAACGACTGCCAAAACTAAAACCCTGCCGTTTTCAATTATTGAACGACTGCAAAACCGAGACCCGCGCCTTTATTCGTAAACGAACGACTGCCAAAACTGAAACCCTACCGTTTTTTATTGACGAACGACTGCCAAAACGAGAACCGAGCCTTTATTCATGAACGAACGACTGCCAAAACTCAAACCCTGCCGTTTTTATTCACGATCAAGGATATCGAGGATATCGAGGATATCGAGGATATCGAGGATATCGAGGATATCGAGGATAACGAGGATATCGAGGATATCGAGGATATCGAGAATATCGAGGATATCAAGGATATCGAGGATATCGAGGATATCGAGGATATCGATCATATCGAGGATACCGAGGATATCGAGGATACCGAGGATATCGAGGATACCGAGGATACCGAGGATACCGAGGATATCGAGGATATCGAGGATATCGAGGATATCGAGGATATCGAGGATATCGAGGATATCGAGGATATCGAGGATATCGAGGATATCGAGGATATCGAGGATATCGAGGATATCGAGGATATCGAGGATATCGAGGATATCGAGGATATCAAGGATATCAATGATGCAGATGCAGAATCCAGATGCAGATGCAGAATCCAGATGCAGATGCAGAATCCAGATGCAGATGCAGAATGCAGATGCAGATACAGAATGCAGATGCAGATGCAGAATTCAGATGCAGATGCAGAATGCAGATGCAGAATGCAGATGCAGATGCAGAATGCAGATGCAGATGCAAAATGCAGATGCAGATGCAGAATGCAGATGCAGATGCAGAATGCAGATGCAGATGCAGAATGCAGATGCAGATGCAGAATGCAGATGCAGATGCAGAATGCAGATGCAGATGCAGAATGCAGATGCAGATGCAGAATGCAGATGCAGATGCAGAATGCAGATGCAGATGCAGAATGCAGATGCAGATGCAGAATGCAGATGCAGATGCAGAATGCAGATGCAGATGCAGAATGCAGATGCAGATGCAGAATGCAGATGCAGAATGCAGATGCAGATGCAGAATGCAGATGCAGATGCAGAATGCAGATGCAGATGCAGAATGCAGATGCAGATGCAGAATGCAGATGCAGATGCAGAATGCAGATGCAGATGCAGAATGCAGATGCAGATACAGATGCAGAATGCAGAATGCAGAATGCAGAATGCAGAATGCAGAATGCAGAATGCAGAATGCAGAATGCAGAATGCAGAATGCAGAATGCAGAATGCAGAATGCAGAATGCAGAACGCAGAATGCAGAATGCAGAATGCAGAATGCAGAATACAGAATGCAGAATGCAGAATCCAGATGCAGATGCAGAATGCAGAATGCAGAATGCAGAATCAAGATGCAGATTGCAGAATGCAGAATGCAGAATCCAGATGCAGATTGCAGAATCCAGATGCAGATTGCAGAATGCAGAATGCAGAATGCAGAATGCAGAATGCAGAATCCAGATGCAGATTGCAGAATGCAGAATGCAGAATCCAGATGCAGATTGCAGAATGCAGAATCCAGAATCCAGATGCAGATGCAGAATGCAGAATCCAGATGCAGATGCAGATGCACTGTTTATAACTGTGATACGGTTTGATATTAATTATACCAACTAGTTACTATCATAACCATCGATAATATCATAACTAATATTATTATCATTATTATCCTAATTACTGTCATTACTATCATAACTATCATTCATATCATCACTATCATCTATATCATTATTACGGATATCAAGGATATCCAGGATATCAAAGATATCGAAGATATCGAGGATATCAAGGATTTCAAGGATATCAGGGATATCAGGAATATCAGGGATATCGAGGATATCAGGGATATCGAGGATATCAGGGATATCGAGGATATCAAGGATATCGAGGATATCAGGGATATCGAGGATATCAGGGATATCGAGGATATCAGGGATATCGAGGATATCAGGGATATCAGGGATATCAGGGATATAAGGGATATCAAGGATATCAGGGATATCAAGGATATCAGGGATATCAGGGATATCAAGGATATCAGGGATATCAAGGATATCAGGGATATCAGGAATATCAGGGATATCAAGGATATCAGGGATATCAAGGATATCAGGGATATCGAGGATATCAGGGATATCAAGGATATCAGGGATATCGAGGATATCAGGGATATCAAGGATATCAGGGATATCAGGGATATCAGGAATATCAGGGATATCAAGGATATCAGGGATATCAAGGATATCAGGGATATCAGGAATATCAGGGATATCAGGGATATCAGGGATATCAGGGATATCAGGGATATCAAGGATATCAGGGATATCGAGGATATCAGGGATATCAGGGATATCGAGGATATCAGGGATATCAGGGATATCAGGGATATCAAGGATGTCAGGGATATCAGGGATATCAGGGATATCAGGGATATCAGAGATATAATATCAATGATATTAAGGATATCCAAGGATATCTTATGATCGTCATCGTCACCGTCACCGTAACCGTCACCGTCACCGTCACCGTCACCGTCACCGTCACCGTCACCGTCACCGTCACCGTCACCGTCACCGAAACCGCCACCGCGACCATTATCATCATCATCATCATCATCATCATCACCATTACCATCATCATCATTATCACTATCATCATCACCATCATAACCATCAAAAGATATCATCATAACCATCAAGGGATATCATAAGCATCAAGGATATTAAGGATATCAAGAATATCAAGGATATCAAGAATATCAAGGATATCAAGGATATCCAGGATATCAAGGATATCGAAGATATCGAGGATATCAAGGATTTCAAGGATATCAGGGATATCAGGAATATCAGGGATATCAAGGATATCAGGGATATCAAGGATATCAGGGATATCAAGGATATCAGGGATATCAAGGATATCAGGGATATCAGGGATATCAGGGATATCGGGGATATCGGGGATATCAGGGATATCAGGGATATCAGGGATATCAGGGATATCAGGGATATCAGGGATATCAGGGATATCAGGGATATCAGGGATATCAGGGATATCAGGGATATCAGGGATATCAGGAATATCAGGGATATCAGGGATATCAGGGATATCAGGGATATCAGGGATATCAGGGATATCAGGGATATCAGGGATATCAGGGATATCAGGGATATCAGGGATATCAGGGATATCAGGGATATCCAGGATATCAGGGATATCCAGGATATCAGGAATATCAGGGATATCAGGGATATCAGGGATATCAGGGATATCAGGGATATCAGGGATATCAGGGATATCAGGGATATCAGGGATATCAGGGATATCAGGGATATCAGGGATATCAGGGATATCAGGGATATCAGGGATATCAGGGATATCAGGGATATCAGGGATATCAGGGATATCAGGGATATCAGGGATATCAGGGATATCAGGGATATCAGGGATATCAGGGATATCCAGGATATCAGGGATATCCAGGATATCAGGGATATCAGGAATATCAGGGATATCAGGGATATCAGGGATATCAGGGATATCAGGGATATCAGGGATATCAGGGATATCAGGGATATCCAGGATATCAGGGATATCAGGGATATCAGGGATATCAGGGATATCAGGGATATCAGGGATATCAGGGATATCAGGGATATCAGGGATATCAGGGATATCAGGGATATCAGGGATATCAGGGATATCCAGGATATCAGGGATATCAGGGATATCAGGGATATCAGGGATATCAGGGATATCAGGGATATCAGGGATATCAGGGATATCAGGGATATCAGGGATATCAGGGATATCAGGGATATCAGCGATATCAGGGATATCCAGGATATCAGGGATATCAGGGATATCAGGGATATCAGGGATATCAGGGATATCAGGGATATCAGGGATATCAGGGATATCAGGGATATCGGGGATATCCAGGATATCAGGGATATCAGGGATATCAGGGATATCCCTGATATCAGGGATATCAGGGATATCAGGGATATCAGGGATATCAGGGATATCAGGGATATCCAGGATATCAGGGATATCAGGGATATTAGGGATATCAGGGATATCAGGGATATCAGGGATATCAGGGATATCAGGGATATCAGGGATATCAGGGATATCAGGGATATCAGGGATATCAGGGATATCAGGGATATCAGGGATATCAGGGATATCAGGGATATCAGGGATATCAGGGATATCAGGGATATCAGGGATATCAGGGATATCAGGGATATCAGGGATATCAGGGATATCAGGGATATCAGGGATATCAGGGATATCAGGGATATCAGGGATATCAGGGATATCAGGGATATCAGGGATATCAGGGATATCAGGAATATCAGGGATATCAGGGATATCAGGGATATCCAGGATATCAGGGATATCAGGGATATCAGGGATATCAGGGATATCAGGGATATCCAGGATATCAGGGATATCCGGGATATCAGGGATATCAGGGATATCAGGGATATCAGGTATTTCAGGGATATCAGGGATATCAGGGATATCAGGGATATCAGGGATATCCAGGATATCAGGGATATCAGGGATATCAGGGATATCCAGGATATCAGGGATATCAGGGATATCCAGGATATCAGGGATATCAGGGATATCAGGGATATCAGGGATATCAGGGATATCAGGGATATCAGGGATATCAGGGATATCAGGGATATCAGGGATATCAGGGATATCAGGGATATCAGGTATTTCAGGGATATCAGGGATATCAGGGATATCAGGGATATCAGGGATATCCAGGATATCAGGGATATCAGGGATATCAGGGATATCCAGGATATCAGGGATATCAGGGATATCCAGGATATCAGGGATATCAGGGATATCAGGGATATCAGGGATATCAGGGATATCAGGGATATCAGGAATATCAGGGATATCAGGGATATCAGGGATATCCAGGATATCAGGGATATCAGGGATATCAGGGATATCAGGGATATCAGGGATATCCAGGATATCAGGGATATCCGGGATATCAGGGATATCCGGGATATCAGGGATATCAGGGATATCAGGGATATCAGGTATTTCAGGGATATCAGGGATATCAGGGATATCAGGGATATCAGGGATATCCAGGATATCAGGAATATCAGGGATATCAGGGATATCCAGGATATCAGGGATATCAGGGATATCAGGGATATCAGGGATATCAGGGATATCAGGGATATCCAGGATATCAGGGATATCAGGGATATCAGGGATATCAGGGATATCAGGGATATCAGGGATATCAGGGATATCAGGGATATCAGGGATATCAGGGATATCAGGGATATCAGGGATATCAGGGATATCAGGGATATCAGGGATATCAGGGATATCAGGGATATCAGGGATATCAGGGATATCAGAGATATCCAGGATATCAGGGATATCAGGGATATCAGGGATATCAGGGATATCAGGGATATCAGGGATATCAGGGATATCAGGGATATCAGGGATATCAGGGATATCAGGGATATCAGGGATATCAGGGATATCAGGGATATCAGGGATATCCAGGATATCAGGGATATCAGGGATATCAGGGATATCCAGGATATCCAGGATATCAGGGATATCAGGGATATCAGGGATATCAGGGATATCAGGGATATCAGGGATATCAGGGATATCAGGGATATCCAGGAAATCAGGGATATCAGGGATATCAGGGATATCAGGGATATCAGGGATATCAGGGATATCAGGGATATCAGGGATATCAGGGATATCCAGGATATCAGGGATATCAGGGATATCAGGGATATCCAGGATATCCAGGATATCAGGGATATCAGGGATATCAGGGATATCAGGGATATCAGGGATATCAGGGATATCAGGGATATCAGGGATATCGGGGATATCGGGGATATCCAGGATATCAGGGATATCAGGGATATCAGGGATATCAGGGATATCCAGGATATCAGGGATATCAGGGATATCAGGGATATCAAGGATATCTGGGATATCAAGGATATCAGGGATATCAGGGATATCAGGGATATCAGGGATATCAGGGATATCAGGGATATCAGGGATATCAGGGATATCAGGGATATCCAGGATATCAGGGATATCAGGGATATCCAGGATATCAGGGATATCAGGGATATCAGGGATATCAGGCATATCAGGGATATCAGGGATATCAGGGATATCAGGGATATCAGGGATATCAGGGATATCAGGGATATCAGGGATATCAGGGATATCAGGGATATCCAGGATATCAGGGATATCAGGGATATCAGGGATATCAGGGATATCAGGGATATCAGGGATATCAGGGATATCAGGGATATCAGGGATATCCAGGATAACAGGGATATCAGGGATATCAGGGATATCAGGGATATCAGGGATATCAGGGATATCAGGGATATCAGGGATATCAGGGATATCAGGGATATCCAGGAAATCAGGGATATCAGGGATATCAGGGATATCAGGGATATCAGGGATATCAGGGATATCAGGGATATCAGGGATATCAGGGATATCCAGGATATCAGGGATATCAGGGATATCAGGGATATCCAGGATATCCAGGATATCAGGGATATCAGGGATATCAGGGATATCAGGGATATCAGGGATATCAGGGATATCAGGGATATCAGGGATATCGGGGATATCGGGGATATCCAGGATATCAGGGATATCAGGGATATCAGGGATATCAGGGATATCAGGGATATCAGGGATATCAGGGATATCAGGGATATCAGGGATATCAGGGATATCAGGGATATCCAGGATATCAGGGATATCAGGGATATCAGGGATATCAGGGATATCAGGGATATCAGGGATATCAGGGATATCAGGGATATCAGGGATATCAGGGATATCAGGGATATCAGGGATATCAGGGATATCAGGGATATCAGGGATATCAGGGATATCAGGGATATCAGGGATATCAGGGATATCAGGGATATCAGGGATATCAGGGATATCAGGGATATCAGGGATATCAGGGATATCAGGGATATCAGGGATATCAGGGATATCAGGGATATCAGGGATATCAGGGATATCAGGGATATCAGGGATATCAGGGATATCAGGGATATCAGGGATATCAGGGATATCCAGGATATCAGGGATATCAGGGATATCAGGGATATCAGGGATATCAGGGATATCAGGGATATCAGTCATATCCAGGATATCAGGGATATCAGGGATATCAGGGATATCAGAGATATCAGGGATATCAGGGATATCAGGGATATCAGGGATATCAGGGATATCAGGGATATCAGGGATATCAGGGATATCAGGGATATCAGGGATATCAGGGATATCAGGGATATCAGGGATATCCAGGATATCAGGGATATCCAGGATATCAGGGATATCAGGGATATCAGGGATATCAGGGATATCAGGGATATCAGGGATATCAGGGATATCAGGGATATCAGGGATATCAGGGATATCAGGGATATCAGGGATATCAGGGATATCAGGGATATCAGGGATATCAGGGATATCAGGGATATCCAGGATATCAGGGATATCAGGGATATCAAGGATATCTGGGATATCAAGGATATCAGGGATATCAAGGATATCAGGGATATCAGAAATATCAGGGATATCAGGGATATCAGGGATATCAGGGATATCCAGGATATCAGGGATATCAGGGATATCAGGGATATCAGGGATATCAGGGATATCAGGGATATCAGGGATATCCAGGATATCAGGGATATCAGGGATATCAGGGATATCAGGGATATCAGGGATATCAGGGATATCAGGGATATCAGGGATATCAGGGATATCCAGGATATCAGGGATATCAGGGATATCAAGGATATCTGGGATATCAAGGATATCAGGGATATCAAGGATATCAGGGATATCAGAAATATCAGGGATATCAGGGATATCAGGGATATCAGGGATATCCAGGATATCAGGGATATCAGGGATATCAGGGATATCAGGGATATCAGGGATATCAGGGATATCAGGGATATCCAGGATATCAGGGATATCAGGGATATCAGGGATATCAGGGATATCAGGGATATCAGGGATATCAGGAATATCGTGGATATCAGGGATATCAGGGATATCAGGGATATCAGGGATATCAGGGATATCAGGGATATCAGGGATATCAGGGATATCAGGGATATCAGGGATATCAGGGATATCCAGGATATCAGGGATATCAGGGATATCAGGGATATCAGGGATATCAGGGATATCAGGGATATCAGGGATATCAGGGATATCAGGGATATCAGGGATATCAGGGATATCCAGGATATCAGGGATATCAGGGATATCAGGGATATCAGGGATATCAGGGATATCAGGGATATCAGGGATATCAGGGATATCAGGGATATCAGGGATATCAGGGATATCAGGGATATCAGGGATATCAGGGATATCAGGGATATCAGGGATATCAGGAATATCAGAGATATGGGGGATATCAGGGATATCAGGGATATCAGGGATATCAGGGATATCAGGGATATCAGGGATATCAGGGATATCAGGGATATCCAGGATATCAGGGATATCAGGGATATCAGGGATATCAAGGATATCTGGGATATCAAGGATATCAGGGATATCAGGGATATCAGGGATATCAGGGATATCAGGGATATCAGGGATATCAGGGATATCAGGGATATCCAGGATATCAGGGATATCAGGGATATCAGGGATATCAGGGATATCAGGGATATCAGGGATATCAGGGATATCAGGGATATCAGGGATATCAGGGATATCAGGGATATCAGGGATATCCAGGATATCAGGGATATCAGGGATATCAGGGATATCAGGGATATCAGGGATATCCAGGATATCAGGGATATCAGGGATATCAGGGATATCAGGGATATCAGGGATATCAGGGATATCAGGGATATCAGGGATATCAGGGATATCAGGGATATCAGGGATATCCAGGATATCAGGGATATCAGGGATATCAGGGATATCAGGGATATCAGGGATATCAGGGATATCAGGGATATCAGGGATATCAGGGATATCAGGGATATCAGGGATATCAGGGATATCAGGGATATCAGGGATATCAGGGATATCCAGGATATCAGGGATATCAGGGATATCAGGGATATCAGGGATATCAGGGATATCAGGGATATCAGGGATATCAGGGATATCAGGGATATCAGGGATATCAGGGATATCAGGGATATCAGGGATATCAGGGATATCAGGGATATCAGGGATATCAGGGATATCAGGGATATCAGGGATATCAGGGATATCAGGGATATCAGGGATATCCAGGATATCAGGGATATCAGGGATATCCAGGATATCAGGGATATCAGGGATATCAGGGATATCAGGGATATCAGGGATATCAGGGATATCAGGGATATCAGGGATATCAGGGATATGAGGGATATCAGGGATATCAGGGATATCAGGGATATCAGGGATATCAGGGATATCAGGGATATCAGGGATATCAGGGATATCAGGGATATCAGGGATATCAGGGATATCAGGGATATCAGGGATATCAGGGATATCAGGGATATCAGGGATATCAGGGATATCAGGGATATCAGGGATATCAGGGATATCAGGGATATCAAGGATATCCAGGATATCAGGGATATCAGGGATATCAGGGATATCAGGGATATCCAGGATATCAGGGATATCAGGGATATCAGGGATATCAGGGATATCAGGGATATCAGGGATATCAGGGATATCAGGGATATCAGGGATATCAGGGATATCAGGGATATCAGGGATATCAGGGATATCAGGGATATCAGGGATATCAGGGATATCAGGGATATCAGGGATATCAGGGATATCAGGGATATCAGGGATATCAGGGATATCAGGGATATCAGGGATATCAGGGATATCAGGGATATCAGGGATATCAGGGATATCAGGGATATCCAGGATATCAGGGATATCAGGGATATCAGGGATATCAGGGATATCAGGGATATCAGGGATATCAGGGATATCAGGGATATCAGGGATATCAGGGATATCAGGGATATCCAGGATATCAGGGATATCAGGGATATCCAGGATATCAGGGATATCAGGGATATCAGGGATATCAGGGATATCAGGGATATCAGGGATATCCAGGATATCAGGGATATCAGGGATATCAGGGATATCAGGGATATCAGGGATATCAGGGATATCAGGGATATCAGGGATATCAGGGATATCAGGGATATCAGGGATATCAGGGATATCAGGGATATCAGGGATATCAGGGATATCAGGGATATCAGGGATATCAGGGATATCAGGGATATCAGGGATATCAGGGATATCAGGGATATCAGAGATATCCAGGATATCAGGGATATCAGGGATATCAGGGATATCAGGGATATCAGGGATATCAGGGATATCAGGGATATCAGGGATATCAGGGATATCAGGGATATCAGGGATATCAGGGATATCAGGGATATCAGGGATATCAGGGATATCAGGGATATCAGGGATATCAGGGATATCAGGGATATCAGGGATATCAGGGATATCAGGGATATCAGAGATATCCAGGATATCAGGGATATCAGGGATATCAGGGATATCAGGGATATCAGGGATATCAGGGATATCAGGGATATCAGGGATATCAGGGATATCAGGGATATCAGGGATATCAGGGATATCAGGGATATCAGGGATATCAGGGATATCAGGGATATCAGGGATATCCAGGATATCAGGGATATCAGGGATATCAGGGATATCAGGGATATCAGGGATATCAGGGATATCAGGGATATCAGGGATATCAGGGATATCAGGGATATCAGGGATATCCAGGATATCAGGGATATCAGGGATATCCAGGATATCAGGGATATCAGGGATATCAGGGATATCAGGGATATCAGGGATATCAGGGATATCCAGGATATCAGGGTTATCAGGGATATCAGGGATATCAGGGATATCAGGGATATCAGGGATATCAGGGATATCAGGGATATCAGGGATATCAGGGATATCAGGGATATCAGGGATATCAGGGATATCAGGGATATCAGGGATATCAGGGATATCAGGGATATCAGGGATATCAGGGATATCAGGGATATCAGAGATATCCAGGATATCAGGGATATCAGGGATATCAGGGATATCAGGGATATCAGGGATATCAGGGATATCAGGGATATCAGGGATATCAGGGATATCAGGGATATCAGGGATATCAGGGATATCAGGGATATCAGGGATATCAGGGATATCCAGGATATCAGGGATATCAGGGATATCAGGGATATCCAGGATATCCAGGATATCAGGGATATCAGGGATATCAGGGATATCAGGGATATCAGGGATATCAGGGATATCAGGGATATCAGGGATATCAGGGATATCAGGGATATCCAGGAAATCAGGGATATCAGGGATATCAGGGATATCAGGGATATCAGGGATATCAGGGATATCAGGGATATCAGGGATATCAGGGATATCCAGGATATCAGGGATATCAGGGATATCAGGGATATCCAGGATATCCAGGATATCAGGGATATCAGGGATATCAGGGATATCAGGGATATCAGGGATATCAGGGATATCAGGGATATCAGGGATATCGGGGATATCGGGGATATCCAGGATATCAGGGATATCAGGGATATCAGGGATATCAGGGATATCAGGGATATCAGGGATATCAGGGATATCAGGGATATCAGGGATATCAGGGATATCAGGGATATCAGGGATATCAGGGATATCAGGGATATCAGGGATATCAGGGATATCAGGGATATCAGGAATATCAGAGATATGGGGGATATCAGGGATATCAGGGATATCAGGGATATCAGGGATATCAGGGATATCAGGGATATCAGGGATATCAGGGATATCAGGGATATCAGGGATATCCAGGATATCAGGGATATCAGGGATATCAGGGATATCAAGGATATCTGGGATATCAAGGATATCAGGGATATCAGGGATATCAGGGATATCAGGGATATCAGGGATATCAGGGATATCAGGGATATCAGGGATATCCAGGATATCAGGGATATCAGGGATATCAGGGATATCAGGGATATCAGGGATATCAGGGATATCAGGGATATCAGGGATATCAGGGATATCAGGGATATCAGGGATATCAGGGATATCCAGGATATCAGGGATATCAGGGATATCAGGGATATCAGGGATATCAGGGATATCAGGGATATCAGGGATATCAGGGATATCAGGGATATCAGGGATATCAGGGATATCAGGGATATCAGGGATATCCAGGATATCAGGGATATCAGGGATATCAGGGATATCAGGGATATCAGGGATATCAGGGATATCAGGGATATCAGGGATATCAGGGATATCAGGGATATCAGGGATATCAGGGATATCAGGGATATCAGGGATATCAGGGATATCAGGGATATCAGGGATATCAGGGATATCAGGGATATCAGGGATATCAGGGATATCAGGGATATCAGGGATATCAGGGATATCCAGGATATCAGGGATATCAGGGATATCCAGGATATCAGGGATATCAGGGATATCAGGGATATCAGGGATATCAGGGATATCAGGGATATCAGGGATATCAGGGATATCAGGGATATGAGGGATATCAGGGATATCAGGGATATCAGGGATATCAGGGATATCAGGGATATCAGGGATATCAGGGATATCAGGGATATCAGGGATATCAGGGATATCAGGGATATCAGGGATATCAGGGATATCAGGGATATCAGGGATATCAGGGATATCAGGGATATCAGGGATATCAGGGATATCAGGGATATCAGGGATATCAAGGATATCCAGGATATCAGGGATATCAGGGATATCAGGGATATCAGGGATATCCAGGATATCAGGGATATCAGGGATATCAGGGATATCAGGGATATCAGGGATATCAGGGATATCAGGGATATCAGGGATATCAGGGATATCAGGGATATCAGGGATATCAGGGATATCAGGGATATCAGGGATATCAGGGATATCAGGGATATCAGGGATATCAGGGATATCAGGGATATCAGGGATATCAGGGATATCAGGGATATCAGGGATATCAGGGATATCAGGGATATCAGGGATATCAGGGATATCAGGGATATCAGGGATATCCAGGATATCAGGGATATCAGGGATATCAGGGATATCAGGGATATCAGGGATATCAGGGATATCAGGGATATCAGGGATATCAGGGATATCAGGGATATCAGGGATATCCAGGATATCAGGGATATCAGGGATATCCAGGATATCAGGGATATCAGGGATATCAGGGATATCAGGGATATCAGGGATATCAGGGATATCCAGGATATCAGGGATATCAGGGATATCAGGGATATCAGGGATATCAGGGATATCAGGGATATCAGGGATATCAGGGATATCAGGGATATCAGGGATATCAGGGATATCAGGGATATCAGGGATATCAGGGATATCAGGGATATCAGGGATATCAGGGATATCAGGGATATCAGGGATATCAGGGATATCAGGGATATCAGGGATATCAGAGATATCCAGGATATCAGGGATATCAGGGATATCAGGGATATCAGGGATATCAGGGATATCAGGGATATCAGGGATATCAGGGATATCAGGGATATCAGGGATATCAGGGATATCAGGGATATCAGGGATATCAGGGATATCAGGGATATCAGGGATATCAGGGATATCAGGGATATCAGAGATATCCAGGATATCAGGGATATCAGGGATATCAGGGATATCAGGGATATCAGGGATATCAGGGATATCAGGGATATCAGGGATATCAGGGATATCAGGGATATCAGGGATATCAGGGATATCAGGGATATCAGGGATATCAGGGATATCAGGGATATCAGGGATATCAGGGATATCAGGGATATCAGGGATATCAGGGATATCAGGGATATCAGGGATATCAGGGATATCCAGGATATCAGGGATATCAGGGATATCAGGGATATCAGGGATATCAGGGATATCAGGGATATCAGGGATATCAGGGATATCAGGGATATCAGGGATATCAGGGATATCCAGGATATCAGGGATATCAGGGATATCCAGGATATCAGGGATATCAGGGATATCAGGGATATCAGGGATATCAGGGATATCAGGGATATCCAGGATATCAGGGATATCAGGGATATCAGGGATATCAGGGATATCAGGGATATCAGGGATATCAGGGATATCAGGGATATCAGGGATATCAGGGATATCAGGGATATCAGGGATATCAGGGATATCAGGGATATCAGGGATATCAGGGATATCAGGGATATCAGGGATATCAGGGATATCAGGGATATCAGAGATATCCAGGATATCAGGGATATCAGGGATATCAGGGATATCAGGGATATCAGGGATATCAGGGATATCAGGGATATCAGGGATATCAGGGATATCAGGGATATCAGGGATATCAGGGATATCAGGGATATCAGGGATATCAGGGATATCCAGGATATCAGGGATATCAGGGATATCAGGGATATCCAGGATATCCAGGATATCAGGGATATCAGGGATATCAGGGATATCAGGGATATCAGGGATATCAGGGATATCAGGGATATCAGGGATATCCAGGAAATCAGGGATATCAGGGATATCAGGGATATCAGGGATATCAGGGATATCAGGGATATCAGGGATATCAGGGATATCAGGGATATCCAGGATATCAGGGATATCAGGGATATCAGGGATATCCAGGATATCCAGGATATCAGGGATATCAGGGATATCAGGGATATCAGGGATATCAGGGATATCAGGGATATCAGGGATATCAGGGATATCAGGGATATCAGGGATATCAGGGATATCAGGGATATCAGAGATATCCAGGATATCAGGGATATCAGGGATATCAGGGATATCAGGGATATCAGGGATATCAGGGATATCAGGGATATCAGGGATATCAGGGATATCAGGGATATCAGGGATATCAGGGATATCAGGGATATCAGGGATATCAGGGATATCCAGGATATCAGGGATATCAGGGATATCAGGGATATCCAGGATATCCAGGATATCAGGGATATCAGGGATATCAGGGATATCAGGGATATCAGGGATATCAGGGATATCAGGGATATCAGGGATATCCAGGAAATCAGGGATATCAGGGATATCAGGGATATCAGGGATATCAGGGATATCAGGGATATCAGGGATATCAGGGATATCAGGGATATCCAGGATATCAGGGATATCAGGGATATCAGGGATATCCAGGATATCCAGGATATCAGGGATATCAGGGATATCAGGGATATCAGGGATATCAGGGATATCAGGGATATCAGGGATATCAGGGATATCAGGGATATCAGGGATATCCAGGAAATCAGGGATATCAGGGATATCAGGGATATCAGGGATATCAGGGATATCAGGGATATCAGGGATATCAGGGATATCAGGGATATCCAGGATATCAGGGATATCAGGGATATCAGGGATATCCAGGATATCCAGGATATCAGGGATATCAGGGATATCAGGGATATCAGGGATATCAGGGATATCAGGGATATCAGGGATATCAGGGATATCGGGGATATCGGGGATATCCAGGATATCAGGGATATCAGGGATATCAGGGATATCAGGGATATCAGGGATATCAGGGATATCAGGGATATCAGGGATATCAGGGATATCAGGGATATCAGGGATATCAGGGATATCAGGGATATCAGGGATATCAGGGATATCAGGGATATCAGGGATATCAGGAATATCAGAGATATGGGGGATATCAGGGATATCAGGGATATCAGGGATATCAGGGATATCAGGGATATCAGGGATATCAGGGATATCAGGGATATCAGGGATATCAGGGATATCCAGGATATCAGGGATATCAGGGATATCAGGGATATCAAGGATATCTGGGATATCAAGGATATCAGGGATATCAGGGATATCAGGGATATCAGGGATATCAGGGATATCAGGGATATCAGGGATATCAGGGATATCCAGGATATCAGGGATATCAGGGATATCAGGGATATCAGGGATATCAGGGATATCAGGGATATCAGGGATATCAGGGATATCAGGGATATCAGGGATATCAGGGATATCAGGGATATCAGGGATATCCAGGATATCAGGGATATCAGGGATATCAGGGATATCAGGGATATCAGGGATATCAGGGATATCAGGGATATCAGGGATATCAGGGATATCAGGGATATCAGGGATATCAGGGATATCAGGGATATCCAGGATATCAGGGATATCAGGGATATCAGGGATATCAGGGATATCAGGGATATCAGGGATATCAGGGATATCAGGGATATCAGGGATATCAGGGATATCAGGGATATCAGGGATATCAGGGATATCAGGGATATCAGGGATATCAGGGATATCAGGGATATCAGGGATATCAGGGATATCAGGGATATCAGGGATATCAGGGATATCAGGGATATCAGGGATATCCAGGATATCAGGGATATCAGGGATATCCAGGATATCAGGGATATCAGGGATATCAGGGATATCAGGGATATCAGGGATATCAGGGATATCAGGGATATCAGGGATATCAGGGATATCAGGGATATGAGGGATATCAGGGATATCAGGGATATCAGGGATATCAGGGATATCAGGGATATCAGGGATATCAGGGATATCAGGGATATCAGGGATATCAGGGATATCAGGGATATCAGGGATATCAGGGATATCAGGGATATCAGGGATATCAGGGATATCAGGGATATCAGGGATATCAGGGATATCAGGGATATCAGGGATATCAAGGATATCCAGGATATCAGGGATATCAGGGATATCAGGGATATCAGGGATATCCAGGATATCAGGGATATCAGGGATATCAGGGATATCAGGGATATCAGGGATATCAGGGATATCAGGGATATCAGGGATATCAGGGATATCAGGGATATCAGGGATATCAGGGATATCAGGGATATCAGGGATATCAGGGATATCAGGGATATCAGGGATATCAGGGATATCAGGGATATCAGGGATATCAGGGATATCAGGGATATCAGGGATATCAGGGATATCAGGGATATCAGGGATATCAGGGATATCAGGGATATCAGGGATATCCAGGATATCAGGGATATCAGGGATATCAGGGATATCAGGGATATCAGGGATATCAGGGATATCAGGGATATCAGGGATATCAGGGATATCAGGGATATCAGGGATATCCAGGATATCAGGGATATCAGGGATATCCAGGATATCAGGGATATCAGGGATATCAGGGATATCAGGGATATCAGGGATATCAGGGATATCCAGGATATCAGGGATATCAGGGATATCAGGGATATCAGGGATATCAGGGATATCAGGGATATCAGGGATATCAGGGATATCAGGGATATCAGGGATATCAGGGATATCAGGGATATCAGGGATATCAGGGATATCAGGGATATCAGGGATATCAGGGATATCAGGGATATCAGGGATATCAGGGATATCAGGGATATCAGGGATATCAGAGATATCCAGGATATCAGGGATATCAGGGATATCAGGGATATCAGGGATATCAGGGATATCAGGGATATCAGGGATATCAGGGATATCAGGGATATCAGGGATATCAGGGATATCAGGGATATCAGGGATATCAGGGATATCAGGGATATCAGGGATATCAGGGATATCAGGGATATCAGGATATCAGGGATATCAGGGATATCAGGGATATCAGGGATATCAGGGATATCAGGGATATCAGGGATATCAGGGATATCAGGGATATCAGGGATATCAGGGATATCAGGGATATCAGGGATATCAGGGATATCAGGGATATCAGGGATATCAGGGATATCAGGGATATCAGGGATATCCAGGATATCAGGGATATCAGGGATATCAGGGATATTCAGGGATATCAGGGATATCAGGGATATCAGGGATATCAGGGATATCAGGGATATCAGGGATATCAGGGATATCAGGGATATCCAGGATATCAGGGATATCAGGGATATCCAGGATATCAGGGATATCAGGGATATCAGGGATATCAGGGATATCAGGGATATCAGGGATATCCAGGATATCAGGGATATCAGGGATATCAGGGATATCAGGGATATCAGGGATATCAGGGATATCAGGGATATCAGGGATATCAGGGATATCAGGGATATCAGGGATATCAGGGATATCAGGGATATCAGGGATATCAGGGATATCAGGGATATCAGGGATATCAGGGATATCAGGGATATCAGGGATATCAGAGATATCCAGGATATCAGGGATATCAGGGATATCAGGGATATCAGGGATATCAGGGATATCAGGGATATCAGGGATATCAGGGATATCAGGGATATCAGGGATATCAGGGATATCAGGGATATCAGGGATATCAGGGATATCAGGGATATCCAGGATATCAGGGATATCAGGGATATCAGGGATATCCAGGATATCCAGGATATCAGGGATATCAGGGATATCAGGGATATCAGGGATATCAGGGATATCAGGGATATCAGGGATATCAGGGATATCCAGGAAATCAGGGATATCAGGGATATCAGGGATATCAGGGATATCAGGGATATCAGGGATATCAGGGATATCAGGGATATCAGGGATATCCAGGATATCAGGGATATCAGGGATATCAGGGATATCCAGGATATCCAGGATATCAGGGATATCAGGGATATCAGGGATATCAGGGATATCAGGGATATCAGGGATATCAGGGATATCAGGGATATCGGGGATATCGGGGATATCCAGGATATCAGGGATATCAGGGATATCAGGGATATCAGGGATATCAGGGATATCAGGGATATCAGGGATATCAGGGATATCAGGGATATCAGGGATATCAGGGATATCCAGGATATCAGGGATATCAGGGATATCAGGGATATCAGGGATATCAGGGATATCAGGGATATCAGGGATATCAGGGATATCAGGGATATCAGGGATATCAGGGATATCAGGGATATCAGGGATATCAGGGATATCAGGGATATCAGGGATATCAGGGATATCAGGGATATCAGGGATATCAGGGATATCAGGGATATCAGGGATATCAGGGATATCAGGGATATCAGGGATATCAGGGATATCAGGGATATCAGGGATATCAGGGATATCAGGGATATCAGGGATATCAGGGATATCAGGGATATCAGGGATATCAGGGATATCAGGGATATCAGGGATATCCAGGATATCAGGGATATCAGGGATATCAGGGATATCAGGGATATCAGGGATATCAGGGATATCAGGGATATCCAGGATATCAGGGATATCAGGGATATCAGGGATATCAGAGATATCAGGGATATCAGGGATATCAGGGATATCAGGGATATCAGGGATATCAGGGATATCAGGGATATCAGGGATATCAGGGATATCAGGGATATCAGGGATATCAGGGATATCAGGGATATCAGGGATATCAGGGATATCAGGGATATCAGGGATATCAGGGATATCAGGGATATCCAGGATATCAGGGATATCAGGGATATCAAGGATATCTGGGATATCAAGGATATCAGGGATATCAAGGATATCAGGGATATCAGAAATATCAGGGATATCAGGGATATCAGGGATATCAGGGATATCCAGGATATCAGGGATATCAGGGATATCAGGGATATCAGGGATATCAGGGATATCAGGGATATCAGGGATATCCAGGATATCAGGGATATCAGGGATATCAGGGATATCAGGGATATCAGGGATATCAGGGATATCAGGGATATCAGGGATATCAGGGATATCCAGGATATCAGGGATATCAGGGATATCAAGGATATCTGGGATATCAAGGATATCAGGGATATCAAGGATATCAGGGATATCAGAAATATCAGGGATATCAGGGATATCAGGGATATCAGGGATATCCAGGATATCAGGGATATCAGGGATATCAGGGATATCAGGGATATCAGGGATATCAGGGATATCAGGGATATCAGGGATATCAGGGATATCCAGGATATCAGGGATATCAGGGATATCAGGGATATCAGGGATATCAGGGATATCAGGGATATCAGGAATATCGTGGATATCAGGGATATCAGGGATATCAGGGATATCAGGGATATCAGGGATATCAGGGATATCAGGGATATCAGGGATATCAGGGATATCAGGGATATCAGGGATATCCAGGATATCAGGGATATCAGGGATATCAGGGATATCAGGGATATCAGGGATATCAGGGATATCAGGGATATCAGGGATATCAGGGATATCAGGGATATCAGGGATATCAGGGATATCAGGGATATCAGGGATATCAGGAATATCAGAGATATGGGGGATATCAGGGATATCAGGGATATCAGGGATATCAGGGATATCAGGGATATCAGGGATATCAGGGATATCAGGGATATCCAGGATATCAGGGATATCAGGGATATCAGGGATATCAAGGATATCTGGGATATCAAGGATATCAGGGATATCAGGGATATCAGGGATATCAGGGATATCAGGGATATCAGGGATATCAGGGATATCAGGGATATCCAGGATATCAGGGATATCAGGGATATCAGGGATATCAGGGATATCAGGGATATCCAGGATATCAGGGATATCAGGGATATCAGGGATATCAGGGATATCAGGGATATCAGGGATATCAGGGATATCAGGGATATCAGGTATTTCAGGGATATCAGGGATATCAGGGATATCAGGGATATCAGGGATATCAGGGATATCCAGGATATCAGATATATCAGGGATATCAGGGATATCAGGGATATCAGGGATATCAGGGATATCAGGGATATCACGGATATCAGGGATATCAAGGATATCAGGGATATCAAGGATATCAGGGATATCAAGGATATCAGGGATATCAAGGATATCAGGGATATCAAGGATATCAGGGATATCAGGGATATCAGGGATATCAGGGATATCAGGGATATCAGGGATATCAGGGATATCAGGGATATCAGGGATATCAGGGATATCAGGGATATCAGGGATATCAGGGATATCAGGGATATCAGGGATATCAGGGATATCAGGGATATCAGGGATATCAGGGATATCAGGGATATCAGGGATATCAGGGATATCAGGGATATCAGGGATATCAGGGATATCAGGGATATCAGGGATATCAAGGATATCAGGGATATCAGGGATATCAGGGATATCAGGGATATCAGGGATATAATATCAATGATATTAAGGATATCCAAGGATATCTTATGATCGTCATCGTCACCGTCACCGTAACCGTCACCGTCACCGTCACCGTCACCGTCACCGTCACCGTCACCGTCACCGTCACCGTCACCGTCACGGTCACCGTCACCGTCACCGTCACCGTCACCGTCACCGTCACCGTCACCGTCACCGCCACCGCCACCGCCACCGCCACCGCCACCGCCACCGCCACCGCCACCGCCACCGCCACCGCCACCGCCACCGCCACCGCCACCGTCACCGTCACCGTCACCGTCACCGTCACCGTCACCGTCACCGTCACCGAAACCACCACCGCGACCATTATCATCATCATCATCATCATCATCATCATCACCATTATCATCATCATCATCATCACTATCATCATTACCATCATAACCATCAAGGGATATCATCATAACCATCAAGGGATATCATAACCATCAAGGATATCAAGGATATCAAGAATATCAAGGATATCAAGAATATCAAGGATATCAAGGATATCAAGAATATCAAGGATATCAAGAATATCAAGGATATCAAGGATATCAAGGATATAAAGGATATCCAGGATATCAAGGATATCAGGGATATCAGGGATATCAAGGATATCAGGGATATCAAGGATATCAGGGATATCAAGGATATCAGGGATATCAAGGATATCAGGGATATCAGGGATATCGAGGATATCAGGGATATCAAGGATATCAGGGATATCAAGGATATCAGGGATATCAAGGATATCAGGAATATCAAGGATATCAGGGATATCAAGGATATCAGGGATATCAAGGATATCACGGATATAACGGATATCAGGGATATCAAGGATATCAGGGATATCAAGGATATCAGGGATATCAAGGATATCAGGGATATCAAGGATATCAGGGATATCAAGGATATCAGGGATATCGAGGATATCAGGGATATCAAGTATATCAAGGATATCAAGGATATCAGGGATATCAAGGATATCAGGGATATCAAGGATATCAGGGATATCAAGGATATCAGGGATATCAAGGATATCAGGGATATCAAGGATATCAGGGATATCAAGGATATCAGGGATATCAAGGATATCAGGGATATCCAGGATATCAGGGATATCAGGGATATCAGGGATATCAGGGATATCAGGGATATAATATCAATGATATTAAGGATATCCAAGGATATCTTATGATCGTCATCGTCACCGTCACCGTAACCGTCACGGTCACCGTCACCGTCACCGTCACCGTCACCGTCACCGTCACCGTCACCGTCACCGTCACCGTCACCGTCACCGTCACCGTCACCGTCACCGTCACCGTCACCGTCACCGTCACCGTCACCGTCACCGTCACCGTCACCGTCACCGTCACCGTCACCGTCACCGTCACCGTCACCGAAACCACCACCGCGACCATTATCATCATCATCATCATCATCATCATCATCACCATTATCATCATCATCATCATCACTATCATCATTACCATCATAACCATCAAGGGATATCATAACCATCAGGGATATCCAGGATATCAGGGATATCCAGGATATCAGGGATATCAGGGATATCAGGGATATCAGGGATATCAGGGATATCAGGGATATCAGGGATATCAGGGATATCAGGGATATCAGGGATATCAGGGATATCAGGGATATCGAGGATATCAGGGATATCAGGGATATCAGGGATATCGAAGATATCAGGGATATCAAGGATATCAGGATATCAAGGATTTCAAGGATATCAGGGATATCAGGGATATCAGGAATATCAGGGATATCAGGGATATCAGGGATATCAGGGATATCCAGTATATCAGGGATATCAGGGATATCAGGGATATCAGGGATATCAGGGATATCCAGGATATCAGGGATATCAGGGATATCAAGGATATCAGGGATATCAGGGATATCGGGGATATCGGGGATATCAGGGATATCGGGGATATCAGGGATATCGGGGATATCAGGGATATCAGGGATATCAGGGATATCAGGGATATCCAATATATCAGGGATATCAGGGATATCAGGGATATCAGGGATATCAGGGATATCAGGGATATCAGCGATATCAGGGATATCCAGGATATCAGGGATATCAGGGATATCAGGGATATCCAGGATATCAGGGATATCAGGGATATCAGGGATATCAGGGATATCAGGGATATCAGGGATATCAGGGATATCAGGGATATCAGGGATATCAGGGATATCAGGGATATCAGGGATATCAGGGATATCAGGGATATCAGGGATATCAGGGATATCAGGGATATCAGGGATATCAGGGATATCAGGGATATCAGGGATATCAGGGATATCAAGGATATCAGGGATATCAAGGATATCAGGGATATCAAGGATATCAATGATATCAAGGATATCAGGGATATCAACCGAGGATATCAGGGATATCAAGGATATCAGGGATATCGAGGATATCAGGGATATCAGGGATATCAGGGATATCAAGGATATCAGGGATATCAGGGATATCAGGGATATCAGGGATATCAGGGATATCAGGGATATCAGGGATATCAGGGATATCAGGGATATCAGGGATATCAGGGATATCAGGGATATCAGGGATATCAGGGATATCAGGGATATCAGGGATATCCAGGATATCAGGGATATCAGGGATATCAGGGATATCAGGGATATCAGGGATATCAGGGATATCAAGGATATCAGGGATATCAAGGATATCAGGGATATCAGGGATATCGAAGATATCGAGGATATCAAGGATTTCAAGGATATCAGGGATATCAGGAATATCAGGGATATCAAGGATATCAGGGATATCAAGGATATCAGGGATATCAAGGATATCAGGGATATCAGGGATATCGCGGATATCAGGGATATCAGGGATATTAGGGATATCAGGGATATCAAGGATATCAGGGATATCAAGGATATCAGGGATATCAGGGATATCAGGGATATCAGGGATATCAGGGATATCAGGGATATCCAGGATATCAGGGATATCAGGGATATCCAGGATATCAGGGATATCAGGGATATCAGGGATATCAGGGATATCAGGGATATCAGGGATATCAGGGATATCAGGGATATCAGGGATATCAGGGATATCAGGGATATCAGGGATATCAGGGATATCAGGGATATCAGGGATATCAGGGATATCAGGGATATCAGGGATATCAGGGATATCAGGGATATCAGGGATATCAGGGATATCAGGGATATCAGGGATATCAGGGATATCAGGGATATCCAGGATATCAGGGATATCAGGGATATCCAGGATATCAAGGATATCAGGGATATCAGGGATATCAGGGATATCAGGGATATCAGGGATATCAGGGATATCAGGGATATCAGGGATATCAGGGATATCAGGGATATCAGGGATATCAGGGATATCAGGGATATCAGGGATATCAGGGATATCAGGGATATCAGGGATATCAGGGATATCAGGGATATCAGGGATATCAGGGATATCAGGGATATCAGGGATATCAGGGATATCAGGGATATCAGGGATATCAGGGATATCAGGGATATCAGGGATATCAGCGATATCAGGGATATCAGGGTTATCAGGGATATCAGGGATATCAGGGATATCAGGGATATCAGGGATATCAGGGATATCAGGGATATCAGGGATATCAGGGATATCAGGGATATCCAGGATATCAGGGATATCAGGGATATCAGGGATATCAGGGATATCAGGGATATCAGGGATATCAGGGATATCAGGGATATCAGGGATATCAGGGATATCAGGGATATCAGGGATATCAGGGATATCAGGGATATCAGGGATATCAGGGATATCGGGGATATCAGGGATATCAGGGATATCAGGGATATCAGGGATATCAGGGATATCAGGGATATCAGGGATATCAGGGATATCAGGGATATCAGGGATATCAGGGATATCCAGGATATCAGGGATATCAGGGATATCAGGGATATCCAGGATATCAGGGATATCAGGGATATCAGGGATATCAAGGATATCAGGGATATCAAGGATATCAGGGATATCAAGGATATCAGGGATATCAGGGATATCAGGGATATCAGGGATATCAGGGATATCCAGGATATCAGGGATATCCGGGATATCAGGGATATCAGGGATATCAGGGATATCAGGGATATCAGGGATATCAGGGATATCAGGGATATCAGGGATATCAGGGATATCAGGGATATCAGGGATATCAGGGATATCAGGGATATCAGGGATATCAGGGATATCAGGGATATCAGGGATATCAGGGATATCAGGGATATCAGGGATATCAGGGATATCAGGGATATCAGGGATATCAGGGATATCCAGGATATCAGGGATATCAGGGATATCAGGGATATCAGGGATATCGGGGATATCAAGGATATCAGGGATATCAGGGATATCGGGGATATCAGGGATATCGGGGATATCAGGGATATCAGGGATATCAGGGATATCAGGGATACCAGGGATATCAGGGATATCAGGGATATCAGGGATATCAGGGATATCAGGGATATCAGGGATATCAGGGATATCAGGGATATCCAATATATCAGGGATATCAGGGATATCAGGGATATCAGGGATATCAGGGATATCAGGGATATCAGGGATATCAGGGATATCAGGGATATCGGGGATATCAGGGATATCAGGGATATCAGGGATATCAGGGATATCAGGGATATCAGGGATATCAGGGATATCAGGGATATCAGGGATATCAAGGATATCAGGGATATCAAGGATATCAGGGATATCAAGGATATCAGGGATATCCAGGATATCAGGGATATCAGGGATATCAGGATATCAGGGATATCCAGGATATCAGGGATATCCAGGATATCAGGGATATCCAGGATATCAGGGATATCAGGGATATCAGGGATATCAGGGATATCAGGGATATCAGGGATATCAGGGATATCAGGGATATCAGGGATATCAGGGATATCAGGGATATCAGGGATATCAGGGATATCAGGGATATCAGGGATATCAGGGATAATCCAGGATATCAGGGATATCAGGAATATCAGGGATATCAGGGATATCAGGGATATCAGGGATATCAGGGATATCAGGGATATCAGGGATATCAGGGATATTCAGGATATCAGGGATATCAGGGATATCAAGGATATCGGGGATATCAGGGATATCGGGGATATCAGGGATATCGGGGATATCAGGGATATCAGGGATATCAGGGATATCAGGGATATCAGGGATATCAGGGATTCAGGGATATCCAGGATATCAGGGATATCAGGGATATCAGGGATATCCAGGATATCAGGGATATCCAGGATATCAGGGATATCAGGGATATCAGGGATATCAGGGATATCAGGGATATCAGGGATATCCGGGATATCAGGGATATCAGGGATATCAGGGATATCAGGGATATCAGGGATATCCGGGATATCAGGGATATCAGGGATATCAGGGATATCAGGGATATCAGGGATATCAGGGATATCAGGGATATCAGGGATATCAGGGATATCAGGGATATCCAGGATATCAGGGATATCAGGGATATCAGGGATATCAGGGATATCAGGGATATCAGGGATATCAGGGATATCAGGGATATCAGGGATATCAGGGATATCAAGGATATCGGGGATATCAGGGATATCGGGGATATCAGGGATATCGGGGATATCAGGGATATCAGGGATATCAGGGATATCAGGGATATCAGGGATATCAGGGATTCAGGGATATCCAGGATATCAGGGATATCAGGGATATCAGGGATATCCAGGATATCAGGGATATCAGGGATATCAGGGATATCAGGGATATCAGGGATATCAGGGATATCAGGGATATCAGGGATATCAGGGATATCAGGGTCCAGAATATCAGGGATATCAGGGATATCAGGGATATCAGGGATATCAGGGATATCAGGGATATCAGGGATATCAGGGATATCAGGGATATCAGGGATATCAGGGATATCCAGGATATCAGGGATATCAGGGATATCAGGGATATCAGGGATATCAGGGATATCCAGGATATCAGGGATATCAGGGATATCAGGGATATCAGGGATATCAGGGATATCAGGGATATCGGGGATATCAGGGATATCAGGGATATCAGGGATATCAGGGATATCAGGGATATCAGGGATTCAGGGATATCCAGGATATCAGGGATATCAGGGATATCAGGGATATCCAGGATATCAGGGATATCCAGGATATCAGGGATATCAGGGATATCAGGGATATCAGGGATATCAGGGATATCAGGGATATCCGGGATATCAGGGATATCAGGGATATCAGGGATATCAGGGATATCAGGGATATCCAGGATATCAGGGATATCAGGGATATCAGGGATATCAGGGATATCAGGGATATCAGGGTCCAGGATATCAGGGATATCAGGGATATCAGGGATATCAGGGATATCAGGGATATCAGGGATATCAGGGATATCAGGGATATCAGGGATAATCCAGGATATCAGGGATATCAGGAATATCAGGGATATCAGGGATATCAGGGATATCAGGGATATCAGGGATATCAGGGATATCAGGGATATCAGGGATATTCAGGATATCAGGGATATCAGGGATATCAAGGATATCGGGGATATCAGGGATATCGGGGATATCAGGGATATCGGGGATATCAGGGATATCAGGGATATCAGGGATATCAGGGATATCAGGGATATCAGGGATTCAGGGATATCCAGGATATCAGGGATATCAGGGATATCAGGGATATCCAGGATATCAGGGATATCCAGGATATCAGGGATATCAGGGATATCAGGGATATCAGGGATATCAGGGATATCAGGGATATCCGGGATATCAGGGATATCAGGGATATCAGGGATATCAGGGATATCAGGGATATCCAGGATATCAGGGATATCAGGGATATCAGGGATATCAGGGATATCAGGGATATCAGGGATATCAGGGATATCAGGGATATCAGGGATATCCAGGATATCAGGGATATCAGGGATATCAGGGATATCAGGGATATCAGGGATATCAGGGATATCAGGGATATCAGGGATATCAGGGATATCAGGGATATCAGGGATATCAGGGATATCAGGGATATCAGGGATATCAGGGATATCAGGGATATCAGGGATATTCAGGATATCAGGGATATCAGGGATATCAAGGATATCGGGGATATCAGGGATATCGGGGATATCAGGGATATCGGGGATATCAGGGATATCGGGGATATCAGGGATATCGGGGATATCAGGGATATCAGGGATATCAGGGATATCAGGGATTCAGGGATATCCAGGATATCAGGGATATCAGGGATATCAGGGATATCCAGGATATCAGGGATATCAGGGATATCAGGGATATCAGGGATATCAGGGATATCAGGGATATCAGGGATATCAGGGATATCAGGGATATCAGGGTCCAGGATATCCAGGATATCAGGGATATCAGGGATATCAGGGATATCAGGGATATCAGGGATATCAGGGATATCAGGGATATCAGGGATATCAGGGATATCAGGGATATCAGGGATATCAGGGATATCAGGGATATCAGGGATATCAGGGATATCAGGGATATCAGGGATATTCAGGATATCAGGGATATCAGGGATATCAAGGATATCGGGGATATCAGGGATATCGGGGATATCAGGGATATCGGGGATATCAGGGATATCAGGGATATCAGGGATATCAGGGATTCAGGGATATCCAGGATATCAGGGATATCAGGGATATCAGGGATATCCAGGATATCAGGGATATCAGGGATATCAGGGATATCAGGGATATCAGGGATATCAGGGATATCAGGGATATCAGGGATATCCGGGATATCAGGGATATCAGGGATATCAGGGATATCAGGGATATCAGGGATATCCAGGATATCAGGGATATCAGGGATATCAGGGATATCAGGGATATCAGGGATATCAGGGATATCAGGGATATCCAGGATATCAGGGATATCAGGGATATCAGGGATATCAGGGATATCAGGGATATCAGGGATATCAGGGATATCAGGGATATCAGGGATATCAGGGATATCAGGGATATCAGGGTCCAGGATATCAGGGATATCAGGGATATCCAGGATATCAGGGATATCCAGGATATCAGGGATATCAGGGATATCAGGGATATCAGGGATATCAGGGATATCAGGGATATCCGGGATATCAGGGATATCAGGGATATCAGGGATATCCAGGATATCAGGGATATCAGGGATATCAGGGATATCAGGGATATCAGGGATATCAGGGATATCAGGGATATCAGGGATATCAGGGATATCCAGGATATCAGGGATATCAGGGATATCAGGGATATCCCTGATATCAGGGATATCAGGGATATCAGGGATATCAGGGATATCAGGGATATCAGGGATATCAGGGATATCAGGGATATCAGGGATATCAGGGATATCAGGGATATCAGGGATATCAGGGATATCAGGGATATCAGGGATATCAGGGATATCAGGGATATCAGGGATATCAGGGATATCAGGGATATCACTGGATATCAGGGATATCAGGGATATTCAGGATATCAGGGATATCAGGGATATCCCTGATATCAGGGATATCAGGGATATCAGGGATATCAGGGATATCAGGGATATCAGGGATATCAGGGATATCAGGGATAGATAGATAGATAGATTTAGTTTATTTGTCCATGGCAATATTGGGCAAGGTTACTTTGCATTTACAACAGATGATATGCAAAGTAAGCAATTACATAGTAGAGTTGAACATTAAGCAGAGAAGAGCAACACATACAGACAGATACAAGAGAAAAAGTAAGCTAAGCTTAGCCTAAGACCTTAGAACTAGTTAAAGAAAAGACAAGAAAAAAAAGAGAGAAAAACAATTTAGCATGGAGAGAGACTAGACTAGGCTAGGCGCACAGGGGACTACACATAGCCGAAACGCGACACGGAGAGAAAAGGCAGAGGCAAAGAAAAATCACAAGGAGTTCGTCTTCGCAACCCTAGATCCTAGCGACTTCGGTCTCAAATAGATACCGGTGAAGCCCCCGTTTAAAACCCGCTAATGTACGAGTAGCCTTAAGCTCAGCTGGCAGCGAGTTCCACAGAAGGACCCCTTGTACCGAGAAGGAAAGCGCAAAGGCTTCCGTGCGGGTGTGCGGAACGCGGAAATCACCCCGATCAAGCCTCGCGGATCCGTACGCTATTGGGTCGCGGTCGACCAAAAGCTCCCGCAAGTAGGACGGGCGACCACTACGAGCGAGTACAAAAAAGAGAGAAGCCATGAAATAAAGACGCCGATCCCGAACCGTCAGCCAGCCTAGCTGCCTCCGAAAGGGAGTTATGTGCTCCGCTCTGGGAACCCCACATACGAAACGAACACAGGTATTAAGTAGTCGCTGCAGTTTGGTGTTCAGCTCCCCCGAGATATCATTGTAGACCACACAGCAGTAGTCAAAGATTGGAAAAATCAGACTCATAACAAGGAACCTCCGTAGCGAGGGCGACAAGAGACCCCGAGAGGCAGCCAGTTGCCGGAGGCTACCATGAACCCGGGAAGAAATCACCCCCACCTGCGATGACCAGACCAGTTTGCTGTCAAGAGCAAGCCCTAAGTCCCGCACCGTATCCATTATCGGGATCTGTACCCCATCCAGAGCGAGCGGTGGAAGCACCGCATCCTGACACCGCGCGACGTAGGGTGCACTTCCCAAGATGCACGACTGAGTTTTTTGTGGATTCAGCCGGAGCGAGCAGTTATTGGACCAGTCAAGAACAGCTTGAATGTCCTTGTTTATCTTCTCAATTGCACCAGGCAGGTCTTTCGGGTAGCAGGAGATATAAATCTGCAGATCGTCTGCATAAACGAGATGGCTCGAGTGACGTAGGACCTGCGAGATGTCATTCATGAAGAGAGAGAAGATAAGAGGGCCAAGGACAGAACCCTGCGGCACCCCCATGCTAAGAGTAGCCCAGGATGACAAGGCTCCATCAGGGCCCACAACCGCTTGCCTCCTATCCTGCAGGTAACTTGCAAACCACCTAAGCGTATGCTGCGAGAATCCTAGCGCGTGTAGTTTAGAGAGCACAAGAGCATGAGGGATGGTGTCAAACGCCTTGGTAAAATCGAACAGGACGAGGATGGTGACCATACGGCTATCAATGCCCCTACGAACATCCTCTGTGAGCCGCAGGAGAGCCGTCTGAGTGTTGTAGCCCGGACGAAAGCCAGTTTGCCGGGGATCAAGTATTCCATAGGTGTCAAGGTACCCAGTCAGCTGCTCCAGGACAAGGCGCTCCAGAACCTTCGATATTACCGAGAGAATGGCAATGGGACGAACCTGCTGCATGGATGACGGCGCTTTCACTTTGCCCAGAGGTAGGATCCGTGCCTTTTTCCAGCGCGCCGGAAAGATAGCGGTGGTCAGAGAGTGGTTAAGAATAAAGAGAAGATACGGGAAAATGACAGGGAGAGCTTCCTTAAGATTCCGAAGCGAAATATCGTCCACCCCGCGCGACTGCGAGCCGAAATGACCAATGGCCCTTATCAGTGCTACCGGAGAGATATCCTTAAAGTAGAAACGCGAGTCCTCGTAGGTAGGCGGCGGCAGACGAAGGAAGAATTCCTCCACTTCCCGTGCAGAGTTGGGCCTTTGGGAGACTGCGGCAAAGTGAAGATTAAGTTCCTCGGAGGTAAAATCCCCCACACTATTTGCAGGGGCAGAGGCGATACCCAGGGCCCTAAGCTCTTTCCAAAGTGCACGCGGCTCATCAATGGCCGTGAGACGGGCCGCATAAAAAGCTGAGCGGCTAGCAGAAATGCGCTTGTGTAGGTCGTCCCTAGCATCTCTATAGCGTTGACGAGCTATCTCCGACCGCGACCTCTTGTAGGCTCGATAGAGAGTGTCTCTAGCAGCCACCTGCGAGCGAAGTTCAGGGGTGATCCACGGCGGAAGCTTATTCCTACGTCGGCAGTCCACATAGGGCGCGTGTTTGTCTAAGGCCGATACTATATTACTCTCAAGACAGGCTACCAGCCCGTCCACATCAGTTGGTGACTCGAAAACGGCCCAGTCTAGACCTTCCAATTCCTGGCAGAAGGCAATATCCGAAAAATCCCTATACCCTCTTGCTCTAACAGACTTGCTGGCTGGAGGCGCACAGACCTCGATGACAACAGATATTAAGTCATGACCAACAATGAACGGCGCAGAGGACTGGCCAAACGAGCGCAGGACAGCTTCATCGCTGATTATACACAGGTCCAGGAACGTATCCGAGGTAGACGTATGGCAGGTGGGATCAAACGGAACGAGATAAAGTGCACGAGAGCTGCAGAAATCGCGAACGTTTTGGGCCTCGTATGTATTGGCCAGCTGATTGGCATTGAAATCGCCTAGAATAACGGCTAAGGCGAAGGCTGTGCTACATCTATCATAGTCCTGCGCAAAATTCGTAAGATTGGCTGCCTTTGGGGGGCGGTAGACTACGGCGGCGAGAAAAGCAGGCGCATTGGGGGGTCTAATTTCAGCCAGGAGGTATTCTGGACTTTTTGAGTACTGCGCAGGCGAGGAGGCCACTATTCTGACCCGCAAGTCCTCGTGAACGTAAAGCGCCACACCCCCACCTATTTTCCCAGCGCGATCGTTGCGGTGCAGCGAGTACCCGGGGAGAGCAACCGAAGCATCGGGTACCGACGTGTATAGCCAAGTTTCACTAACCGCTATAACGTGCACATCACGAGCTGAGAATTGAAAACGGAGGAGATCCATGTGGCATCGTAAAGAGCATGCATTAAGGTGACAGAGCTTAAGGTGTCGCAGATGAGCTCCGGAAACTGGAGGGAGGGAGAGAGAGACTGGCCGCGAGAGAGAACGAGGGGTTGAAAGTAGTGCACCTTGGCGTCAGTCAGTGCCCAAAAGCGAAAAATCATCCTCAGATCTAATACGCAATATAGGCGTTCCGTTCCCTTTTCGGACCAAGATAACCCCATCACACTGCCAGACGTACTTGTAGCCTTTGGCTCTAGCCGCCGCCCTGACCGCTGATAACAGCTTATAGAGACTGGGCGGGAGCGCCTGATTGATATTTATCGTCCAAACCTGACCAGAAGGTGGAGATGGAAGGTCCAAGGTAGTTAGCTGACCTTTTGCCTTCTTAGCCGCGAGCAACCGAGCCGAAACGTCGCGGGACCGAAGCCTGACGATCAACGGCACAGGAGAGTCTTTACGGGCTTTCGCTTGTGGAATTAGGAAACGCGCAGAGACGATGTCACCAGCTCCCATGTCACAGCCAACCGCCTCAATAACCTTGCTAACAACCGCCTGGACGCCACTCCCAGCAGGGCACGGAGCTCCCGAGATGATAACTTCAGGCTCAACGGCAAGCGCTGAGGTCCGCCTCAGCTCGGCCTGCTCACTTCTGTGCGCTCGACGGAGCGCATCAATATCTGCGCGCAGTGCAAGATTTTGGTGCTCCAGCTCCACAATGCGATTAGAGTTCGCCTCAATCTGAGCCTGCATGGCCGGAAGCCCCTCGAGTTTCTCGGCAAGTTCATCAAAACGCGCATTTAAGTGACGCAGGACGTCCCCCGGAGTGATAGGTTCAACCCGAGCAGACAAGGCGGCTGGTCGGGTCAATGGTACAGCGACAGATGGAGAGGCGCTGGGTGCTGCAGAAAGACTTGGAGACATGGGTGAGAAAGATTGAGACGAGGCCCCCACAGAAACGACGGGGGAGACGGGCGCGGGCACAGCCCCTTGCGCGAGGTATTGCAGGCGTTTGCCTGAACAACAACAGCCCGGCACACCTGTGCGTACGGACTTTTTTTTTGAGCAGCTAGGATGATAAAAGGACTTACACGCAGCACAGTAAACAGCATCAAGAGCTACAGGTTTATTGCAGCCAGAGCACATCCGAGAAGTTTTTTGAGACGACATGCCTGCAGATGGTAACAGGAGGGATATCAGGGATATCAGGGATATCAGGGATATCAGGGATATCAGGGATATCACTGGATATCAGGGATATCAGGGATATCAGGGATATCACTGGATATCAGGGATATCAGGGATATCAGGGATATCAGGGATATCAGGGATATCAGGGATATCAGGGATATCAGGGATATCAGGGATATCAGGGATATCAGGGATATCAGGGATATCAGGGATATCAGGGATATCAGGGATATCAGGGATATCAGGGATATCCAGGATATCAGGGATATCAGGGATATCAGGGATATCAGGGATATCAGGGATATCAGGAATATCAGGGATATCAGGGATATCAGGGATATCAGGGATATCAGGGATATCAGGGATATCAGGGATATCAGGGATATCAGGGATATCAGGGATATCAGGGATATCAGGGATATATCAGGGATATCAGGGATATCAGGGATATCAGGGATATCAGGGATATCAGGGATATCAGGGATATCAGGGATATCAGGGATATCAGGGATATCCAGGATATCAGGGATATCAGGGATTCAGGGATATCCAGGATATCAGGGATATCAGGGATATCAGGGATATCAGGGATATCAGGGATATCAGGGATATCAGGGATATCAGGGATATCAGGGATATCAGGGATATCAGGGTCCAGGATATCAGGGATATCAGGGATATCAGGGATATCAGGGATATCAGGGATATCAGGGATATCAGGGATATCAGGGATATCCGGGATATCAGGGATATCAGGGATATCAGGGATATCAGGGATATCAGGGATATCAGGGATATCAGGGATATCAGGGATATTCAGGATATCAGGGATATCAGGGATATCAAGGATATCGGGGATATCAGGGATATCGGGGATATCAGGGATATCGGGGATATCAGGGATATCAGGGATATCAGGGATATCAGGGATATCAGGGATTCAGGGATATCCAGGATATCAGGGATATCAGGGATATCAGGGATATCCAGGATATCAGGGATATCAGGGATATCAGGGATATCAGGGATATCAGGGATATCAGGGATATCAGGGATATCAGGGATATCAGGGATATCCGGGATATCAGGGATATCAGGGATATCAGGGATATCAGGGATATCAGGGATATCAGGGATATCAGGGATATCCAGGATATCAGGGATATCAGGGATATCAGGGATATCAGGGATATCAGGGATATCAGGGATATCAGGGATATCAAGGATATCAGGGATATCCAGGATATCAGGGATATCAGGGATATCAGGGATATCAGGGATATCAGGGATATCAGGGATATCAGGGATATCAGGGATATCAGGGATATCAGGGATATCAGGGATATCAGGGTCCAGGATATCAGGGATATCAGGGATATCAGGGATATCAGGGATATCAGGGATATCAGGGATATCAGGGATATCAGGGATATCAGGGATATCAGGGATATCAGGGATATCAGGGATATCAGGGATATCAGGGATATCAGGGATATCCAGGATATCAGGGATATCAGGGATATCAGGGATATCAGGGATATCAGGGATATCAGGGATATCAGGGATATCCGGGATATCAGGGATATCAGGGATATCAGGGATATCAGGGATATCAGGGATATCAGGGATATCAGGGATATCCAGGATATCAGGGATATCAGGGATATCAGGGATATCAGGGATATCAGGGATATCAGGGATATCAGGGATATCAAGGATATCAGGGATATCCAGGATATCAGGGATATCAGGGATATCAGGGATATCAGGGATATCAGGGATATCAGGGATATCAGGGATATCAGGGATATCAGGGATATCAGGGATATCAGGGTCCAGGATATCAGGGATATCAGGGATATCAGGGATATCAGGGATATCAGGGATATCAGGGATATCAGGGATATCAGGGATATCAGGGATATCAGGGATATCAGGGATATCAGGGATATCCAGGATATCAGGGATATCAGGGATATCAGGGATATCAGGGATATCAGGGATATCCAGGATATCAGGGATATCAGGGATATCAGGGATATCAGGGATATCAGGGATATCAGGGATATCAGGAATATCCAGGATATCAGGGATATCAGGGATATCAGGGATATCAGGGATATCAGGGATATCAGGGATATCAGGGATATCAGGGATATCAGGGATATCCAGGATATCAGGGATATCAGGGATATCAGGGATATCAGGGATATCAGGGATATCCAGGATATCAGGGATATCAGGGATATCAGGGATATCAGGGATATCAGGGATATCAGGGATATCAGGAATATCCAGGATATCAGGGATATCAGGGATATCAGGGATATCAGGGATATCAGGGATATCAGGGATATCAGGGATATCAGGGATATCAATGATATCAAGGATATCGGGGATATCAGGGATATCGGGGATATCAGGGATATCGGGGATATCAGGGATATCAGGGATATCAGGGATATCAGGGATATCAGGGATATCAGGGATTCAGGGATATCCAGGATATCAGGGATATCAGGGATATCAGGGATATCCAGGATATCAGGGATATCAGGGATATCAGGGATATCAGGGATATTAGGGATATCAGGGATATCAGGGATATCAGGGATATCCGGGATATCAGGGATATCAGGGATATCAGGGATATCAGGGATATCAGGGATATCCAGGATATCAGGGATATCCAGGATATCAGGGATATCAGGGATATCAGGGATATCAGGGATATCAGGGATATCAGGGATATCAGGGATATCAGGGATATCAGGGATATCCGGGATATCAGGGATATCAGGGATATCAGGGATATCAGGGATATCAGGGATATCAGGGATATCAGGGATATCAGGGATATCCAGGATATCAGGGATATCAGGGATATCAGGGATATCAGGGATATCAGGGATATCAGGAATATCCAGGATATCAGGGATATCAGGGATATCAGGGATATCAGGGATATCAGGGATATCAGGGATATCAGGGATATCAGGGATATCAGGGATATCAGGGATATCAGGGATATCAGGGATATCCGGGATATCAGGGATATCAGGGATATCAGGGATATCAGGGATATCAGGGATATCAGGGATATCAGGGATATCAGGGATATCAGGGATATCCAGGATATCAGGGATATCAGGGATATCAGGGATATCAGGGATATCAGGGATATCAGGGATATCAGGAATATCCAGGATATCAGGGATATCAGGGATATCAGGGATATCAGGGATATCAGGGATATCAGGGATATCAGGGATATCAGGGATATCAGGGATATCCAGGATATCAGGGATATCAGGGATATCAGGGATATCAGGGATATCAGGGATATCCAGGATATCAGGGATATCAGGGATATCAGGGATATCAGGGATATCAGGGATATCAGGGATATCAGGAATATCCAGGATATCAGGGATATCAGGGATATCAGGGATATCAGGGATATCAGGGATATCAGGGATATCAGGGATATCAGGGATATCAATGATATCAAGGATATCGGGGATATCAGGGATATCGGGGATATCAGGGATATCGGGGATATCAGGGATATCAGGGATATCAGGGATATCAGGGATATCAGGGATATCAGGGATTCAGGGATATCCAGGATATCAGGGATATCAGGGATATCAGGGATATCCAGGATATCAGGGATATCAGGGATATCAGGGATATCAGGGATATTAGGGATATCAGGGATATCAGGGATATCAGGGATTCAGGGATATCCAGGATATCAGGGATATCAGGGATATCAGGGATATCCAGGATATCAGGGATATCAGGGATATCAGGGATATCAGGGATATCAGGGATATCAGGGATATCAGGGATATCAGGGATATCAGGGATATCAGGGTCCAGAATATCAGGGATATCAGGGATATCAGGGATATCAGGGATATCAGGGATATCAGGGATATCAGGGATATCAGGGATATCAGGGATATCAGGGATATCAGGGATATCCAGGATATCAGGGATCCCTGATATCCCTGATATCCCTGATATCCCTGATATCCCTGATATCCCTGATATCCCTGATATCCCTGATATCCCTGATATCCCTGATATCCCTGATATCCCTGATATTCTGGACCCTGATATCCCTGATATCCCTGATATCCCTGATATCCCTGATATCCCTGATATCCCTGATATCCCTGATATCCCTGATATCCCTGATATCCTGGATATCCCTGATATCCCTGATATCCCTGATATCCTGGATATCCCTGAATCCCTGATATCCCTGATATCCCTGATATCCCTGATATCCCTGATATCCCTGATATCCCCGATATCCCTGATATCCCCGATATCCCTGATCAGGGATATCAGGGATATCAGGGATATCAGGGATATCAGGGATATCAGGGATATCCAGGAAATCAGGGATATCAGGGATATCAGGGATATCAGGGATATCAGGGATATCAGGGATATCAGGGATATCAGGGATATCAGGGATATCAGGGATATCCAGGATATCAGGGATATCAGGGATATCAGGGATATCCAGGATATCCAGGATATCAGGGATATCAGGGATATCAGGGATATCAGGGATATCAGGGATATCAGGGATATCAGGGATATCAGGGATATCAGGGATATCAGGGATATCAGGGATATCAGGGATATCAGGGATATCAGGGATATCCAGGATATCAGGGATATCAGGGATATCAGGGATATCAGGGATATCAGGGATATCAGGGATATCAGGGATATCAGGGATATCAGGGATATCAGGGATATCAGGGATATCAGGGATATCAGGGATATCAGGGATATCAGGGATATCCAGGATATCAGGGATATCAGGGATATCAGGGATATCAGGGATATCAGGGATATCAGGGATATCAGGGATATCAGGGATATCAGGGATATCAGGGATATCAGGGATATCAGGGATATCAGGGATATCAGGGATATCAGGGATATCAGGGATATCAGGGATATCCAGGATATCAGGGATATCAGGGATATCAGGGATATCAGGGATATCAGGGATATCAGGGATATCAGGGATATCAGGGATATCCAGGATATCAGGGATATCAGGGATATCAGGGATATCAGGGATATCAGGGATATCAGGGATATCAGGGATATCAGGGATATCCAGGATAACAGGGATATCAGGGATATCAGGGATATCAGGGATATCAGGGATATCAGGGATATCAGGGATATCAGGGATATCAGGGATATCAGGGATATCCAGAAAATCAGGGATATCAGGGATATCAGGGATATCAGGGATATCAGGGATATCAGGGATATCAGGGATATCAGGGATATCAGGGATATCAGGGATATCAGGGATATCAGGGATATCAGGGATATCAGGGATATCAGGGATATCAGGGATATCAGGGATATCAGGGATATCAGGGATATCAGGGATATCAGGGATATCAGGGATATCAGGGATATCAGGGATATCAGGGATATCAGGGATATCAGGGATATCAGGGATAATATCAGGGATATCAGGGATATCAGGGATATCAGGGATATCAGGGATATCAGGGATATCAGGGATATCAGGGATATCAGGGATATCAGGGATATCAGGGATATCAGGGATATCAGGGATATCAGGAATATCAGAGATATGGGGGATATCAGGGATATCAGGGATATCAGGGATATCAGGGATATCAGGGATATCAGGGATATCAGGGATATCAGGGATATCAGGGATATCAGGGATATCAGGGATATCAGGGATATCAGGGATATCAGGGATATCAAGGATATCAGGGATATCAGGGATATCAGGGATATCAGGGATATCCAGGATATCAGGGATATCAGGGATATCAGGGATATCAGGGATATCAGGGATATCAGGGATATCAGGGATATCAGGGATATCAGGGATATCAGGGATATCAGGGATATCCAGGATATCAGGGATATCAGGGATATCAGGGATATCAGGGATATCAGGGATATCAGGGATATCAGGGATATCAGGGATATCCAGGATATCAGGGATATCAGGGATATCAGGGATATCAGGGATATCAGGGATATCAGGAATATCCAGGATATCAGGGATATCAGGGATATCAGGGATATCAGGGATATCAGGGATATCAGGGATATCAGGGATATCAGGGATATCAGGGATATCAAGGATATCGGGGATATCAGGGATATCGGGGATATCAGGGATATCGGGGATATCAGGGATATCAGGGATATCAGGGATATCAGGGATATCAGGGATATCAGGGATTCAGGGATATCCAGGATATCAGGGATATCAGGGATATCAGGGATATCCAGGATATCAGGGATATCAGGGATATCAGGGATATCAGGGATATCAGGGATATCAGGGATATCAGGGATATCAGGGATATCCGGGATATCAGGGATATCAGGGATATCAGGGATATCAGGGATATCCAGGATATCAGGGATATCAGGGATATCAGGGATATCAGGGATATCAGGGATATCAGGGATATCAGGGATATCAGGGATATCAGGGATATCAGGGATATCAGGGATATCCAGGATATCAGGGATATCAGGGATATCAGGGATATCAGGGATATCAGGGATATCAGGGATATCAGGGATATCAGGGATATCAGGGATATCAGGGATATCAGGGATATCAGGGATATCAGGGATATCAGGGATATCAGGGATATCAGGGATATCAGGGATATCAGGGATATCAGGGATATCAGGGATATCAGGGATATCAGGGATATCAGGGATATCAGGGATATCAGGGATATCAGGGATATCAGGGTCCAGGATATCAGGGATATCAGGGATATCAGGGATATCAGGGATATCAGGGATATCAGGGATATCAGGGATATCAGGGATATCAGGGATATCAGGGATATCAGGGATATCAGGGATATCAGGGATATCCAGGATATCAGGGATATCAGGGATATCAGGGATATCAGGGATATCAGGGATATCCAGGATATCAGGGATATCAGGGATATCAGGGATATCAGGGATATCCGGTATATCAGGGATATCAGGGATATCAGGGATATCAGGGATATCAGGGATATCAGGGATATCAGGGATATCAGGGATATCAGGGATATTCAGGATATCAGGGATATCAGGGATATCAAGGATATCGGGGATATCAGGGATATCGGGGATATCAGGGATATCGGGGATATCAGGGATATCAGGGATATCAGGGATATCAGGGATATCAGGGATATCAGGGATTCAGGGATATCCAGGATATCAGGGATATCAGGGATATCAGGGATATCCAGGATATCAGGGATATCAGGGATATCAGGGATATCAGGGATATCAGGGATATCAGGGATATCAGGGATATCAGGGATATCAGGGATATCAGGGATATCAGGGATATCAGGGATATCAGGGATATCCAGGATATCAGGGATATCAGGGATATCAGGGATATCAGGGATATCAGGGATATCAGGGATATCAGGGATATCAGGGATATCAGGGATATCAGGGATATCAGGGATATCCAGGATATCCAGGATATCAGGGATATCCAGGATATCAGGGATATCAGGGATATCAGGGATATCAGGGATATCAGGGATATCAGGGATATCAGGGATATCAGGGATATCAGGGATATCAGGGATATCAGGGATATCAGGGATATCAGGGATATCAAGGATATCAGGGATATCAGGGATATCAGGGATATCAGGGATATCCAGGATATCAGAGATATCAGGGATATCAGGGATATCAGGGATATCAGGGATATCAGGGATATCAGGGATATCAGGGATATCAGGGATATCAGGGATATCAGGGATATCAGGGATATCAGGGATATCAGGGATATCAGGGATATCCAGGATATCAGGGATATCAGGGATATCAGGGATATCAGGGATATCAGGGATATCAGGGATATCAGGGATATCAGGGATATCAGGGATATCAGGGATATCAGGGATATCAGGGATATCAGGGATATCAGGGATATCAGGGATATCAGGGATATCAGGGATATCAGGGATATCAGGGATATCAGGGATATCCAGGATATCAGGGATATCAGGGATATCAGGGATATCAGGGATATTCAGGATATCAGGGATATCAGGGATATCAAGGATATCGGGGATATCAGGGATATCAGGGATATCAGGGATATCCAGGATATCAGGGATATCAGGGATATCAGGGATATCAGGGATTTCAGGGATATCAGGGATATCAGGGATATCAGGGATATCAGGGATATCAGGGATATCCAGGATATCAGGGATATCAGGGATATCAGGGATATCAGGGATATCAGGGATATCAGGGATATCAGGGATATCAGGGATATCAGGGATATCAGGGATATCAGGGATATCAGGGATATCAGGGATATCAGGGATATCAGGGATATCAGGGATATCAGGGATATCAGGGATATCAGGGATATCAGGGATATCAGGGATATCAGGGATATCAGGGATATCAGGGATATCAGGGATATTCAGGATATCAGGGATATCAGGGATATCAAGGATATCGGGGATATCAGGGATATCGGGGATATCAGGGATATCGGGGATATCAGGGATATCGGGGATATCAGGGATATCAGGGATATCAGGGATATCAGGGATATCAGGGATATCAGGGATATCAGGGATATCAGGGATATCCAGGATATCAGGGATATCAGGGATATCAGGGATATCAGGGATATCAGGGATATCAGGGATATCAGGGATATCAGGGATATCAGGGATATCAGGGATATCCAGGATATCAGGGATATCAGGGATATCAGGGATATCAGGGATATCAGGGATATCAGGGATATCAGGGATATCAGGGATATCAGGGATATCAGGGATATCAGGGATATCAGGGATATCAGGGATATCAGGGATATCCAGGATATCAGGGATATCAGGGATATCAGGGATATCAGGGATATCAGGGATATCAGGGATATCAGGGATATCAGGGATATCAGGGATATCAGGGATATCCAGGATATCAGGGATATCAGGGATATCAGGGATATCAGGGATATCAGGGATATCAGGGATATCAGGGATATCAGGGATATCCAGGATAACAGGGATATCAGGGATATCAGGGATATCAGGGATATCAGGGATATCAGGGATATCAGGGATATCAGGGATATCAGGGATATCAGGGATATCAGGGATATCAGGGATATCCAGAAAATCAGGGATATCAGGGATATCAGGGATATCAGGGATATCAGGGATATCAGGGATATCAGGGATATCAGGGATATCAGGGATATCAGGGATATCAGGGATATCAGGGATATCAGGGATATCAGGGATATCAGGGATATCAGGGATATCAGGGATATCAGGGATATCAGGGATAATATCAGGGATATCAGGGATATCAGGGATATCAGGGATATCAGGGATATCAGGGATATCAGGGATATCAGGGATATCAGGGATATCAGGGATATCAGGGATATCAGGGATATCAGGGATATCAGGGATATCAGGGATATCAGGAATATCAGAGATATGGGGGATATCAGGGATATCAGGGATATCAGGGATATCAGGGATATCAGGGATATCAGGGATATCAGGGATATCAGGGATATCAGGGATATCAGGGATATCAGGGATATCAGGGATATCAGGGATATCAGGGATATCAAGGATATCAGGGATATCAGGGATATCAGGGATATCAGGGATATCCAGGATATCAGGGATATCAGGGATATCAGGGATATCAGGGATATCAGGGATATCAGGGATATCAGGGATATCAGGGATATCAGGGATATCCAGGATATCAGGGATATCAGGGATATCAGGGATATCAGGGATATCAGGGATATCAGGGATATCAGGGATATCAGGGATATCCAGGATATCAGGGATATCAGGGATATCAGGGATATCAGGGATATCAGGGATATCAGGAATATCCAGGATATCAGGGATATCAGGGATATCAGGGATATCAGGGATATCAGGGATATCAGGGATATCAGGGATATCAGGGATATCAGGGATATCAAGGATATCGGGGATATCAGGGATATCGGGGATATCAGGGATATCGGGGATATCAGGGATATCAGGGATATCAGGGATATCAGGGATATCAGGGATATCAGGGATTCAGGGATATCCAGGATATCAGGGATATCAGGGATATCAGGGATATCCAGGATATCAGGGATATCAGGGATATCAGGGATATCAGGGATATCAGGGATATCAGGGATATCAGGGATATCAGGGATATCCGGGATATCAGGGATATCAGGGATATCAGGGATATCAGGGATATCCAGGATATCAGGGATATCAGGGATATCAGGGATATCAGGGATATCAGGGATATCAGGGATATCAGGGATATCAGGGATATCAGGGATATCAGGGATATCAGGGATATCCAGGATATCAGGGATATCAGGGATATCAGGGATATCAGGGATATCAGGGATATCAGGGATATCAGGGATATCAGGGATATCAGGGATATCAGGGATATCAGGGATATCAGGGATATCAGGGATATCAGGGATATCAGGGATATCAGGGATATCAGGGATATCAGGGATATCAGGGATATCAGGGATATCAGGGATATCAGGGATATCAGGGATATCAGGGATATCAGGGATATCAGGGATATCAGGGATATCAGGGATATCAGGGATATCAGGGATATCAGGGTCCAGGATATCAGGGATATCAGGGATATCAGGGATATCAGGGATATCAGGGATATCAGGGATATCCAGGATATCAGGGATATCAGGGATATCAGGGATATCAGGGATTTCAGGGATATCAGGGATATCAGGGATATCAGGGATATCAGGGATATCAGGGATATCCAGGATATCAGGGATATCAGGGATATCAGGGATATCAGGGATATCAGGGATATCAGGGATATCAGGGATATCAGGGATATCAGGGATATCAGGGATATCAGGGATATCAGGGATATCAGGGATATCAGGGATATCAGGGATATCAGGGATATCAGGGATATCAGGGATATCAGGGATATCAGGGATATCAGGGATATCAGGGATATCAGGGATATCAGGGATATCAGGGATATTCAGGATATCAGGGATATCAGGGATATCAAGGATATCGGGGATATCAGGGATATCGGGGATATCAGGGATATCGGGGATATCAGGGATATCGGGGATATCAGGGATATCAGGGATATCAGGGATATCAGGGATATCAGGGATATCAGGGATATCAGGGATATCAGGGATATCCAGGATATCAGGGATATCAGGGATATCAGGGATATCAGGGATATCAGGGATATCAGGGATATCAGGGATATCAGGGATATCAGGGATATCAGGGATATCCAGGATATCAGGGATATCAGGGATATCAGGGATATCAGGGATATCAGGGATATCAGGGATATCAGGGATATCAGGGATATCAGGGATATCAGGGATATCAGGGATATCAGGGATATCCAGGATATCAGGGATATCAGGGATATCAGGGATATCAGGGATATCAGGGATATCAGGGATATCAGGGATATCAGGGATATCAGGGATATCAGGGATATCCAGGATATCAGGGATATCAGGGATATCAGGGATATCAGGGATATCAGGGATATCAGGGATATCAGGGATATCAGGGATATCCAGGATAACAGGGATATCAGGGATATCAGGGATATCAGGGATATCAGGGATATCAGGGATATCAGGGATATCAGGGATATCAGGGATATCAGGGATATCAGGGATATCAGGGATATCCAGAAAATCAGGGATATCAGGGATATCAGGGATATCAGGGATATCAGGGATATCAGGGATATCAGGGATATCAGGGATATCAGGGATATCAGGGATATCAGGGATATCAGGGATATCAGGGATATCAGGGATATCAGGGATATCAGGGATATCAGGGATAATATCAGGGATATCAGGGATATCAGGGATATCAGGGATATCAGGGATATCAGGGATATCAGGGATATCAGGGATATCAGGGATATCAGGGATATCAGGGATATCAGGGATATCAGGGATATCAGGGATATCAGGGATATCAGGAATATCAGAGATATGGGGGATATCAGGGATATCAGGGATATCAGGGATATCAGGGATATCAGGGATATCAGGGATATCAGGGATATCAGGGATATCAGGGATATCAGGGATATCAGGGATATCAGGGATATCAGGGATATCAGGGATATCAAGGATATCAGGGATATCAGGGATATCAGGGATATCAGGGATATCCAGGATATCAGGGATATCAGGGATATCAGGGATATCAGGGATATCAGGGATATCAGGGATATCAGGGATATCAGGGATATCAGGGATATCCAGGATATCAGGGATATCAGGGATATCAGGGATATCAGGGATATCAGGGATATCAGGGATATCAGGGATATCAGGGATATCCAGGATATCAGGGATATCAGGGATATCAGGGATATCAGGGATATCAGGGATATCCAGGATATCAGGGATATCAGGGATATCAGGGATATCAGGGATATCAGGGATATCAGGATATCCAGGATATCAGGGATATCAGGGATATCAGGGATATCAGGGATATCAGGGATATCAGGGATATCAGGGATATCAGGGATATCAGGGATATCAAGGATATCGGGGATATCAGGGATATCGGGGATATCAGGGATATCGGGATATCAGGGATATCAGGGATATCAGGGATATCAGGGATATCAGGGATATCAGGGATTCAGGGATATCCAGGATATCAGGGATATCAGGGATATCAGGGATATCAGGATATCAGGGATATCAGGGATATCAGGGATATCAGGGATATCAGGGATATCAGGGATATCAGGGATATCAGGGATATCCGGGATATCAGGGATATCAGGGATATCAGGGATATCAGGGATATCCAGGATATCAGGGATATCAGGGATATCAGGGATATCAGGGATATCAGGGATATCAGGGATATCAGGGATATCAGGGATATCAGGGATATCAGGGATATCAGGGATATCAGGATATCAGGGATATCAGGGATATCAGGGATATCAGGGATATCAGGGATATCAGGGATATCAGGGATATCAGGGATATCAGGGATATCAGGGATATCAGGGATATCAGGGATATCAGGGATATCAGGGATATCAGGGATATCAGGGATATCAGGGATATCAGGGATATCAGGGATATCAGGGATATCAGGGATATCAGGGATATCAGGGATATCAGGGATATCAGGGATATCAGGGATATCAGGGATATCAGGGATATCAGGGATATCAGGGATATCAGGGTCCAGGATATCAGGGATATCAGGGATATCAGGGATATCAGGGATATCAGGGATATCAGGGATATCAGGGATATCAGGGATATCAGGGATATCAGGGATATCAGGGATATCCAGGATATCAGGGATATCAGGGATATCAGGGATATCAGGGATATCAGGGATATCCAGGATATCAGGGATATCAGGGATATCAGGGATATCAGGGATATCCGGGATATCAGGGATATCAGGGATATCAGGGATATCAGGGATATCAGGGATATCAGGGATATCAGGGATATCAGGGATATCAGGGATATTCAGGATATCAGGGATATCAGGGATATCAAGGATATCGGGATATCAGGGATATCGGGATATCAGGGATATCGGGATATCAGGGATATCAGGGATATCAGGGATATCAGGGATATCAGGGATATCAGGGATTCAGGGATATCAGGATATCAGGGATATCAGGGATATCAGGGATATCAGGATATCAGGGATATCAGGGATATCAGGGATATCAGGGATATCAGGGATATCAGGGATATCAGGGATATCAGGGATATCAGGGATATCAGGGATATCAGGGATATCAGGGATATCAGGGATATCCAGGATATCAGGGATATCAGGGATATCAGGGATATCAGGGATATCAGGGATATCAGGGATATCAGGGATATCAGGGATATCAGGGATATCAGGGATATCAGGGATATCCAGGATATCCAGGATATCAGGGATATCCAGGATATCAGGGATATCAGGGATATCAGGGATATCAGGGATATCAGGGATATCAGGGATATCAGGGATATCAGGGATATCAGGGATATCAGGGATATCAGGGATATCAGGGATATCAAGGATATCAGGGATATCAGGGATATCAGGGATATCAGGGATATCCAGGATATCAGAGATATCAGGGATATCAGGGATATCAGGGATATCAGGGATATCAGGGATATCAGGGATATCAGGGATATCAGGGATATCAGGGATATCAGGGATATCAGGGAT